>NW_019167826.1:8434995-8457199 GCF_002303985.1 Durio zibethinus
TTAATAAGACCTTAATAATGACACGAAATCCATGACTAAACATAAAGCAACTGTCATGACTTAAAGCAATTTTAATAAAGTATCTTTAATAAAGTAAAACTAAGATTCTTTTTGCTTTATCAAAATAGATTTAGAAAAGTAGACGTAACTCGAAAATAACTTAAAGTAGACATAAAGCTAACATAAAGTATACATAAAAATTAATGTTGACTTGATGTGCTATCATATTGTCTTGAAGTCCTTTGAAGGAATTTAACAATCATCGTCACATATAATTAAACATAATTGGACTGGAATAGAGAATTGTTCTTTCTACAACACCACGACTAAATTTTAGACGAGATCATTATGAAAAATCTTCAAGGTACTGGATGAATAAACAGTTGTCTACCAATTGAAAAAGTTTTTTTCAAAATCTTCAGGATCTTTGTCACAGTGTTGAAACAACTGGCTATACATTCTATGTTCGAATCTTTCTTTGATTCTTGTAATGTTGTCTGAATTTTGCCAATAAAGATTTGTTAGAAGCTAGGCTAATTTTGCTAGTCTATAGAGGTCAAAGTTTACCAGTCTTTAAGATAGATCACTCCACCAATTATTGAAAGGGGGTTTAGGAGTCTGTTTGTCAAGGCGATTGTATAACTCTTCGATTTATTCTGGGGTGTACCTCCACCATGGTTCTTTTTTGAAAGGAAAAAGTTTATCAAGAATCTAGATCTAATTGATTTTATCGGGTCTTTTTAGTAAAAGTTTATATGCATGAGCATACAAGAATATAGATTTATACAAGAAGTACGGGTTACATATGTAGATGTCTGAATGGTTGTGAAAAATGATGAAGCCATCATAAATTTCATAGGATTTGTGAAACATAAAAATGACATAATAATGTTTGTGGAATGTTTCTGGTGAAGTTTAACCATTTGTTTAGAGTGTTGCCAAGCATAACATTTTTGTTCTAAATAGTCTGCGTTGGTAAGGACCACAGTAGCCCCAATTAAGGTCAAAAGAATTAAACTTAACGGTAATGGTGTATAGTTGACATAGGTACTAGAGAAGAACAAAGGTTTTTTTTAAATAGTTGGCTGTGTGGGGTATTTAGAAAAGATGAAGAAAAAATATTTGGGATGTAATCCAATGGGATTTAAGGCCATGATCTATTTTTTTTTTATTAGTATAGCTTGTATTTTAAAAATGAGATCTTTTGCATGACTTTCAATGATCTTTTTGGCAATGATTTGTTAAATTTCAAAAGAAAAAATGTTTACTAGGAACACCAATATAAAAAGGTTGTATTTGAGGTGAAAGGTTTGTAATCTAACTTATAAAGGTAAGGGTATAAAAAATGGTTTTTTTTATTGAGTGAGGGACTTAGGAGGAAAAAGGTGAAGGATTCATGTCTAGATAACATGTTTGAGAGAACATTATCCTTGCCTTTTATATACATTATGGTGAATGAATGCTTTGAGAATCATTCAAAGAGTCTGAGTAGCTATGCATTTAGTATCTATTTTTTTTTAAATTAAGCATCTGGTCAAAAACTGACATATCTAGTTTCACGAAAAAGTGATATCCAATGAAGTGAAATTCAAATCTTTGGATTTTATACTTTACAATTAAAATTTCTTTTAATGTAGAGTGATAATAAAGTTTCGAATATTGGAATATACCACTTTTGAATATATCACATATCTGTCTGGTTTCATTTTTTTCTTCTAAAAGGATTGTTGACCAAAATTTATCGCTTGCATCTATCTATAATATTCTTTGCCATATGAAGGAATCTTTAAAGTGAGAAGTGATTGTGCTCTTATCTTCAGCATCTGTACTACTTTGTCTACTTTTGGGACCACATAAGTGATTTTCTCTTCAGCATCTATCTAACAAAATGAGTTATTTGTGCAAAAACTAAAAAAAATTTACTGATGCAGTTAACTAGGTTGAAGAATTATTGTACTTGCTATTTGGAAAAATTTTCATTAGGGAATTCTATAAGTATCTTAGCAATGTGAAGTTGAGCTATGTACTATCCATCTTTCAAATGCATGCCTAAAAAATCAATTTATGAAGCACCAATGATTATCTTTTCCTCTAAGAGTATTATCTCATACAGTTTAAATAATTTGTTGAAACTTATCTAATAAACTATGTATTGAGATGTGACATCTAGAAAGAACAATAAGAAATTGTCAATGTATATTAAGTGTATTATCAAGATTAGGGGTAAAATAATTTGTCATTACTTTCTGGAATAGAAATGGAAGTAACTTTTAATCCAAAAGGCATAACTGTCCAATAAATGTGTTGAGGGATGCAAAATATCATTTTGTATCTATCTTGTGGATGTATACCTAATTGCCCAAAATCTTGCTTTCAAATCAAACTTAAAGAAGACTTTGTTTGTGATAGGTTTGCAAACAATGATTTTTTGTCTAGAAGATGAAACTTATCATCGATAAGAAAAACATTAAGTGGCTTGTAATTAATCACCAATCTTAATTTTTCACAAACTTATTCTGAACATTTGTTGACATAAAACGCTTCACACGCCCATGGAAAAGAAGTTGGTTTAATTAATCCTTGAGCCTGGAGTTGTGAACATTATTAGCTTGCTAACTTGAAATGATCTAGGTTCATGCTTGAGTGATTAGCTTTCATCATATTGGCATTTTCATCTTTTTTTAAGGAAAAGATAGTAAAAAAAATCAGGGTTTTTCTAAAATGGATGGTTGTATTTTTTGAGGAATTCTAAATGATTATCTGCATATAAAATTTAAATGAACTTTTATCTAAATTTTTGGAACAAATCTGTCTAAATGGTTAAGGTAAAGAGGTTTGGAAGGTTTTTCCAAGGTTTAAAATAACTTTCAGATTTTATACCTTTTCCACTAAGTTTTAAACTTGGTATATTGGTAATAACATCAAAACCAATAACAAGGTCTTTATGTGGAAATGACGATCCTAAAATCTTTTGAGTTATTTGACAACCTAGGAATATCTTAAGGGCAACAAAGTATAAAGCTTGTAGAAAATATATTCTCATTAGCAATTTTGAATAAGGGTTTTTATTTTTTCCAAAGGATTTTTGGTAATACAATGGGATTTGCTATGGTTTAGGCTGTACCAGTATCAAAAAAAGTTGTAACTATTATGAGAGGAAAATGTTTATGGGTAAAGATCTATCTTGGAGCTAAAGGCATTTTTAAAGGTTAAAGGGTTTGAATTTTCAGGAGTTCTTGCACTGACATGTACTGATCTGAATAATTATTTGAGTCTAAGTTTAAGTTATCATCATCAAACTATTTGATCATAAATAATGATATTTTTTTGTGCTTATCATCAAGGGAGAAGACTAATTCAAGGTCATCATATGAAAGATTAATACAAGAGATATTAAAAATATCATGTATCATGTTTACTAATCTTTTATTTGACTTTGGGTAGTTCTTTGCAAAATGTTATAATTTTGCACAAAGAAAACATTTATTTTTTTCAATTTCGGGTTTTTTTTCTTTCTGTCAAATTTGAATTTCTTAAATCTTTTAGGCTTGTCTGATTATCTGAATAGCTTCTTATGTTTAGAGAAGTGATAATTTTTGAGAGGTTTGAATCTTTTGATATGTTTTATTATTATTTTTTTGTGATTGCAAAGACATGTGGAGTTCTTGAAAGACCATTTGATTTGGAGTCTCGAGGAAGAGTAAAAACATGATCCTTTTAGCTTTCTAGAGTTGTTCACCAAGTTTGCAATATATTTATGCTCTTTTGCAAATCTTATCAAGAGCTTTTGGCATCATCTTGTAGATATACCTAGATTCATAGTTCTGACATCAAAGGATCTTAAGTTAAGCTATGTTCTTGTTTGTTGTGCAAGTTCTTCTGAAACAGAGTTTAGGAAGGCTTGCTTTAAGTTGACATCATCGAATCTATCAAGTATGTAAAAATACTGAAAAAACTATTAATAGTATCTATCAAGATCTTTTGGATGGAAGGAACAACATTTTAGCTTGAAAAATATTGCTAAAATTGAGATACAACTTTTGTAATATTTGGGCATTAAGAAACTATAGTTGTTTGTATTCACCAATATTGTCCTAAAAATTTTTTAGGGTTCCAACCAATTTTGAGATGAATATGAGTAAAATCGTATTCATCATAACATTAGGATTGGAGTTTAATTAACTAGTCCTCATGCTAGGAATTCTTGGAATCTTGAAGGCCATTTTGAATGAGGAATATCATTAATTATAAAGACTAAGAACTTTGATATGGAAAGAGGAACATGTGTTTGTGTTAGAGAAGGTTATTGTTTAGTGTCAATTGCATTAGAGTTATGCTTTTTGGATTGTCTTTTGGAACTTCAATTATTGGTTCTGTCATGAATATCTGAAGAAGTGTAACATCTAAGTCATTTGTCTCAATAGTTTTCATATGAGATTATGTTTCAAAAGTAGAAAGAAAGATGTCTTCAATGAAAAATTTAGGGATGTTTTCTTTTACTCTATGTTGTATCAGTTCTGAAATGATGTTTTGTGTGAGAGAAATTATAAGTTGTGTTGGTTTTGTTCTAGTTAGGGTGTAAGGTTTGAAGGTGTAGTAACAGAGCTTAAACTTGGTTTTGGTTTTGAGGGTTGAGAAAATGGTTGTTCTGTAATTCTTTTGGGCTTTGGATCAATTGGTTGTTTTTCTCTAAATTTATGAATTTATTTTTTAGTTGTACCAAAGGGAGGTTGATCTAGTTAGTCTAAGATTGGGGTGAAATATTGTCTTGGTTGAGAGGATGTTGATGTGAGAAGTGGTTTGTATTGAAAATGTGTGAAAAAAAGTTTTGGGGGTGAAGTTGGATGAGGGTTATATGGTTGGTAAGAAGGAAGGCCGTAAGGTTGGTAAGAGGTGTCATGCATTTTAGTATTGATAAGAGTGAAGATACTATAATTGAAAGTTGTCTGTTGTTGTTGTTGTTTCTGACAAAGCTGATTATGAAAGTCTGCAAGTTGAATCTTGAGGCTTTTCATTTCTTTTCTTTTAATGAAAGCATAAGTGAATCTAGTGTTTGTTTCAACCATATATCTGAGTTCTTGATCTAAAGTTATTATCTTTGATTGTATTTCAAGAATAATATTTTGAAGATTGACAAGATTTAGTCAAAATGATGATGACTTGGTCTAACTTGTTTTCAATTCTATGCAAGTATGCATTATGTTTGAAAGAATTTCAGTTACTATTTAAAACTGCTTCTACACAAGAAACATTTTTTTTGTTCCATATTATCATAGTCAGTAGGGTTTGGATTTTTGGAATGTGTTTGTATTGGTCTTTGTGAAATTCTTGAAAATGCAGAGAATCTGAGTTATTAGACCATCATGGGTAACTTGGTTACATCATGCACACCTGAGGTAAGGGTTGGTTTAAAATCTAGCTTTTGTGA
This sequence comes from Durio zibethinus, assembly GCF_002303985.1. The sequence continues at coordinate 8,440,424 of NW_019167826.1, forward strand.
AGCTTGGATTTTAGTAGGGTATGAGAAGTGGAATCTGGTTTTTGTCTTCTTAAGAAAATGACATAATGGTCAAACTTTTTAAGGATTCACCAAGGAGATCAACTTCAGGGTCTTTTTTTCGTATCTTTTTTCAGTTGTTGTTGGTAGGACTTTTACTTTTGCTTCTTTGGAGGATTATCATCATCATCAAGGAAGTTTCTATATGTGTCTTTCTGAAATTCTTTGTGTCTACAATCAATGTCCCAATAGTAATATCCTTGTAGAGATCTGTATACATATATAAGTTTTCCATCAGATTGGAAGTGTGTGATTGGAACATTTGATTTAGCTTGATATCTTTGTATTATGAACTATGTTGGAAAGATAGTTATGGGAGGAACATCTTTTCCTTTACTGTGATCAAACTCAATTGTTATAGTGCCATCTTGGTTTGTCTTATAGGTAGGATCAAGTTTAATTGTCAAAATGGGTTCATCTTTTTTTTTTCAAATCGTTTGGTAACTTGTTATCCACGACTTACGGAGTAATGTGGCAAGTTTGTCGTTGGAGATCTACTTTGGAAAACGAACATGTCTAGGATTTTTGTCTACTACTTTTATCTTTACAAATACAGCATCACCAGAGTAAGAAAGAAGTAATTTTATGGCATAATCTTAAATTTTGTACGCCATCTGGTAGTGAAGGGTTACCTGGAATCATTTCATCTCAGTACCTACAATCTACTCTTAAACTTTTAAAGCATCTAATATTGTTGGATTATGGAGAGACATATTGTAATTTAAGAAGACTGTGAAGAAGACAGTTCCTACATTAAGTGTTATCTCGACTATACCAAGTACCACATGTTTGTAATATTTGAATCTGGTATCCAACAAGGCCATCTTGGTACACATAAGAATATCATTTCTGCTATGAAAAGTCAAAGCCATTATGATAGTACCAAAATGGATTTAAGGGTATCCTTTTTCTAACCACTATTGAGGAATTTCTTTTGGAATTTAAAGAGTAACCAAGTGATCTTGGGTTCCTGATCCTGATAGAAGAATGCATTGATCAAACTTTATAGCTTGAATGTATTTTTTTGGAGCTTAAAATTTTAGTTTTAGAAGGGTTTTTATAAATTTTGTAAAGGAAGTGGAAGAATTTGAAAAAGCAACATAGAGGTTTATAAAATGAAGAATTGTTTGTTATAATTTTTTCACTTCTGAAATATAATCTACTTCATAAAAAAATTTTAACTTAAAAGAAGATTTATTAAGTACAAGAAAAGAGAGAAAAGATAAATTAAAAGAAGATCTAGAAGTTTTAAGAATTACTAGTATTTGATAAATCCGTAAGAATGAAAAACTCTTTTAGCTTTTTTTATCCAACTCAATAACTAGAAATAGAATAGGAAAAAGTTCTCTATATAAAGTTGCATTCTGATATCATCTATCATTTATTTGTTTCAAAATCATTAAAATAACTACATCGATATAATATTGAAATCTTAATTTTGATGATCAATATTCGATCACAACAATTTTATATTAGTGATGAAAATAAGTTGATTTCAATAAATTTGATTGATCAAAATCAATCGAATTTGCTAAAATCGATTTAATTAATTCAATTTTGATATTGATTGATTAAGTAAAATCATTTAATCGATTAATTTGACTTTTAAAATTAATAATTAAATCAATCAATTTAATCAATATTTTTTATAAAATTTTAAATAAATTATATTTTATTTTATTAGATGAAAATTGTTATAAAATTATTACTCAAAATTAATGATAAAGAATACTGAAAATTTTTTAATTTTTAACCCAATCGATTGATCTTATATTTCTTTAATTTTTATTATTAATCTACAATAAAAAATATTACTTTAAATATGAAAATCTGATCAAATCAATTTTTTTATTTTTTAAAACATAAGTAACGGACCGATTACTTACCCTTGCTTCATATGCAATAAAACAAAAAGACAATATTGGGCATGCTAATGCTATAGAAAGTATAACGACTCAATCGGGATGAATGGAAATTCAGTAAGCAAAACGGAAGCACTTTCATACCATTTCTGATCAGTCAGTCACATTATTTATTTCAATCGAGTAGGAGGTGAAAGGATGTATTGTGTTTCAATTTTAAAAGAAACCCAAAACCAAATAGAGGCTTAGCCACGATTTCCATCAATAAACAGCCTTTTTCTAAAACTTGCATCATATCATGCACATAATTTCCAACAAGTAATGCTCTGACTAATATAAATACATCACTACTGGCCTTTCTATATTTTGCCAAAGTTGTCACTACATAAATACAGTACATACTAGTCCAGAATCCTTTGTTCCCTCTTGCACATCAGCTGCATGAGGAACCATCATAGCCCACTGCCTACATAAGCCAACTCATGCCTCCTGCCCTATATTCCTTTGCCACAATTCTTCTATTTCGTAACAAGAAATTTGTCCATCATGGACATGCTTCAGGTTACAACCCCTTTTTCACTTTGTTTACATGCAAACAACCACAACTGCTCTAGAAAACTATCAGCTTGGAATTACTAGTAAAACAAGATAAATTTAATGGGGGTCCTCCCTTTCTGTTACCCTCCCCTTTAACCCCCTCCTTATGTCAGATTAGGTGTTTTGTTTCCCTCCCACTAATCTCAAGAAAATAATATCTACCATTGCAAAGAACAAACTCTACGGAGCATACGTGGTGGTCTTTGCTGCTCCAGAACTGGAACCACTTTTTCCATGAGCTACACCACAAATCAACATGATAAGCAACTATTTAGGAATTTAATAGGCCCAATTTATTGCTGGATTCTCTTTCGGCCATAACTGCATTTTCTCACTCAAGTATTATTTAAGAACTAAAACAAATATCAAGACCAACTAATGTATAAGAGGGTAAACAAGGGCCAATTATTGAATCCTTGAACAATGACAGAATCACAAAATTCCTCACCCCGAAATAGATACACTCATCTACAAATTTAAATCAAATTAGGTTTCTAGTTAGACAACGAAAAAGGAATTGTTCACAGTTCTTTGAAATATTAGAAACTGTTAATTTTAACAGAAACATTTCAAGCATGCTGCAATGAAATTTATAACAATGTGGAAACCTCAGGGTTAGGGAGCCATGCACATGGTTTCATGTTTTGCTGGTGAAATTATAACAGACAATAATCTTTTTAAAATTAGAAACTGATTACCTTATTTCCTCATATTCATTCATTTCTTAACAGGCTTCCTAGGTGTTTTAATAATCTTTGGCCATACCATATTCTACGGAAGAGCCTCTTCCCTCACTTATGTCAAGCAGAAAATCCTCCCACTCAATTAGAAGCATACCAGTAATGTTCCTTAAAAAAAATTTAAAAGCAAGTCCAATAACAAAATAAAGCCCCAGTATGGCAATACCTAAATGATAGATGTCGTTGCTTCCCGCCCCAGCCATCTCCTGCCCCACCCTTTCATTTCCCTTATTACTTACTTCAACTATATTTATTTAGCGCAAGAGATTATTCTCTAAACCCTTCCTCTTCAATTTCCTTTGTCTGTTCCAGCTACAAATAAGATCAAACTAGGTCTTTCTTTATTTTGACCAATCCCATTGAATCAATTGACCATTAATCTACATGATCAAAGCAGCGATGTATTACCTGCTTAAGCCTTTCCTTAGTCCTCTCAGCCTGCAAGTAAACAATTTCAATTAGACAGAAACATACACAAGAAAAACTAGTGAAATGAAAGACCTTGCAAGGTTAACATGGAAGTACAGTATGGGCAAATAAAAAAGCATAAAATAAAATAAATAAATTGTGAGCATTTGTTTCCTCTACAAGATAGAAGTCCTAAAAGTTAGATCTTTTGTTGTGCAAAATAGAATTTCATGTTGACTAAAAGCAAGCCAATGTTCTAAGTGCATGTTATGTACTCACAAAACCATATTTTCTAGTGCAAATACTGATGGAATCCCAAATTAATTTATTTGATCGAATGAACACAAAAGTAACCAAATAGCAATCAAATATCTAATTTAGTGAAGTACAATGGTAACATGCAAAGTGATCACTTAACAGAAAAGCAAACAATTAGCAGTCACAAGGAAGCAAACAAACACAATAAAGAGGGTCATACATATGACTCAATAGATGGAATAAGCAAGAAAATATTACAATCAATGGAAACAAAGACTGTTCAACTTCTTATTATATGTTTTAAGTTTATACATGCACACTTATTTATAAAACATGAAATACGATTACTTGTTGCAAAGCTTAATACACAAAGCCGTGTGTCCTGCTGGCTTAGTTCCTCTCATAACGATGGAAAAATGATTTGTGCTCTTGTTAAAAGATAGAAATGTCAGAGAAAACCAAAGGGTTTCTCCCTTTTACAAAACTTTTATTTCGCCATTACCATTATTTGTGTTAGCAGACTGTCCAGATACTGCAATCATAGCAATTTACGGACAAGAAAATTTACAACTGCAGTCGACAAATAAAACAGCAATACAAATTAATTATAAGATCATTCGATGTTTACCATCTGCAATAAATTTATTCATAGCAGCCTCCTTTTAACTAAATAAAAAGTTTAATGAAAGAATTACCTAACTAAGAAACAAAGGATAGAAAGATAGCCTCAAATTTAAGCGGTCAGGACTTGGTATCTAGAACATGAAAACAAAAATATACATGAAACGAGATGGTTAAAGGTAAAATTAAGCTAGTTCCTTCCACACACTTGGGTTTAACACCTCATACAAGAGATGCATAAGAAGGGAGAGAAATGTCCTGCTTTGGATAAAATATGATTTGTGTAGGGCTAAATACAAAAATGACCCTTGTACTATACACTTTTTGTCAATTTGGTATCTAAAGATATAAAATCCACACTTCAGACTAACACCATTAGTCAGGTTGCTTATGTGGCATGAATACTGAATAAAATGATATGTGGCAACAAAATGTCACATCATTTGTGAGGCCACAACAACATCAACATTTAAATAAAAAATTCAAAAAAATTAAAAAATATATGAAAAGTTAAAAACATTCAGAAAAAAATCTACAAAATTCCGAAAAAAAAAGAAAAATTAAAAAAAGAAAAAGAAAAAAAATCTAAAAATTGAAAAAATTTAAAATTTTCAAAAAGTTAAAAAAAAAAAAGAAAAATATTGTAGTGAATTTAGAATTGAACAAGGCATAATTATGAAAGGAGATATCCATTTGCAATGATAACAGACTTATTGGGGATGGCAAAAGACGTAAAAAAACCCTCTCCTTTGACCTCAATTTCCAACATTATGCCATTGAATCTGAAAGCTTGAAATGAGATGAAATCTAGAGTTGGCAGTTGAATACATGAACGTTAAAAAATACATGAATTCAAACTTTTTAACAACCAGGAGCCTCTCTCTAGCCAAACTAGAAACACAATTAAAATAAAACAAAAGATACATCTGAAACTATGGAAACTGAATGTATATTGAAAAACTGCTTATCTACAATTATACAAGAATCTTAGGTTTATATACAACTAACTAGGGGTTAAACTAAGAAACTAAATCTTCTTTAATTCTAGGGATACAAATACTTAATTCTAGGGATACAAATATAAATATACAGATTACAAGATTACAACCAGCTATAAATAAGTGTTTTCCCACACTCCCCCTCAAGCTGGTGAATAGGTGTTTTCCATTCCCAGCTTGAAAATAATTTCTTGAAATGTTGCACTGCTGAGACCTTTAGTCAACACATCTGCAAGTTGACCCTTGGTTGATACATAAGGGGTACAAATCAACCCACTGTCTAGTTTCTCCTTTATAAAATGCCGGTCTACTTCAATGTGTTTTGTTCTGTCATGTTGCACAGGATTATGTGCAATGCTTATTGCAGACTTGTTATCACAGTAGAGTCTCATTGGTCCATCTCACTTGATCTTCAAGTCTTCTAGGATAATTTTTAACCATAGTAGTTCACAAATTCCTTGAGTCATTGCTCTGAACTCTACTTCAGCACTTGATCTTACCACCACATTCTGTTTTTTACTCCTCTAAGTCACAAGATTACCACCTAAGAAAGTGCAGTAGCCTAAGGTAGATCTTCTATCAGTTACTGAACCTGTATAATCAGCATCTGTATATGCTTCTAGAACTAACCCCGAATCTCTTTTGAATAAGATACCTCTCCCAGGATTGGCCTTCAAATAGTACAATATACGGTAGACAGCCTGTAGGTCCACTTCTTTAGGACCATGCATAAATTGACTTACCACACTCACAGCATATGCTATATCAGGTCTAGTATGTGAGAGATAAATGAGTCTTCCAACTAATCTTTGGTACATCTCTCTATTTACAGCAGCATCTTCATTAGCTTCTCCAATTTTATGATTAGGATCTATAGGGGTATTTGTAGGTTTACATGCAAGCTTCCTAATTTCCTTCAAAAGATCCATCACATATTTCTGTTGTGAGATAAAAATACCATGCCGTGAGTGAGCTACTTCAATTCCTAGGAAGTACTTCAATCTCCCAAACTCTTTTATCTCAAATTCTCTAGCCAAACACTGTTTTAGAGATTCTCTCTTTTTCATCATCTCCAGTTACAATTATATCATCAACATACACTAATAGAACTGTGACTATCCCTGAATCAGAGTGCTTGATAAACAATGTGTGATCTCCTTGACTTTGTTTATATCCCATTGCAAGCATCACTTTGGCAAATCTCCCGAACCAAGCTCTAGGAGACTGTTTAAGGCCATATAAAGCCTTTTTTAGCCTGCATACTTTGTTTGCTTTTAGATGACCTCCAAATCCCGATGGAACCTTCATATATATTTCTTCTTCCAAATCACCATGTAAAAAGGGATTCTTTACATCAAATTGTTAAAGCTGCCAATTGTAATTTGCAGCCAATGATAACAAAATCCTAACTGTATTCATCTTGACAACTGAAGCAAAGGTTTCTTGGTAATCCACTCCATAGGTCTGAGTGTAGCCCTTAGCCACTAACCTGGCTTTATACCTTTCAACAGTACCATCTGCCTTATATTTTACAATGAAAACTCATTTACACTCCACTGAATTTTTTCCTTTAGGCAACTCTACCAGTTCCCATGTCTGATTTTTCTCTAAGGCCTCCATTTTTATTTTCATGGCTTGCCTCCATTTCTCACTGGACAATGCCTCGGATAATGTAGTTGGAACAGAAATAGTGTTTAGGCTCACAAGAAAATTTTTGTGGGATGGTAAGAATTTTTCAAATGACACAAAATTAGATATTGGGTATAGTGGATGCTTGGTACATTCTCTGGTTCCTTTCCTAATGGCAATAGGCAAATCATAATCACTAGTTATAGTTTTAGGAGATTCATGCTCATTTTGAGAAACAGAGTCAAAAACTGTAGTTACCTCATTTCCAGAGTTAGGATCAAGTTCTTGGACTGGCACTGGTTCAGGATCTGAAACTTGTCTTCTTGAGTACACATGTAATTCCTTCATAGAATCAAGAACAATATTATCCTTTGTCACATCTTCCGTATTTGAAATGGGTTCAGACTCAAATTCAATGTTTGACTCTGGCTCAACAGAAACAGGTTTCGACTCATAAGAATTAATGGGTGTAAATGTTGAAGAAGGGGGCAAATCAAGCAAAAAGAAGTCTTTATCCTTATCTTCCATGAATGAAGTCTCCCCTTGAAGATAAGGTTGAGTAAAAAATGGTTTATTTTCTTCAAAAGTGACATCTGCAGAGACATAAAATTTTTTGGTAGGAGGATGATAGCACTTATATCCTTTTTGAGTTGAAGAATACCCCACAAAAATACACTTAATCGCTCTTGGAACCAACTTTCCCCTGTTATGACTATGAACATGAACAAATGATGTACAACCAAATATCCTAGGTGTGAGATTGTTTATGGTATTGAGGTTGGGATAAAATTGTGAGAGTAGTTCCATAGGAGTTTTAAATCCCAAAACTCTTGAAGGTAACCTATTTATAATGTGTGTGACAGTGAAAACAGCTTCCCCCAATAAGATTTAGGTATATTTGCTTGAAAAAGAAAGGCTCGGGTTGTGGCTAATAAATAGCTGTTTTTTCTCTCTGCCACTCCATTCTGCTGTGGAGTATTAACGCAAGATGACTCATGGATAATCCCCTCTTTTTGGAAATAGGTGGATAGACTCTGATTAAAGTAGTCTCTTGCATTATCAGACCTAAATCTCTTGATTCTTACTCCAAATTGATTTTGGATCATGTTTTGAAAGCTTAAAAACACACTATTCACATCTGATTTGGATTTAAGTAAAAAAAACCCAAGAGACCCTAGTACAATCATCTATGAATGAAACAAACCATCTCGCACCAGAAATATTAGAAATTGTAGAGAGACCCCAAATGTCACTATGAATCAAGTAAAAGGGAGTAGAACTTCTTTTGTTACTGATTGGAAAAGACACACGTCTATGTTTTGCAAATTCGCAACTATCACAATGAAAATCTTCAACATTTAATTCTTTGAGCAAAGAAGGAAACATGTTTCTCAAGGTTCCAAAAGAGGGATGTCCAAGACGAATATGATAAAACCAGATTTTGTCTTTATTGAAAGATTTTTCAGAAAGAAATGACAAAGGTAAACTATTTTTTATACTACTTGTGTTATTTGATGTCTCAAGATAGTATAGTCCATCCTTCTTCTTAGCAAGTCCAATCATCTTCCCCGAACTCTGATCCTAAAATTCACAATAAGAGGGATAAAAAGTTACTTTGCAATTCATATCTCTGGTAAGTTTTTGTATAGATATCAGATTAGTAGACAATCCAGGAATATGACGAACATTTTTTAAAACAAACGAGAGATTAACTTGAACATCTCCTAATCCTGCCACTGTGGTGTAAGTGAACCATCAGCAACAACAATTTTCTTATTACTAGGACACAGGTTATATGTATTAAACTTTTGTGGGGAATATGTCATGTGATCTGTGGCTCCTGAGTCAATGACCCAAGAACTCGTAATAGGCTTAGCCAAGACATTTAATCCATGAGAACCGAAAGCTTTACCTGAACTAGAAACTTTACCCAAAGAACATACCATAGTAGGCTTTTCAAGGATTTTCAATAAGTTTCTCAGCTTTTCAATCTCTTCCCTGTTGAACTCTCCTTGTTTTTGAGACATCTGTAGTACTCCAGTGATTTTTCCAGTTAACATTTCCTCAAATTGGGTGATAGTGATATCTTTCTTTGAAAGGGTTCGGCAATGAAAGCCTAAACAAGATTCGACAATGAAGGCCTAAAAAAGTCAGCAATGAAGGCTGAAAATTTTTCTTCCCAAGAAGAGCCTAAAGCTCTGATACCATGTAGAAACTAAATGTATATTGAAAAACTACTTATCTACAATTATACAAGAATCTTAGGTTTATATACAACTAACTATAGGTTAAACTAGGAAACTAAATCTTCCTTAATTCTAGGGATACAAATACTTAATTCTAGAGATACAAATATAAATATACAGATTACAAGATTACAACCAACTGTAAATAAATGTTTTCCCACAGAAACGCATGCAGAAGACCAGAAATAACTTATTCTTTGTTGCATATGAACTGCTAGCTACTAGTGCAATTACATTTAATATAATTAGTTCCAAAATAAACCTAAGAAATGAAACTCAACAAAATGCAAGAAATTAGGAAAATTCAAACCAAAATGACAACTTACTTTTGCTTTGATTCCAGCAATCAAACAAAGAAAAAAGAAAGCAATGCGGAAGTTGGGAGTTGAATTTGAGGTAAGGCCTTCTCTCTCCCGAGTCTTCCCCTCTCTTTTTTTTTCTTTTAATTTTTTATGCTTTTAAAAAATTTAAAAATTTTTTTATTTTTTTATTTTTGCTGACATGGATGTAGCGATAATTGGACTTCTTTGATACGTGTTAGGATTTTATTGGATATTTATATCACGTCAGCAACTTAACTAACAATAATAGTGCCAAGGGCCAAAGTGATGGATTGATTATAAGTTCAAGTATCTATGCGAATTTTTACTTTTTAGGTACCAAATTGACACAACATGTATAGTACAGCAACCATTTTTGTATTTAACCCATTTGTGTATGGGCATAAGTGCAAGAAGTATTCTAGATTTTTGGTTTTTTGGTTTGGTATATGTGAGTTTGTATACATGCATGTATGCATGAGCTTGAATGATTGCACTTGGGCTTATGCTCAAGTCACTTAAGACATGATGAGGACAATTGACCTGGGTAAAGAGAGCCAATAATTAGCCCTACAAATAAAACAACAACCAATTATTGGCTAACTTGAGTACATGCAAAAATGGCATATCTAGAGAATTCAAATTCCAGCAAGGACCAAGCATAGAAACAGCCTGTACATGGATACAAGCATTTTATTGTGAATTTACTCATTTTAAGTTCTTGAAAATGCCAGGTTTGTACATTTGAGTGCATAAACTGTGTAGGATTACCTTTATGCCTATATATACTAAAGGACGGCTGGACTATAAACACAATATATAGCAGAAATTTTCATAACTGATAGCAAATAAAGAACATTTTCTATAAACACATGAAGCTGAAAGATGATGAGAGATTGCTAAGTGAGGGAACACCACAAAATGAGATTATAACTTACAACTAGCCTGAGAACTTATACAGTGAATCAACCACCAAACAAATCCAACAAAGACTATGGACAGAGAGGGCAAGTAAATTCAAGTAGAATCCAAAGGATTACTGTGAAACCTGTTGCTGCCAGATAAATTAGGCCACTTCCAAACACCAACACACAAACTCCATCTTCTTACTTACGATATTTAATGGCACTCATTCCTTCCTAAATGTTATTGTTCTAGTTAAAAGTAAAGTGATCAATCATGATTTGGAAATAACCATATATCAAGTGAAATTCAAAATTTGTAAATATGTGCTTGATTTGGGGGAAATCCCATGTTCTCCAAACCAGTTATATTTCAAGAAGTATAATCATTATCAACTTTTGTAAGTTTGGAAATAAAAGTTGATCAAAATAGGAGCTCCTAGTTTTAATACAAATCCTTTCATTGGCAGGTAATGCAAATGTCTCCTCTATTAGATGAAGTCAATGGCAACTACACTGAGAACAAGACAAAAAGAAAACTATTTTGAGATAAGAGATATTTCCCACCAGCAAGTAATTTATAGAAAAAATTACCCGTTCCTGACTATAATTCTAAAATCATAAAATAAAAAATAATCAGAATCGAAAGCAAAATTCAATACCTTTTCTTTCAACAGCCACTCGTTCTCCTCTTCAAGCTTCACTGCTAATGACTTCAACTTGGTATGCCTACAATTAAGAGAAAAAAAAATCCATTAACATTGCCACAATTCAATCAAAATAATCCAACCAATCTTATACCTGCTTCCTTTCCCTAGATCTGGCCGCGGATTCCCTGTTTTTAATCATCCTCCTCTGCCGCTGCTGCGCCGCCTTATCCAAGGGCTTCATCAAAATCCCTCTTGCTCTCTTCCCTCTTCCTCCCCCTCCTCCACTTCCAATGACTTCCATCCCGTTCCCCAACCCAACAATTGACCCCTCCATCTTATCCAGAATTTGAAACGCACTCTCTCCTACAGGATCAAACGCGTAGACCCCTCCACTCAATCTATCCGGATGCACCTTCACCTCCGTTGTTGCAGCCGCCACCGCTTCTTCCACTGCACTAGCCTTCGCCAAGAAATCTTCCAAAGTCATCATCTCGTCGGGCGCTTCCTCTTTCATCGTGATCTCTTTCCTCTCGCCGGACACTATTTCTCTCCAAACCTCGTCTACACTTTTCGCCACATTGTTATTACAATCCGCCACGGTTTGATCGTGAGAAACTTCGGAATGATCGGCGACGGCGGTGGGAATCGGAGTGTCAATTACAGTAATGGAAGCATCGACCAGAGTCGTCTCCGTACTGGGAGCAGCTGAGTAAACGTTTCGGAGAATGCCGTCGGCCGTCATTGTTGAGCTTAATCTGCTGTTGTTTTGATCGGAGAAAGATTGGGGTTTTGAAGAGGAAGAAGAAGAAGAAGAAGCAGAGCGTCGGGAGAGATCCGAATTTCGGGAATTTGAAGTCCGCATTACTTTCGACGACGCCATATTCGGCGACAGTTTCTCTCTTTACCCACAGATTCTCTAGTAGAAAATTTCAGTCGCCCTGGATTTTGTTTTGCCTAGGCTTTGGGATACTTGGGGATTTTTATTTTGTTGTTGTTTTTGGGGTTTGGGGTTTGTGATTCTGTTGGGATCAGGGAGACTGACAAGCGCGCGTGAGGGCGCGTGGAATATTATTATCGAGTGGCCAGAAAGAGTTCTGATTGGGAATGTTTGACTCGGTTTTTTTGGGGGAGAGGAGAGATGTTAGGGTGACGGAGCTTGAGTTTGGGGACAACGTGGAATTGATTCGACGATGTGATCTTTTTGGGGGATGGGAAACGTGGTGGTAATGGGATTCCACGTGCCACGTGATCAACCTGATTTAACCGTCCTATTTTTTATCTTGTTTCCCGAGAAGTGTGTGTTTCAATTGGATTCGTGGCTGAACCAGGCTTGCTTGGGCTACAGCACATTGGACCGTGGTCCAATAAATTTTGGGCCTTTCTGGCAACATTGAGACCTGGACAATGGGGATTTTTTTTGTTATTTTAAAGTGAGTTTTTTAAATTTAACTTAAAATATTATGTGTTTTTTTTATTATATTCATTAATTTTATTTTTTTAAATATACTCTTCTAATATCACTGATGGAGTTACTTGTATTAAATAATTTTCTAAAGAGAAAAATTCTATCAAATACTAAAAAGTATGGTAGTTGTTATTAACAAAACAAATTTCATACCACTTTAATACACCCTTTTCTTTTATAAATTATCTAATTGGCTTTTAGGGGAATTATCGTTTAATTAGAATGTAAATTTTGTAATCCAAATTAAATATGTTAGAGATTAAAATTAACCCATCATTCATGATTTTTATATAATATTTTATCTTTATTTACGATCTAATTTAAAATTTATTTTTTGGACCTTTTAAGAGTGTTCTAAATGAATCAAATCTGTCATTGGATTGGTAAAATTCAATAAAATTATGTCACATCAATACCATAAAAAGCCCACGTAGCATATGTAAATTTCAACCTAAAAATAAAATGAGCTTAGCTTTTTCTATCACGTGACATCATATGGACGTTCACATGGCACTAAAGTGACAAATTTTATTAAGTTTTAACAACAATTGATGAAATGGATAAATTTGAAATGTATTTTTAAAAGATTTGAATAAAAAATTAAATTTTTAAATATGAATGATATAAATTTTAAATTGCACAAAACTCATAAATGTATGGTATAATTTACTCATATATTAAAACATATCTCAAAACATATATTTAGTACCAGAAAAAAGTTTTGATTGTGAAACAATTTAGTCAAAATTTTCTTTTCCATTAAAAATGACTTTTAAAAAGAAAGTAAAGCATTCAATCTGAAATAAAGTAACGCATGATTTAAAACAAATTATAAATGCTTCATTTTTTATTTTTGGTTAAGAAAAATCTAAAAATCAATAGGTTGCTTTAATCTCAAGCCTCAATTTAGGGGGAAGATATTTCAATTGCTTCTCTCATTGAATAGCACCAAAACATGCCACCAACAAGACTTATTAATCAAGAAAGAAAAGCCAGTTAATTAGGGGAAGATTCTAAAGCTGTGGAGTGATTGATTAAGCATACGTGAAAAAGATGCATGGCATAATATTGATGGGAATGGAATAATCATAATCGCTGAATCGCTTATCTCTTAACGGCACAGTATCTTGCATGGGAATTCAAGCAGGTTTTCTTACATGGGCTTTGCCGCCAGCTTGCTTCTCTCTTATGATATTCCCGAAACATTCTTTCAATCGGTTTTGTTTTTTTCCCTCTTTATCGTGCTTGGATGAACTGTCCACGTATATATACCCTACAATAATGACCCACGATTTTTAGATCAAACCGAGAGAAAGATCAAAAGCACTTCTTTAATCGAAAAATCCTTTAGTTGACAGCAGAAAAGCATGAGGTTGTTAGAGTCTTACAAAGGTCCCATTGCCTTTACTGCAGGTTGCCCACTCCCCAACCTCTACCTCTTGCCTCCATGAAGCTTCGACGTTACCTAAGAGACTACTAAAAACTGCTGCTATATCAAATTTTGAATTCAATTAAGTTTGATTTATGTAATCATTTTTTAGAAAGTAACATTTAATCGGTTTTGAATTCAAATAATCCTAACACCTATAAATCTCTTTCCTTATCCTTAAGCTACAATCTTCATTAAAAAAAAAAAAAAACTGATATATACACAACTTCTAACTTTAATTATGCTTTAGATGAAGAAATTTGCTTGAGCTAACGACAATAAAATTTTGGCATTAGGTTAGTGAGGTGTTCGTTACTTGGATTTGAGACCATAATCATGGGACATTACCAAAACTGGTATAAGTACTTAAGGTTGATTAATACTTCTACTTAAAGAAAACATTAGAAATCAGTTTATCGTATAATGTTTTTCACTAGCTCTTTTAGTTTATTTAAGTAAATACAACCATATTTTTACAATCAAAGTATTGTATTTCATATGAAAATATTTAAAGCAATAGCACATTGACAAATGTCTTTTAAACATACATTATTCGCTAAGTTAGATGATCAATTATTTTAAAATTTTTAATTGTTAGAAAGAGACAATTATTATATATTTAATTTTAACATTCTCCCTCACATGTAAATCATATGACTAATTTATGAACTTAAACGCAGACAGGTGTAAGTGGAAGAAGGATTAAAGAAGTATTTGCAAAGCACAATGAATAACAAGACATTAGCAACCAAAAAAAAAAAAGACATTGGGTAAAAAATATTAAAAGATGAGAATATTTTCTAATATTTGAATTTTGAATTAATTAGAGAATTATCATGTTAACCCTTATTTTAATTCCGTTAATCAATCAACATATATATATATATGGTGTTTGATAAATATTATTAAATTATTTGTTTACCGCACATATTATCATTATCTTTTTTAATATAAATAAAAAAAAAAATTTTACCGTAAAAATTTCTAAAATCGGTCAATTATTATATTTCATGTGACATCCACATGAAGTTTTTATAAAATATTTAATATTTTTATTTAACAAATAATACACATATACTGAAATTATATTGATTAAATATCATATAGATAAGTTAAGTTAATAATATTAGCATTTAAATTAAAATAATATATTATTTAAAAGTTTAGAGTATAAATTATACATTTTATTGTTTTTTAGATGTCAATTTATATATTTTTCAAAATTCAAATTCTAAAAGCGTAATTAATTTCATATAGAACAATTAGAAACCTAACTTTCTTTAAAGCTCATATGAATATAACACATCCTTGTGACGTGAAATACCTAGTTCGCTATTTAACAAGGACATAATTAAGACATTTATAAAGGGACAGCTGTTATTTGTTAGGTTTTTTTTCCTTGGATGATGATTAGCAACTGCCATGCTTATATCATCCACTAGGAGAAGATCCTATCAGGTATCCCAATCAATATCTAGACATATATATATATATATATATTATCCCTAGTTAATGCATGAAATATGGTAGTAAAATATTGTTATAACGGTATATATGTATGTCGGTTAATTAAGCGAGATCCAGGGGTGTTAGATCTGTTATGAAATACTTGAACAAAAAGATAAGTTTCAGCCTCCATGCATGTTACTCTTCTACACAAGCATGAATAACTTACAAAAGCACACAACAATATAAAGACAAAGAAAACACAGGCCAAAAAGAGGAAAAGATGCAAACTTTAAGCCATAAAGCTTTGCAATTGCAATAAGCAAATATTATTGGAGAAATAAGTTTCCATATCTCTTTGTCTTCTCTTGATAAGATTATAGTTATAAGAAAGATGGCGTGAGATACAATTCTTAGTAAGGGTGTATTTCTTTTTTAAAAATGGCTTTATATAAGGCAAAGATATATGAATTCCAACCACAGCCTTGGCAGTCGAATAGCTCATCATTATTTACAAAACCCTCCATTATTAAGTTTCTTCCTTTTAAGGTTCTCTATAAGGAGGAGCCTGACTAGGATATTCCAATTACTTCTTGATACATATAGATTTCTCCTTCAAAGCTAGCAATACTTGATTCTCCTTCACCCGAATTCGATCTTCTATATCCAGCTTCTTCTTCATAGGCAAGAAGAGATTAAGATGTTGGCAAAGTTTAGAGCTTCTAAGATTAAAAGAGGTATGCTCGCTCTTATAGTAACTCTGGCTTAATTTCATGTTGATGATTTTCCTCAATTCAAGGGAAAAAACACCAGTTAATAGAAACCAGAAAGAACTTACATTAATTTTTTTTTTTTTGGTATTTGAAATTATTAGGGTTTGATCTTGATTATTAAAATTAAAAATTTAACACTTAGATTGCAATGAGTGCTTTCTCTTGATCAAACAATCAAAATTTTAATGGAAACATCTACACTGAAAGATTTATAGCGCTACCTACAATGGGCATATGTGGTTTAATTTTGCATATTGTCGAAGACATATTTAAATGGAGCTTTCAATGAAAAAGAAAAAAAGGGGGGGGGGGTTGGAATTTTGAAAATATTAGAATAATAATCTTCAATCTGTTAAAACAGGTGAAACTATCCAA
>NW_019167826.1:8458199-8905290 GCF_002303985.1 Durio zibethinus
TGAGAAGTCGGGTTAACGGGTCAGTTGCGCGGACCCCGAGTCAGGTTCGGGTCAACGCGCGGATCCTCTTTGGTTTAAACGACGTCGTTTTGGGGCGTTTATTGAAACGACATCGTTTTGGCTATTGACTATTTATATAAAAGTTAAAATTTTTTCTTTCCCTCATTCCTTTCACTCTTCAGAAAAAAAAAACCTTCTTTTCTCTCTCGTTTTTTTTTCTCTGACCAAACGCAGATGGCCGACCGGCCGTTCCTCCGTCGCTGTTCGTCGGTCACCGCCGCCGTTGACGGTGGTCGAAAAATTCCCAAAAATACCAAAACGTTCCCCTCGACCTCCTGAGTTCAGATCTGAGGTCCCTTTCACCAAAAAGCGTCCCCACTTCCCTAGATCTGCTAGTGAAGTTTCGATCAGATCCCTTTTTCTTTTGTATTCTGGCTTTATTATTATTTTTTTTGAACTGACTTTGATTTTTCTTTGTGCAGGGGTTCTCGGCGCTGGGTTCCTCCCTGCGGGGAGGACTGTTTGATTTTTTTTTTGTGATTTTCTTTCCTTTTTTTTTTTTGACAGAATCTCCCTCTCTTTTTTTTTCTTCTTTAACGTCTTCGCTAGGAGCTCTATTTATAGAGCTCCAGCCATACGCGTTTGGAGGGAAAGGCATGGGGCTCGGTCACGAGATGTAAACACGAGCCCCGTGCCTCTTTTATTCAATTTTGTTTTATTTGACGTTTGTCAACTGAAGAAGTAATTAAGTGTGGAGGGTAGGGTCTGATGGCAGTGTGCCAGGGACGGCACCACTGCCATCCTTAATTTTTGTCTTCTGTTTTTTTTTTTGGGTATTTTTCATTTTTTTTTGTTTTTATATTTTGTATTATTTTTGGTATTTTTTTATTTCATATTTTGTAATATTATTGTTTTTATTTATTTATTTTTTTTGGGACAAAAATTGATGTCTACAGCTGCCCCTCTTTGCACATTACTAATAATCAGTAATAAAGCAAAGATAAAGACAATAATTTTGTCCAGAATCCAAACAGATTTTTTTTTTTAAGTCAGGTCAAGTGATAAAGAAAATGACATTTGGTGTTGACAAACAAAGAATCGATTAAGGTAACACCGAAAGTCGAATAATAAAAAAAGTGATCGGGATGACACTGCGAGTCAAGGAATAACAAGATTAGGATTGAACTTGGATTGAATCACAAGTCAAAAAATGAGGAGACTGGGATTAAACCACGAGTAAGAAGATAACAATAACAATCGAGATTAAACTACAATTTTAAATTAAAGAGATCGGGATTGAACTGCGAATCGAAGAATAAAAAGATCGAGATTAAACCACGAATCAAATATTAACGATGACTAGGACTAAACCTTAAATCGAGAAAATTAATGAAATGATCAGGATTAAACTACGAGCCAAAGATTAAAAATGACTGGGACTAAACCGCAAGTCAGAGAATGAAATGACTAGGATTAAACCACGAGTCAAAGATTAAAGATGACTGAGATTGAGCCACAAGTCAGAGAGTCAAAGATTAAAGATGATTGGGATTGAACCGTAAGTCAAAAAATTAATGAAATGATCGGGATTAAATGGCGAGTCAAAGATTAAAGATGACTGGGATTGAACCTTAAGTCAGAGAAATAATGAAATGATCGGGATTAAACCTTGAGTCAAAGATTAAAGATGACTTTGAACCGCAAGTCAAAAAATGAAATGATCGGGATTAAACCGCAAGTCAAAGATTAAAGATGACTGGGATTGAACCGTAAGTCAGAAAATTAATGAAATGATCGAGATTAAACCGCGAGTTAAAGATTAAAGATGACTAGGATTGAACCGCAAGTCAAAAAATTAATGAAATGATCGGGATTAAATCGAGTCAAAGATTAAAGATGACTGGGATTGAACCGCAAGTCAAGAAATAATGAAATGATCGGCGATTAAACCACCGAGTCAAAGATTTAAGAGGACATTGAGATTGAATCGCAAGTCAAAAATATGAAAATGGATCGGGATTAAATGCGAGCAGAGATTAAAGATGACAATGGGGAATTGAATCGCAAGGTCAAAAAATTAACCGAAATGATACGGGATTAAACCGTGAGTTCAAGATTAAAGATGACTAGGATTTGAATCCGTAAGTCAAGAAAATTATGAAATGATCGGGATTTAAACCGCGGAGTCCGCAAAGATTTAAAGATGACTGGGGACTTGAACCGCCAAGTCAATGAAATTAATGAACTGATCGGGATTAAACTGCGAGTTAAAGATTAAAGATGACTGGGATTGAACCGCAAGTCAGAGAATGGATAATGAAATGACCGGAAAATTAAACCGCGAGTTTTAGAGAATTAAAAATGACTGGAATGAACCACAAGTCAGGAGAATAATGAATATATCGGGATTAAACCCGTGAGTTAAAAAATTAAAGAGACTGGACTGAACCACAAGTTAGAGGAATTAATGGAAATGATCAGGATTTAAACCACGAGTCAAAGACTAAAGATGACTGGGATTGAATCATAAGTCAGGAGAATTAATGGAAATGATCGAAGATTAAACCATGACTGTCCAAAAACTAAAGATGACTAGGATGAACCGCAAGGTCGGGAGACTATATAAGATTGAGCTGTGAGTTTGAGAAATAGGAGATTTGGGTACTTTCATAGACCAACAGTTTCGATTTTTAAAGAAATGTGCTAACATACCCATCTTTAAGGCCATCATCTTTAGATTCGGAGAAGAAAAATGTTGATTCCTCCTGATATCTCATAAAGAAACCTTTTATGCAACTTATCGAAAGGCATGTAATGCGTGCAATGATTGTGATGAATGAAAAGACAAAGATGCCGTCAACGAATTATATCATGCATTTTATGCAAGTTAATTCAACTTTTGGTTCAATTCTTTCAAACTTTAAAAGTCGCTTCCAGTAATCTCATCCTTTTGACCTTTTTTTTTTTTTACCAGAAATCTCTGTCTCATGATGGAACCATCTGGCTTTTAGTCGCTCTAAAATCTTTTTCTTTTTTTTTTTTTTATCCTCAGTAATCAATCGATTTCTTTTCATTCTTTCTGCCCCCGTATTGCTATTTTTGTCATCCTCATATTGCATTCTCTTTTCGAGTGATGCATTGGTCTATTATGAACTTTATTAATCAATATCTTAATTTTCAATGACAAATGCAATGATTTCAGGTTCAAAGTTGTGTGTGCAATACGATCAGTAATAGGATATTGCAGGTTTAGAAAGATAAGCTTTTCGAGACATAAAGAACAATTGATTCAAAAGTGTTTCAAAAATCAAATATCAATTCTCTAAATAATGAACATTTGGACGACTTCGGCCTATTCGAACCAGGTCTTTTTCCAAAAACTCGTTACATTTATGATTTTGTCACCTGTGATTTCATATGACCAATCTTTGCCCCATATCTGTGACTAATGAGAACTTGCCCCCTCAAAATCATATCTTTTAATTCCGGTGACAATTCATCCATTTGGTGCCACTTCTTTGCTCTCTGAAAAGAACTTTCTCCAAGTTTCATTTTCATTCAAGCCATCTATACAGGTTTTTAGCTTAAATGACCCCCTTTTGACTCAAACCACCATTTTCGGGTTTTCAATCTGAATCACTTCCTTTCTCATTTTTTTTCATTTTTTTCTATTTTTTATTTTTTTGATTTTTTTGATTTTTGATTTTTTTTTGCTTTTTTTTAAGCAAAATATTTCTTGACAATGTCTGAATTTACAGGACTTGGCAATTCATCTCCGTCTATTTCTGTAAGGATCAGAGCCCTACTAGAAAAAGCCTTTTTTACCACATATGGACCTTCCCAGTTGGGCGTCCATTTTCCTCTATTGTCATGCTGATATGGCAAAATCCTTTTCAACACCAATTCGCCCTCATGAAAGCATCAGGGTCGTATCTTTTTATCATGTGCTGAGAGCCTTTTCTCTTCAATAAGATTCAGCTACTCAAAACGATCTTGAACCCATTCTACCTCATCCAATTTTGTCTCCATCAACACCCTCAGAAAAGGGATTTCCACTTCAATTGGCAGTACAGCTTCCATCCCATATACTAGTGAAAATGGGGTGGCCCCCGTGGAGGTTCGGATTGATGTTCTATAGGCAAGCAAAGCAAAAGGTAACTTTTCATGCCAATCCTTATATGTGTCAGTCATTTTCCCCAATATTCTCTTGATGTTCTTATTCGCAGCTTCCACTGCACCATTCATTTTTGGGCGATATGGTGTTGAATGATGATGCTTAATCTTGAACTGTGCACACAATTCTTTCATCATTTTATTATTTAAATTGCTAGCATTATCTGAGATAATCCTTTCTGGAAGACCATATCGACATATTATCTCTCTTTTTATAAATCTACACACTACTGATCGCGTAATACTAGTATACGAAGCTGCTTCCACCTATTTTATAAAATAATCGATTACCACAAAGATAAATCGATGCCCATTTGAAGCTTTAGGGGTTATGGGTCCGATCACATCCATTCCCCACACGGAGAAAGGCCATGGTGGTGCCAAGACGTGCAACGGAACTGAAGGGAAATGAATTTTATCTGCATAAATTTGACATTTGTGGCACTTTTTAGCATAACCGATGCAATCATTTTCCATTGTAGACCAGTAATAACCAGCTTTCATGATCTGTTTGGCCATCATATGCCCATTAGCATGTGTTCCACAAATCCCTTCATGTACTTCTTCAAGTATTATTCTTGCTTCCACTGCATCGACGCACCTTAACAAAATCTGATCTCGACTCTTTTTATACAGATTTCTCCATCAAGCATAAAACTTGCTGCTAATCTTCTAATGATCCTCTTATCATTTTCTGAAGCCTGCTCTGGGTAGTTTTGACGTTTGATATACTGTACAATGTCATAGTACCATGGTTGTCGATCCACCTCTTCTTCCACATTTGAACAGTGAGCTGGTGAAACTTTCATTTGTACTATAATGGGTTGGATTCCCACACCATTATTTAACTTAAACATCGCTGCCAAAGTGGCCAAGGCATCAGCAATCTGGTTTTCTTCTCGAGGAACATGTTGAAATTGAATCTTTTGAAAATGTTTCCTCAAGCCAGCTATGTGCTTTTGGTATAACACTAGTTTCGAGTCCTTGGTCTCCATTCACCTTTTAGTTGATAAATTACCAAGGCAAAATCTCCATATGCTTCTAGTGTTTCAATTTTCTTTTCAATGGCCATCTGTAACCCCATGACACATGCCTCATACTCAGCGACATTGTTTGTGCAATTGAAATCTAACCTTGCGGTACATGGGTAATAATTTCCTTCTAGGGATATTAGCACTGCTCCAATGCCATGCCCCATTATATTGGATGCCCCGTCGAAAAATATTTTCCATACCTCTCTTACAGGCTCTTTATCTTCATTCTGTAAAATTGCCATCAAATCTTCATCTGGAAAGTCAAACTTCATAGGTTTATAATCTTCTGTAGTTCGATCAGCAAGAAAATTAGTAATTGCACTCCCTTTTAAGGATTTTTGTGTCACGTACACAATATCATATTCTGAGAGCATGACCTGCCATCTCGCTAACCTGCCTGATAAAGATGGTTTTTCAAAAATGTACTTGAGAGGATCCAATTTTGATATTAGCCACGTTGTATGGTAGAGCATGTATTGTCTGAGTCTACGAGTAGTTCAAGCCAGGGCACAACATATTTTTTCTATTTGGGGGTACTTGGTCTCGTACTTTGTAAACTTTTTACTCAAATAGTATATAGCATGCTATTTCTTGCCAGTTTCATCTCTTTACCCCAATACATATCCCATCGATTTTTTTTGAACCGTTAAATATAAAATCAACGGTCTTCCTGCAACTGGTGGAACCAACATCGGTGGGCTTATCAAATACTCTTTAATCTTTTTAAATGCATTTTGGCATTCTTCATCCCATTCACCAGGGTTATTTTTATGAAGCAAACTGAAGATTGGATCATACTTTGAGGTAAGTTGGGATATGAAATGAGAAATATAATTCAATCACCCCAAAAAGCCTCTCACTTCCCTTTGCGTGCATAGTGCTGATAATTCTTGAATGGCTCGAATTTATCAGGGTCTACTTCTATACCTCTTTCACTGACTATAAACCCTAACAATTTTCTAGATTTAACACCAAAAGTACATTTGGTTGGGTTCAGCTTGAGCTGGTATCTTCGTAATCTTTCAAAGAGCTTTTTGAGATTAACAACATGATCTTCCTCTTCCTGAGACTTAGCTATCATGTCATCAACATATACCTCTATCTTTTTATGCATCATATCATGAAAAAAAGTGACCATCGCTCTTTGATACGTGGTACCAGCATTTTTTAGCCCAAAAGGCATGACTTTATAGCAAAACGTCCCCCACATTGTCACAAATGTAGTTTTTTTCATATCTTCACGAGCCATTTTGATCTGATTGTAGCCAGAGAAACCATCCATGAATGAAAAAGTGGAATGCTTAGCAGTGTTATCCATAAGGGTATCAATATGTGGTAATGGAAAATTATCCTTTGGGCTAGCTTTATTTAAATCTCGATAGTCCACACATATTCTAACTTTTCCATCTTTTTTGGGAACTGAGACTATATTGGTTACCCATTCAAGGTATTTGGCTACTTCTAAGAAACCAGCATCAAATTGCTTTTTTACTTCTTCTTTTATCTTCAGTAATATTTCTGGCTTCATGCGTCTCAACTTCTGTTGTACTGGTCGACATTCTGGTTTTAAAGGCAGCCTATGCTCAACTACCTCTGTGCTAAGCCCAGACATATCTTGGTAAGATCATGCAAATACATCTATGTACTCTTGCAGTAGATTCACTAACTTTTACTTCTCAATTAGTGATAGTGAAGTATCGATCCTGACTTCTTTCTTATTATCACCATCTCTCAAATTTAATGGGTCAGTTGATTCCTGGTGGGGTTCTATAATTTTCTTCTCTTGTTCCATCCATTTCAACAAATCATGAGGTAAATCATAGTCTTCTAAATCAACATCGTTATCAAGCTCACTAATGTGAGTCGAATTTTCAAAATCAAACCCGGTGTTATTGCCTTGGTCATCCATAATGTTCATTATTAGAAAACCTGAAAATGGGTATAATCACAAAGAGATATATATTGATCTTGGTAAGGGCAGAGAGAATGGTAACGAAAGGAAAGAAAAATGAAAAATAGAGAACATGGTATAAGTGAAATGCATTGCATTCATCATTTTATTAAGACAATGAAAATAAGCCCACACACTTAACCTCCGCATGCTCTTGGGCAGAAGCAATTGGAATTTTCAAGTTAATAGGTTCAAGGATAACAAAAACGGTACACCATTCTTTAAGTCTCCTAAAAAGGAAAAAAGATCTCTTCATCTTGATCTGTTTCTTCATCCACTTTCACTTGAAGTCATGAGAAAGCTTTCTCTAATCCCATTACCAGTCCTCTTTGTTCAACTCCTGTCGACTCAGGATAGATATGCCCAGCTGAACGGAAGGTTTCGTACAAATAAGGGAACACCATTTTCCCATCAATCGAATTTTATCCTTTGAGGCGCGCCATTCTCTTTTCTTTCTTTTTCAGCATTACATTCTTCTTATCAGCAGCTGAAGGCTTATAGCCTAACCCTCATTTTTCTTTATTTTCAATCGGGCATGGTGCTCTTGTGATTCCTTGTAGAGCTTTCCCTAAGCCTTGCCCAACTCGCCAACCCTTACCAGTAGTCTGCTTGATCACTATATTGGTAGCTTTTGACAATTAAAGGATCGACATCTTTGACCTTTCTCTTATATAAGTAGCATTTGCTACTTCAAAAGCTCTGAAAGAACATTCAATTGCTTCTTCTGCTATCTCAACGTAGGGAGTTGCTAAGGTCTTTGTTACCAACAAGTTCTCTTCACCATCCACACAGACTTGTTTTCCTTCTATGATGAATTTTACCTTCTGATGTAGTGATGAAGGTACAACTCCAGTTGTGTGAATCCAAAGTCTTCCAAGTAGACAACTATATGCTAGAGTTATGTCCATTACTTGAAATATGACATTAAAGGTATAAAAACCAATCTGTAATGGGATCTCTATATCGCCAATTACCTCTCTCCGTGCCCCATCAAATGCTCTTACAATCATATGGCTATTTCGCATATGAGAAGGATCCACTGGAAGCTTTGACAATGTTGTCAAAGGCATAACATTAATAGACGATCCATTATCAATCAGCACTTTAGCCATAGTGTGAGACTTACACTTGACAATAACATGTAAAGCCTTAACACTACCACGTCCTCCGGAGGTATTTCATCATCATTAAAGGTGATGAAATTAGGGGCTATAATATTCCCAACCATATGATCAACCTTCTCAATAGAAATATTGTGCTCGACATAAGCTTGGTTGAGCACTTTCAACAAAGCATTCCTATGTGGCTCAGAGTTTAGTAGTAGTGACAGTAAGGAAATACGAGCTGGTAGTTTATTTAGCTGGTCAACCACACTGTACTCACTGTGTTTGATGATCTTTAGAAATTCACAAGCTTTTTTTTCTGATACCGGTTTGTTAATTTGGACTTTGGAGCTTACCACCAGTTGGGAATCTTGGCTTTCCCTTGTGTCTTCTTCTCCTATCTTGTCTTTCCCTTTCCTGACTCTTTTTGACATTTCAAGAGTGTAAATTCGACCAGTTCGGGTCATTCCTCCTACTCTCGTTATGTTGGCGGTATTCTCTATGCTTGGATTACTCGAGGTCATATTAGGCCTTCGTATTGCTACATCATAATCATATTGCCATGGGACTGCTTTGTTGGTCTGATAAGGGAATGGACTAGGGACATGAATAGTCATTGGTGTCCTGGAAGAGAAGATAGTTTTATCAATTAGGGGCTCTAATTTTTCATCATAGTAAACAGTGAGGGGTTTAGAGATAAAAGACTTGCTAGGATGCCCGTCACCCATTGTATTCACACTATTTTCATCATATTCATCATAGAATTCAATGATGGCCTCATCCATCAAGCTCTACAATGTTTGCTTAAAGACCTCACAATTTTGAATCGAATGTCTAATTACTCTCTCATGGTATTTACAAAAATGGTTCGGGTCTTTATGATTGCCATTGTCATCCAAAAATAGTGGTTGAATCATGACCGTCTCATACAAACAATCATACACCCTTTCAAAAGGGGTTCTCACTTCATCTATGCATCTTTTGATCTTTTCACATTTTTCCTTACCCACCATATTGATTTTCCCTTCAGTGTGATCCAACAAAGGGTTTCCACTGACATTCGGCTTGAATTTAGTATCAAAAGATAAAAGCCCGTCATTTATCAAACCTTGCACCTTATGTTTAAATGCCGTGCAATTTTCAGTAGAGTGTTCTGTAACTCCATAATGATAATCGCACTTGACGTTAGAGTCATACCAACTTGGGTAAGGTGGTCTCAACGGTTTTGCATAAGTAGGAACGACAAGGTGGCCTCTCATTAACTGAGGGTACAAATCGGTGTAAGACATGGGAATTGGGTCAAAATGAGGTCTTTCTCGATTATTATTTTGTGAGTTTCTTTGATTGCTATTTGGATAGGTTGGTCGGGTAAACGGTTGAACTGGAGGTGCAGAGGTGTAATTGGATGATTAAGGGCTAAAACTTGGTTTGGATAGCGATTGTTGAGGTGCTCGATAATGGTATGGTTGTTGAGAAACTTGGTTTATGGTAGGGTAGTAAGGGGGATATGGATTATACGAGATAAAATGATGGTGTGAGGGATTTCTGTGAGTGACAGCATGTGTCTCCTGCTCTTTCTTCTTTACAGTTGCTGTCTTCTTTTCAGACCCTTTAATTTTACCACTTTTGATAGCATTCTCTATCATCTCTCCTGAGATTACCATGTCAGAAAAGTTTTTCATGGCATTTCCCACCAATCTATCATAATACGAGGCTTTCAGTGTATTGACGAATAGCACGGTTATCTCTTTTTCTGTAAGTGGTGGTTGAACCTGGGCCGCTGCATCCCTCTATCGATGTGCGTATTCCTTGAAGGTTTCCATCGATTTCTTCTCCATATTTTGCAATGACAGCCTATCAGGGGCTGTATCCAAGACGTGCTTATACTGGGTAAAAAAAACTTTGGCCAAGTCTTTCCATGAATTGATCTTGCTTCGATCTAACTGCACATACCATTTAGCTGCTGAACCAGTCAAACTATCTTGGAAATAGTGTGTCAATAGTTTATCATTATGGGTATGACCTGTCATCTTTCTACAAAACATGGTAATATGAGCAGAAGGACACTTTGTCCCATCATATTTCTTGAAATTTGGGGTCTTAAATTTTGGTGAGATAACCAAGTCAGGCACTAGGCTGAGCTCATTGGCGTCAATAACCCCATAAATGTCATTACCTTCAACCGCCTTGAGCCTCTCTTCGAGTTGGTCATACTTATCTTGAATTTTTGAATTTATAACAGGTTTTGACATTTTGTGAGACTTCTCTTGTTCAACAGGACCGTCAAGATTTGGTACCATGATGGGATCAATTGGGATGGGTCATGAATTGGTATTCAAGTGGGTTGATCGTTGACTTGCAGAATGATTGACATATGGGTGAGGTTGTGCACTTGGTGGTTGTATGTGTATACCCTGAGGAACTTGAATCTGAACCTGAGACAGAGTGAATCCCGGAGGGTATAATGGCTCTTCTATATTAACCTCATCTCTTATCCTTGACGCACCAACGACTCATTTTCCTTTCATTAAACCAAGCAACAGTTGTCTTAATTCAGTCATTTGTGCTTCGATGCTTTGCTATATTTCCATTACTCTTTCTCGTATTTCTTCCTATGCCCTTTCAACCCTTTCAAATCTAGCTGTATTCTCTTTTTCTATGGCTCAAGCTTGAGAACGAGTATTATATCTATGCGAATTGATGAATTTTGGTTCCTTGGCTTTGCTATCCTTGAACCTTAGTTTATTAACCATGAATTAGATCGCATGATATAATGTCGTTGATATTATTGTTGGTATGAAAATGAATGCATGAAATGAATTAAATGCAAATTAGGGTACTGTCTTGGATCGATTGAAACAAAAAGAAACTTTCATTAACCATGAGAGTCTTTATACATTATCCGATCATTCTTGCATTAAAGCCATAAAAACATTTGACTTGAGCATATTGCTCCCTAGCTTCATACAAAAAGTGCAACAATCTTTGACTGTGGCCTTGAGTTGGTACAATCTCCCATTCCAGTGCTTCTGCCTTTTCAACCATGTTGCTTGCATTTCGAATAGCCTTGTAGATTTGAATAGTCAGATGCTCGATGTATTGCTGCCTCCCTAAACTTTCTGCTCTCCACATTTCTCGAGCATCTACCTCCATATTGTAAGTGCGAGCCCAATAATCTTCTCTATCTTGCCACTCAGTCAAAATCTTGTCTATGTGACTCTGATTGCTTGTTAATTGAAGTTTCAAGCTCATTAATTCATGCTCTAAGGCTCTTTTCTCACTTTGCAAATTGAAGTTCTTACTTTGTTCCCTCTTTAGTTCAGCTTTTAGCTTTTCACTTTCTCTTTGGTGTCTTGCTACCTTTTCAGAAGCTCCTGAAAGTTTTTCTTTCCATTCATGCTATTCTTTGGTGAGTGTGGAGATTATTTCTTTGTTCTTTCGAGCTCTGTTCTTCCAATATTTCATCATATCTCGTAGTTCCTTCACATCTTTCTTAGATCCCTTCAAAGGTCTGCTATCCAATCTTAATTTCTTATTTTCTTGATGCAAATTTTGTAGATCTTTTTTCAATACTTTTCGTTCTTTAGTCAACTTCTGTACTGCATCATCTCTCATCATCAAATCATATCTTAATTGGTTGACCTGATCCATCATAGCCATCTTTTCTTTCTCTAACCTTTTTTTTTCAATCTCAAACGTTGAGCGATCTCAAGAGTCGATAATACTGGTACTGAAATAGGAATTGGTAACTTCTCTGAAACATCGACTGGTAGAGGCTTAATTTCGTTAACCCTTTTTTATCCTTCAGGCAAGGTAACCTTCTGTAACATTATCTGCAAATCTAGCTAGACTTATTCGGTTGACTTGCTTCCATGCTTTGATGATTTCACGAACCTTTTTCACGTAACCGGGTGTCCCATAATCGAACTTGAGTGAATTGAGTCCATGAGTCATAGGGATAAACTGCCGTGAGTCATATTGTCTTTGAACCATAAGGGACGCGTAACTCATTGCCCCCCATACTCCTAACAAAGGTACCCATGACTCATCTCCACAACTATATAAGATGGCCATCGGAAGCATCCATGGTGCCCTCCATGTTACATCTTCGCTCGTGAGCTTCAGAAAGAATGCCAACTACTGACCTTTTGTCCAATCATTCCTCCATTCTTTAGCAATAAACTCCTTGATAGGACTGAAATGTACGGAGAATGGCCGAAATGATATCTTTTCTTTCCCCCAAAAATGGCTTCTGAGCTAGACAAAAAGCAACTGAGCACACCCCATAAATCGTCCTTCACCCTTTCTTCGACAAAAATTAAGTGATCTAATAGTTTCTGCCAAAATAGTTGGTGAAGGATTTATACCTTTATCTAATTGCTCAAAGAAATCAACCACTGATGCTTCTATATGTCCTAAAACCTTAGGGAATATCATCAGCCCATAGATGGCCAAAGCAAACACATCCAACCCCTGATCAGTGTTAATATACCTTCTTATGTACTCGAGCAGAAAAGTTGATGGAATGGTCTCAACCCCATTTTTTTCTTTCTTATGCTTGTCTATCTCTTCGACCTCCACTTGCATGATCTTGGCTAATTTTTTTCTATATCCGGTAGTCTTATGCTCTTTTCAATAGATCTTGTCTTGATTGGTAGACTCTATCCGGAGTAAAAAAGAATATTCTTCGATCGTGGGGGCCAAGTCTTCTTAGTTGAATACAAAGCATCGATAAGATGGATCCCAGAACTGTGTTGCAGCTCTCATCAACTGTTCATCAACCTTCACTGACATAAGTAGTGCCACATCTCCGTATTTCTTGGAAAAAAGATTATTTTCTCTCTGTTCTCCATTGTTTCCAAATGGTTTCCAATTCTGATATATTATTTTGACTGAGATCCATATGCATTGATTGTGGTAGCACTGATATATGACCATCTACTAAGCAATCTCCTTCATTTCTCTGAGTACCTTCTGAATGGTTCTTGACCTCTAAGTAGCTCTTACACATGGATGACATCCTTTAGGTTTTCTGAAAGTTTTTCTTGCTAAAGATAGGTCCAAAACAATACCCTCTAGAAATATGGTACCTATATGATGCATGCAACGAAATTGAAGACAACAAAAGAATTAAACAAATCAATAATGTAAATAAAACAAATAAACAAAAATAAGTAAATGAATGAACAAGCATACGTCATAACAAAATATACATAGTGTCCTAATTTAGGTAAGGCTCTATCCTAAAGTTGAACCTTACGGCTCGCTATATGCCAGGTTAAGCTTTACGCGTCTAAAGGTTCTCAGACTATTCCTCATATTATTGTCCATTATAGACTAGTAAGGCTCCCCGATCCTTACCCATTACAGGTTGCTAATAGAACGGGTTCAATCTGAGTGAAAATGTTTCGCTAGCAAATGCGGAGGTTATCACCTCACAAGAGTGTAGCTACTTCATTTCCTCCTAAAAGGGATAGCGCTCGGGTTTAGAGCTCATGCATGAATATGCAAAGTGTGTGCACAATAATTTAATTAAAATAACATGAATAAATCATAACCACAAAATCAAAATAAATTAATAACTAACACACAATTTGTTTTAGTTATTAACAAATTTTTTTTTTTTGAAAAATCAAGGTGAAGGAAATTAAAAGAAATGTCAAATAAAACCAATTAAATCCAACAATTCTTAATAACGCATAATTAAAAGTTTTGGCTTGACTCTCGAAATTTGTCCCCAATGGAGTCGCCAAGCTGTCGTAACGGTTTTGAGACCGCCAGACGTAAAAATGAGGTTTTAAAATCGAGGAAAATAAATAAAAAGAAGAGTCGCCACCAATCTTTATTAGGGTGTGATTGGCTACCCAAAAGTTTATCTTTTTAATAAAACTATAAAAACGAGTTTAAAGTTTATCAAAAAGATAAATTTCGGTCTGCGAAAAATCAGGTTGGGTCCGGGAGTCGGTTACGCTTGGGGAAGGATTAGCACCCCCACAACGCCCATAAATTGGTACCATTTAATTATGCGCTATTTTCGACGTTGGATAAAAATAGTTTTAATTTGAAATTTAACATTAATTCCCTTCATTAAAAAAAATATTTTTGCTAAAATTTTTATTTAGGAATATTGAGAAAATCTTTAAGTTAAAGAATTATCTTGAAATTCTCCAACATCTAGGCAGAATTTGAAATAACTCTTTTCGCTTAAGATTTAACACAACAATTCTTAAAATGAAATAACACTCTTTATAGAAAATAATTGTTAGTAACTCTCCAACATCTAGGTAGAGTACCAAGAATTATTTCTTTCGGAATGTTATTCTTATTTTATTTTATAACATCACAAAAAAAAATTTAGTATTATTTTTTTTATTGTAAAAAATTTTATCATTAAGTAGTAAATAAAAAATTAAAGACAGAATAGTACAAATAAATGTTGATAATAACATGCTAACGTATCTATGCCAATAAATGTTATGTAACATGAAATGCAATTTAAGAGTTGGATTCTTAAGTATAATGAGACCACCTCGACTCTCCAACATCTAAGCAGAGCTTAGGTGCGACTGTTTATATTTAAGATCCCAATTTTATTATACTTTTTATTTATTAATTTTATTATTAATAAATTTAGAACACAGTGTGAAAAACTTAATGAAATGAAGTTTCCTAAATAACCCATCATTTAGGCAGTATTCGGGAACAAACCATCTCGTGTGAGACTTCCACAAGTGTTCTTAAAGTTTTGAAATAAATTAAGGGTAAAATTTTAGGGTTTAAGTTTAGGGTTTGGGGTTTAATTAAAACGTGAACATCTCTAAAAATCTCCATCATCTAGGTAGACTTTCAGAGCAAGTTCAAAATTTTTATAATTTTGGAAAACTAGTTAAAATTTTCTTATATATATATTTTTTATGAAAATTTAAATAATAATTCCCCAACATCTAGGCGGAATTATTTGTTTGAAGATGTATTTTTTTTTATCTCCAACATCTAGGCAGGAAAAATAAAAGGCTTATTTCATTATTATTACTATTTAAACATTTTTAAAAAATATTATTTTTTTATATTGTTTTCATTTTATTATTATTAATAACAATTAAATATTTATCCTAATAAATTTAAACATTTATGCATAAAAAATACTTAAAGTAGCAAAAATAATATTATATAAAAAATTAGAAAATTTAAAAAATAATTTTTTTACCTGAACCGGATCGGTTAACGGTTCGATCAACGACGGCTCAGTTGGATGGTTCGGTTCGACGGTTCGATTCGATCTGGGAGCGGTCTGGTTGGTTCAGCGGTTCAGGCCGGTCCAGAGAGTGGTTCGGTTCGGTCTGATCAAACCAGTCCAGAGCCGTTGGGAAGTCGGGTTAGCGGGTCGGTTGCGCGGACCCCGAGTCGGGTTCGGGTCAACGCGCAGATCCTCCTTGATTTAAACGACGTCGTTTTGGGGCGTTTATTGAAACGACGTCGTTTTGGCTATTGATATTTTATATAAAAGTTAAAAATTTTTCTTTCCCTCATTCCTTTCACTCTTCAGAAAAAAACTTCTTTTCTCTCTCATTTTTTTTTCTCCGGCCAAACGCAGATGGCCGGCCGTTCCTCCGCCGCTATATGCGTCGCTCGTCGGTCACCGGCCGTCTTTGACGGTGGTCGAAAAATTCTCAGAAAATACCAAAACGTTCCCCTTGACCTCCTGAGTTCAGATCTGAGGTCCCTTTCACCAAAAAGTATCTCCACTTTCCTAGATCTGCTAGTGAAGCTTCAGTCAAATCTCTTTTTTTTTTTGTATTCTAGCTTTATTATTATTATTTTTTTGAACTGACCTTGATTTTTCTTTGTGCAGGGGCTCTCGGCGCTGGGTTCCTCCCTGCGGGGAGGACTGTTTGATTTTTTTTTTGTGGTTTTTTTTTCTTTTTTTTTGACAGAATTTCCCCTCCTCCTTCTCCTTCTTCTTGGCTTTGGAGAGAAAGGCATGAGGCTCGATCACGGGATGTAAAAACGAGCTCCGTGCCTCTTTTATTCATTTTTGTTTTATCTAGCGTTTGTCAATGGAGGGAGTAATTAGAGGGGTGGAGGGTAGGGTCTGGTGGCAGTGGTGCCGGGGACGGCACCACTACCATCTTTAATTTTTTTTGTCTTCTATTTTTTTTTGTATTTTTTGATTTTTTTGTTTTGTATTTTGTATTATTTTTGGTATTTTTTTATTTCTTATTTTGTAATATTATTGTTTTTATTTATTTTTTTTTGGGACAAAAATTGATGTCTACAAATCTTACCAATTTTAATTTTAGAAGGAAAAAAAACTCTAATTTTCCATGAAAAATTTTAAAAAATTAAAACTAAAAAATTAAATTTATTGTTGTCATTGTCATCATCATTGTTATTATCGTTGATGACTATCCAATTTCCATTGAACCTTTCTCTATCCTTTTCTTAAGCCTTTGTTGAGAGAATACCTTAAAATCTTTTGTATTACTTTCCTTCTATAGGGATCATTTTTTTTAATTTTTGTTTATTTTTATTGGGTACTGTTAAGATTTTTTGAAAATAAAAATTGTATTTGTGTTTTTTTTTTCCACAAGATATGGATTTTTTGAAAAAATGATTGGATTAAAAAAAATTCAAATCGGGATTTTTTTCCCAAAAAACTATATTATTTTGTTTTTATGTTTATTTTTTCTTTTATGGGAGAGATGAGTTTTTTTTTTTTTACAGGAATGATGGTTATTAGGTGTTGATTTGGTGGTGATAAATTTGGTTTTCTTTTTTGGGTTTGGACTATTAAATTGGTGGAGAGCTTGATGGTTGACGGTAACGGTGAAAGGATGTAATGCTTTTTGAAACTCAAAGAATTTTCTTACAATATTTTTTTCTTTTAATTCAAGTTGTAACTTTTTAGGGTTTCTTATTTCATTTTTTTTTTCAAAATTTTTAAGGGATTAATATAGCCACCACCAACCAATAGCCCCTCATCCCCCATTTTCTTCTTTGATCTTCCTCTTTTACTTTTTTTTTTATTTCTATTTCAAAACTTATTTAATTGATTCATATAATTATTTAAAAAAAATCAAGTAAATTTAAAATTCAAATTTTAATATCTATAACATATTTTCTTATCCTTAAGGTGCAACTTTTTTTATATAAAAAAAAATTGTTAACCTATAATCAAACTCGACGTCAATTTCAAAATCATTCCAAAACACATTTTTTGTCAAGGAATTATCTTTATATAATTGTATAAATATCTATCATAATCCAAGAAAATCTTTGATTATTGTTCAAAGAAAAGATATTCTAACGTTAAATATTATCTTAATTAGGACTTTTGCTTTTTGCTAAACTAGTATTATAGAAATTAACCTCCTTAAAAATGATCATAATACTCTTTTAATTACTTGACAATTGAATTACATCCATCCAAATTAACTGTATTACTTTTTTTTTCTATAATTAATTTAAATTACTATAATTCCTCTCTTAACATAATTATTCAAATGCCTCTCTTGCTATAATTGACTAAAGTTATTTTATTATAGTTACAATCATAATTACAGAAATACTCTCTTACTATCATTAGCAAAAATTACTATAATGCCTTTTTACCACAATTACGAAAAATACCTTTCATATTATAATCAGTCAAAATTAATAAAATACCTTCTAATCATAATTACGAAAATGCATCTTACAGTAATTACCAAAATCTCCATCATATTATAATTGGTTAGAATTACTATAACACCTTTTAACCACATTATAAAAAAGACCCTTTTCATCACTTCATATAATACCTCTCTAATTATAATTACAAAAATATCTCTTATATTATGATTTACCAAAATTACTATAATACCCTCTAAGTATAATTACAAAAATACCATTTTACTTGCTTCTTAATTATGCATTAAATTTTAACATTCATATAATAACATGAAATTAATCCCTTTGGTAATGATCATAATACCCTTTTAATTACTTGACAAGTGAATTATATGCATCCAAATTAATTGTAATGCCTCTCTTTTTATGATAAACTAAAATGACTATAATGCCTTTCTTAACATATTAACTAAAATATCCTTTTTACCATAATTGATCAAAGTGAATATAATACCCTTATAACCATAATTACGAAAATACCCTCCTACCATCATTTGCCAAAATAACTATAATAATTCTTTTATCATAATTACAAAAATACCCTTTATATTTTAATTTAACAACATTACTATATTACCTTTTAACCATAATTATGAAAATACCTATTATATTATAATTGACTAAAATTAGTATAATATCCTTTAACCATAATTAAAAAAAAAAAAAACCCTTCTTATTACTTTATATAATACCTTTCCAACTATAATTACGAAAATACCTCTTAAATTATGATCAGTCAAAATAGCTATAGTACCCTGTAAGCATAATTATGAAAATACCCTTTTGGTTACGTCTTAATTATGCATTGAATTTTAATAGCCATACAATAATATGAAATTAATCCTCTTAGAAATGATTATAATACCCTTTTAATTACATGAAAAGTAAATTATGTGCATCTTAATTGACCATATGCCTCTTTTTCTATGATTAAGTAAAATTACTATAATACCCTTATTAACAAAATTACTAAAATACCTTTTACCGTAATTGACTCAAATTACTATAATGCCTCTACAACTATAATTATAGAAATACCCTTCTACCATCATTGGTCAAAATAACTATAACGCCCTTGCAATCATAATTACAAAAATATCATTTTACCATAATTATGAAAATACCTCTCATATTACAATATATCAAAATTATTTTAATACCATCTAATCATAATTACAAAAATGCTTTGTTACCATAATTACAAGAATACCCATCATATTATAATTATTAAAATTTACTATGATACCTTCTAACCTCTAACTTTAATTAAAAAAATTACCTTTTTGATTGCATCATTTAATGTCTCTCTTATTATAATTATGAAAATGCCCCTATTATTATTGGTCAAACTTACTATAATACCTTTTAAGCATAATTACAAAAATGCCCCTTTGGTTGTTTCATAGTTACATATTAAATTTTAATATTCATACAATAATATCAAATTAATGCCCTTAAAAATAATCATAATGCCTTTTTAATTATTAAAAATTGAATTACATACATCATAATTAACTGTAATACCCTTCTTTCTATGATTAACGAAAATGATTATAATGCCCTTTTTAACATATTAACTAAAATACCCCTCTTACCATAATTGGCCAAGGTGAATACAATGTCCCTACTACCATAATTACAAAAATGCACTTTTACCATAATTTGCCAAACTTAGTATAATGTCCTTCCTACCATAATTATGAAAATATATTTATATTATAATTTTCCAAAATTACTATAATGCTTTCTTACCATAATTACATGCCCTTTTATTGCTTCATAATTACGTATTAAATTTTAGCATCCATATAATTATATGAAAGTGATTCTTTAAAAATTATCATAATGTCTTTCTAATTACTTGACAATTGAATGACATACATCAAAATAGACTATAAAAGCCTCTCTTTTTATAATTAACTAAATTAGTATAAGGCCATTCTTAACATATTACTAAAATACCTCTTTTACCATAATTGGCCAAAGTTACTATAATACTCTTGCAACCATAATTATACAAATGACTTCTTACCATCATTGGATAAAATTACTAGAATACTCCTCCTACCATATTAACATTATTGGTTTTTTCCTTAAAAAATTAA
The DNA here is from genome assembly GCF_002303985.1 of Durio zibethinus. Next base: position 8,478,235 of record NW_019167826.1, read on the forward strand.
GTTGAATGAGTGATGATATTAGTAGGCTTTGATTCCATGGGTAAATGAGTTTGAATTTGATAATTGATTTATGTTGGTAATAGGTAAATATTGTATCAGTAGATTAAATTATCATGTATGTATTATTGGGTTTTGATTTAATTTATGTAATTTTTTAAAAGTGGTCTCTCTTATTTAAAATAGAAGCTAATACTTATCCAACTATGATTAAGTGACATAATTCGAGTATCTATTTTTTTATTTTTTTCAAAGGATTATATTTTTCAAAAAAATAAAAAACCAACAAAATACTAAAAAATATTTATTTTTTATTATTAGATTAAAAAATTATATAATTTATATTTCATTAAAATAAAAAAATTTGTAACCCAAGCGAAGCTAGACAGTTCTTCTAGTCTAAAATATAAATCTTGCATATGTACTTTACATTGTGTCACTATTTTTTTATTTTATTTCTCTTCCTTGTTTTTCTATCTACTTATTATTTTCCCTTTTTCCTTTTATATAATTAACAAATTTTTTTAACAATTTTAATATTTTATGTGGGGCTCATGTGCTAAGCATTGGTTTTTTTCTTTTTTTTTTTCTTTCTCTCTTTTATTTTTTTCTCTTTCTCTTTCTTTTTTATTTTTTAATATTTAAAATGTTTTTTTTTTACATTTTTTTGTGGGGCTCATTTGTTATATCCTTTATATAAATATTCCACATGTATTGATCTATCTTTTTAAAATTATTTTTTCATGGAACTCACTTATTTTTTGCTTTTATTTTTTTTAACTTTTTTTTGTATGAATACCATCTAATTGACTTGCAAAAATATGATAATTTCCTTCATGAATTATTATAAACTTGTTGGATTCACGAGTTACTTGATTTTTGTTTCTAACCCCAAATCAATAATAGAATACCCCTATATTATATTCTAGGAATTTGAGGAATTTTCTACCACATGATATGTGGTTATACATCGACAAGCAAGAATAAGAAAGAAAATATCCAGCACTTCATTTCGATATATTGTTTGAAATTACGTCGCTATGTCAAAAGAAAGATAGTACGTTTTTTATTTTTTAAATATTTAATAAATATTTTTTTAGGACTTAATATCAATTTTTTTACCTTTTTTTTGACCTTTTTAAAATAACTTAGTAAATATTTTTTATATTAAAATTTTGGTTGGACCCATTGATATTAAAAGTATGCCAAGTGTTTTTTTTTTTTCAATTTTTATATTTTTAATAAAAATTTTTTAGATTTCACTTTATTTGTGGGACTTACTTGATATGAAGAGTATGTCATGTGACAAGCCATATGATTTTTTTTTATTTTTTATTTTTTTCTATTTATGTTTTTCCTTTTTTATTTGATAAATATTTTTAAATATTTAATTTTTTTTAATGTTGTGTTAATTTGATATTATTATTAAAATATATATTTTTTGTTACTTTTTCTTTTTTTAATTTGATACTTTTTTAAGAAATGGATATTAACGAAGGTGTTGATTGCACATCCAGATTTTTTTTTGGTCTTTTTATTTTTTTAATAAAATCTATGATATAAATTAAAAAAATTATCATTGTTGATGTTATGTGCCAACTCAACATTCTTTCTTTTATATATTTTTTGACTTTTGTTTTTCCATTTTATGATATTTCTTCCTTTTTTTTCTTTTTATATTTAATAAATAGTTTGAATAATTTTTTATTTTTTACGTGTGGGGCCAATTTTATATTATTGATTAAAATATTTTTCTTTTTTTCGTACCTTTTTTAATTAGATAATTTTGTAGAAAAGATATTAACATATGAGTTGACGTGGCATCTAGATTTGATTTTTTTTTTTAATTTTAGGTATAAGAAAAGGATATTATAAAATAGTATTTTTAATTAATAATATCAAATTGGCCCTACACAAAAAATTAAAAATATAACAAAAAATATTTAATACAAAAAAAGGAAAAAATCAAAAGTAAATTATGATAATAATAAACTTACAAAAAATATAAATCCATCATATAAATTTTGTAAGGAAAGTTCATCATTATTAATGTTGCATGACAAATCGACTTTCTTTTTTTTTTTGTCTTATTTTTCGTTTTGTTTAATTAGATTAATTTTTTTGAAAAATATCAACGAATGTGTACACATAGCATGCTATTTCGCTTCCTTTGCCTTTTTAGTTTTTTTAATAAGATGATTTACAATAAAAGAAATTGATAAATTTTTTCAAAGAAAATGTCAATGGATATATGGATAACAAAACAACTCGTATCTAGTTGCTGTATTTTTTTAATTTGAGATTGAATTGAGTTTTTTTTAATAAAAAATTAAGGTCGAGTCGAAGGTAGATTTATGGTGTTCCGTATTACCTTGACTATATATATTAAATTATATATTAAATTATTTATTTAAATTTAAATTTTATATTTGTATTATATTAATAAAGTTAATTTAATATCTTATTTAATAAAATATTATATTTATATATAATTAAGATTTAATCCATCTATTCATTAATCCATTATATAAATTTTATTGATTTTAACTTTTGGTTGATCCTTATTCAAGGTCTTGACATACCATTTTATGTTTTTTTCCTTTTTTTTTTCTTTTTTTTTTGCTTTTTTCAATTTTTTGTTTGTTTTTATTTTTTATTTTTAATTTAGACAAATTTTGTGAAAAATCAATGCTGGTGTTCATGTGGTAACCCAACTTTTTTTTCTTTTTACCTTTTTTTATTTTTTTAATTAGAAAAATTTTTCAACAAAACTACCCGATGTATAGGAATGAAAAACAATTTGAATCCAATGAGTCCCTACTCGATTGGGATGTTCATATAGTACCCCGATGAGCTTTCCTTTACTTTATCTTTATCTTTTTTCCTTTAAATTTTTTTTTATTTTTCCTTTTTATTTCTTTTTAATTAGTCATTTTGTGAAAAAAAAAAAAAAAACCAATGTAGGTGTCCACGAGGCACCCCATTTGGCTTTTTTTTTTTTCTTTTTTAATGTTTTTACTAGATAAATTTTGCAACAAAAGGTGTTAGTTTATTGAGATACCAAGGCAATCCATATCTACTGGGTTTGAATCCATCTCAATTCGATAAGGGACTATTTTTTTAAATCGAAAATAAGTTGAGATAGGTCGAGTTTCTTTAAGAGAAACAAAATAACATTAAAATTGTCTTTAACGTGCTTTGTCCCTACCCATTTTAAGGTATATATAAAAGTATATATTTTATTATTTATTTAATTTTATACATATATATGTATTATACTAATAAAGTTATTTTTTACTTCAGTCTAACAAATTAATATTTCAAGCTTAATATGGGGTGTTAATGTGGCATCTTTTATGATTTTTTTTTCATTTTTCATCGTTATTTTGTTTTTCTTTTTTTCCACCTTTTTGGTTTTTTAGGTTTTGATTTTTATTTTTTATTAAATAAATTTTATGAGAAAAGAAAACCAATTAAGGTATCCACGTGTCATTATCATTTTTTTTTCTTTAGCTTTCATCTTTTTGGTTTTTCTTAATTAAATAAATTTTACAAAAAAAAATAATGAATAGGGATAATGAAATTAAAAAAAAAAATTGACTTGCAACAACATGTTGACACCTTTTCAATCTTACTCTTACTAAAAAGTACACCCTTTCAAGCTCACATACTCTTTTTTAAGAACCACCTCATTCCTTTTCAACCATAAGTATCATAACGTTGTAGCAACAACTACAATCTCAAGTGCCACCTCATGCCTTTTGTAGGCCATATATGAAAAAAATTAGAATGTAACTTTTATATGAAATTGACATAAAATCTACAAAGAATAAGCTATTCTTGCATTTTAATTATTACATATTACTTGAAAAGAAAAAAGTAAGAAACATAAAGAATATAATTATTGAAGAAAAGAAAGAAAAAATGAAATAAAAATTGGGTAAAATACTAATTCATATAAAAGTTTTTAAAATGTACTAAAATAATTAGTGCTAACTAATTCAGTTCAAGCCCATATGAAAGCTAAAAAAAATTATGAAATCATCTGTGTCTTAGATCGATAAAGTATAAAGAGTTTTGGTTGGTCTAGTTTGTTTATTGTTAAAATTATATGTGGTAATTTTAGATACGAAACTATGATACAACATGAAAACAATACGAAAAAATCATATATATGTTTTTAAAAAATATGTTTCTCGTTTATTCGTGTCGACATGAATTTCGACATGACACAACTCTTATCTTATACGTGTTGATAAATCAAATACGTGTAAGATATAAAAAATATGTTTAGCTAAAATGTATCATATGAATGCATGTTTAATATGTGACACAGTACGAAAAATACATTTAATTTAATCTTGTTATAAGAGTACACGTTTATCATGTTTAACATGTTTAACATATTTTTTATATTTATTTTAATTTAATATAAACATTTAAAGATTATTTTAATTTTTAATCTTTTAATTATGATACTTAATTAGTTATTCAATATCATATAAACATTATTTTAAACATTTAATTATGATACTCATTTAATAATTGTTATAAAATTATTTTTATATTAATATTATAAATACAATATAAATATTAATATTAGTCATATATATTATTATTTTATTTATTAATCTTTAGTAGTTCATCATTTTGAATTTGATACTAGAAACTAATATAGTTATATAACATATATTAAATTTTAAATAAATATATTAAATACATATTAAATGGGTATCAAATTTTTTATTCTTTTTAATATGCAAGCACCTTTTTATATTATTAGCATGCAAAATTTATTAAGTTTTAAATGATGGATAGTTTATAATTATTTATTATTTTAGCTGTATTTTTATATATATTTGTGTTAGCCTTGTTTATTCATGTTATTTATTATTTTAGCTGTATTTTTATGTATATTCATGTTAGCCTTGTTTATTCATATATATTCATGTTAGTCATATTTATTCATGTATGTCATAATTATTTTAGAGATCGCTATACAAAAATTTTAAAAATCTTAAAATATAGGGAGTCACCACCAATATTTTCTATTACGTGTGATTGGCACCTAAAAAATTTATCTTTTTAATAAAACCTTAAAATTAGTTAAAGTTTACCAAAAGACAATTTTGGTCTTTCAAATCATAGATGAGTTTAGGAATGCAATTACTCGCAGGAAAGATTAACACTCCCATAATGCCCTTTTTAAAAATGGTACTAATTAACCATGTGTTCATTTAATTTTGGCAAAAAAGTTTTAATTTTGATATTTAAAAATAATTTTCATAATTTCTCTTATTGCAATAAAAAAATATTTTTTTAGTTGTTGCTTGAAAAAATAAATAAGAACGTTGTATATTGAAAAATTCCTAAAAATATTCCAATACTCTAACAATATTAAGAGAAACTTTCTCATTTAGGGATTTCTTAAGAATCACTACTCAGACTTTTCAAGAATCCTATCCTCAGTAGTTAATATTAATCTTTAAAACCAATATTTTAAAATGCATATAATAAAACAACAAATATGAAGCCTAAAATTTAACCAAAATAGTATTTTCTTTTTATAAACATTCATTTCTTATTTTCTATTGAATAAAAGGTAAATGAAAATTTTTATTGAAAGTTATTTTAAATGCTTCAATACTTTGGCAACAATTTAGAAAATCCTTTCACCTATAAAATTTTAAAGAATCACTACTCAAACTTTTTTAGGATCTCATCCTTGAAAATTTTTGTTTCTTTTGAAAATGGTATGTATGCATAAAACATGATGTTATGAATTAATTTGTAAATTATTGTATCATACAAAAAATTATTTTTTTTAGTGAATAAAAGTAAACAAGAATTTTTTTATTAAAAATTTTTCTAAATACTTCAATGCTTTGGCAATATTTTAGAAAAATTTTCTCACTTAAGGATTTCTTAAGAATCACTATTCGAACTTCTCTAAACTCTTATCATAAAAAATTCACACTTATTTTAAACTTTCTTTGAAATCTTTTTTTGCTTAAAAAAAATCTTTTAAATTCCAAATTATTGTAATTCATTTATATAAAAAACTTGTTTTTTGGCATGCAACCTCAATCATTCGTATACAAACTCATTTATTCATTTATTAATAGTGAAATGTATAAAAAAGATAGATGAATAAATAAACAAATATAATAAATTTTACTACAAGTTAGGCCAAAATCCAAGTCAATATGGCATGAGACAAAGAGGGAGCTTGGGCCAGACAATGGATTGGGTCATAAATCTGGGCCAAAATGGAGTGGTTGCTTAAGCCAAAAATTGGACTAGGTGGTAGATCTAGGCCAATTTGAGACTAAGTGGGTTGATTTCCTGATGACCCATTTCCAACTTTCTATTTTGTTTTTTTTTCTCTCTTTTTTAAAAGTGCATTTAGCACCTAAATAAAATACCAAAAAAAATTTTCACTCATTTTTGCCTCTTCTCTACTCTCTCTAATGCCATCTTTGTCTCTCTAGCTCTTTTTCAACAATTCCAAAAAATGGCCACCATTTTTTAGATCCTAGCCATCGTTGGTCGTGTTGTCGCCATCCACCATTGCCAGCCATCGATTACAAATGTTAGAAAAATCCTTAAAAATACCTAAAAAATTCCTTGTTCCTTGCTTTTTCTTATTCTTTGCTTAATTTTCCAAAAAAAATTACACAAAAAGCCTAGATTTATTTCGATGACTTGTAGCTCAACAAAAAAAAATTCCATCTACTACTTCAATGGCCACCATTTTCCTTTATGTTTCTCCTATGGCTGAGACTTACCACCCCTTAAAAAGACCTAAGCCCGAAATAACTTAAACCCCTTAAAGCTCGATCAGTTTTTTTACTATCTTTTTTTATTTTGTTGTCACAACTCTAGCACTACTGCTCCCTCTATGGATGAGGTTTTTTTGTTATTTGTGTGTATTTTTTTGTTTTTTTGGTTAATTTTTAAGTTTTTTTTTTTGGGATTTAGGGTTGTGGTTATGTAAAAGGTGTTAGGATGACTATGGGATGGTGAAAAATGGGTCGGCCTTTCTTGTTATGTACTGATGGTGTCGAGTTAGATTGGTGGTGATGGTGCCATAGGTGATTTACTGGTGGTAGAGACCATGGAAGGTTCTTTTATGGTTTAAAGGTGGGTTGACAATAGGCTAAGTTGTGGTGATAAGTGGCTTTTGGTTCAATTGGTGGTTGGTAGTAAGAGTGGCCGAATAGGGTTCTTGGGTCTTTATGGTAGGTGTTTATGGGATTTTTAAGGTGGTCAAGTGTGTTTTTTTTGCTTTATTCTAAATGAGATTGAGGATTGTTCTTTTTAGTCCTTTTTACTGTCTAAAATTCTCTAGTTTTTCTAAGATCAAGCTTTTTTAAAAAGGACATGTAGTTGATTTTTTTAAAGTCTTGTTCTAGCACCATTGTTGCATTTTGCGAGGTATAATGCTGAATCTGAGAGAGAGTGAAAGTGAGGGGCTTTGGGGGATAATGCTATTGACTTTTTTGGGATTTTTGATCAATTGATGCTAAAGGTGAATAGGTAAAATGGGAGGGAAAAATGAAAGAGCTCAGAATGTGAAGTTTGGGATGAAAAGAAAGTCTAGGAAAGTTGGCCATCTGTAAACCACACTTCAAGTTTTTTTTTTCATTAATTAAAGTAAATAAATTTAAATAAAATTAAATTGGGCCTTCAAAAATAAACTTTGGGCCTTTAAACCCAAATGAATAAATTTTGAATCGATTCAAATTAAAATGGGTTAAACTTTAAACTATGTAAAATGATTTAAAAGTGATTAATTCATGACAAACCTAAACGAGCTTAATTTAATTAAATTCAATTATGTTAGCCCAAATTGAAATGTTAAAATCAAATTTAAAAATCAAATAAATTTTAATCAGCCCAGACAAGATTAGGCGTCAACAGCTATCTATCTTTGTACGTTACTGAAAATCAAGAATAGGATAAAAACATAAATAATAATTTTGTCCGAAGTTAATGATTAGTGAATTTTTTTAATTTTTTTTGTTATTTTTTGAATTCTTGAAAAACTTCTCTCATTAAGGTTCAATAACTTTTGAAAATAAATCGAAATGCTTCTCTCATCAAAGGCTCTATAACTTTTGAAAATAAATCGATAACTCAAAAATTATGCTCAGAAGTTTTACAAATTCTAATGCTAAAATAGATTCGACTCGAAAAACTTACGAATACTACCTAGAGGACTTTAAAATTCTCTTATCTAGGAAATCTTAAAAGTTATCAACATTTTCTTTTCTTAAAATAAACATTTCTAACTAATATCATATCTATTTTCCATTTTTTTCAACAACTTTCTGGGATTGAGCCTGGAAGTTTTATAAATCCTAATGAGTTTTGCTCGAAAGACTTATAAATCAAACTTGGACAATTTAAAGACTATGCCCGCAAGTCTTATAAATCTTGACATTAAAAATAGATTTAGCTTGGTAGACTTACGAATCATGCCCAGAGGATTAGAGACTATGTGCGGAAGTCTTACAAATTCTGACATTAAAATGGATTTTGCTTAGAAGACTTAGAGATAACGTCCGAAGGTCTTACAAATCTTAACACTAAAATAGATTTAACTTAGAAGACTTACAGATCTTGCTAAGAGGACTTAAAGATTACCCTCAGAAGTTAAAATAAAACAAATTTAGCTCGGAATACTTATGAATCTTACCCAAAGAACTTAAAGACTAAGCCCAAAGGTCTTACAAATCTTGATAGTTATGAATGCTTCTCTAATTAAAGGCCTTGCAACTTTAAAAATTTAAAATATTTTGCCTGAAAGACATAAAAATCTTACTTGGAGGACTTAGAGACTATGTCTGGAGGTTTTACAAATCTTAACATCTACGAATGCTCCTCTAAAAAGAGGCCTTGAGACTTTAAAAATTTAAAATATTTTTCCTGGAAGACTTATGAATCTTGCTCAGAGGACTTAGAGACTATGTTCGGAGGTTTTACAAATCTTGACATCTACGAATGCTCCCTTAAAAAGAGGCCTTGAAACTTTAAAAATTGTCTTCATTTTTTATTTGCTAAATCATCTCATCATCATAGTCAAAACCATTTTTGGAAAACGATTCTTATTCAATTTTGAATCTTTTTCCATTTCAAATTTCCAAATTTTTTGTCTTAAAAGCTCATTACTTTTTTTCTAAAAAATTTTCTTTTGAATGTTTGATCATTTGATTATTTCATCCTTTAAATTTCATCTTCATTTTTTTACAATCCTTCTTTTTCAAAAGTTTTGTATTCCATGAACATTGCAAATTCAGAAAGACATTTTCTTTTTCATTTTTTCCAAAAGCTTGCAAAGTTGACAACTACAATGATTGATCACAATTATGCAAATGCAAATCTACAAATGTTTCCTTTAATGATGTAAATGTGAATGACCTTACCAAGATACAAATGCAAATACACTCTACACAGATGTAAGTAAATTTATGCAAATGTTCCCTAAATGATGTGAATACATGAACCAAAGTGATGCAGATGCCTTTTTAATGATGTAAACACAAATATCCTTACTAATAATGACAATTTTTTCTTTTCATGATGCAAATGCCCTTGACCAGTACAAAATTCCTTATCATAGATGCAAATGCTTAAAAAAATCTTTCTTTTTTTTGTAAAATTCTTTTATTTTCAATTTTAAATTATTCGATTATTCCTCTATTCTCATAAAATCATTCTTCATCCTCTTTTCAAGAGATCTTCATTTTCATTCCATCCCATCTTTCTTTCTATTCTCCTTTCATTTTCACTTTTATTCACGTTTTCAAATCTAGTCATGAAACATACATATGATCAACACCCACTCTACATCTTATTACAAATTTAAGAGAACAAACCACTATATTTTTACTACTCTTTAAGTGCATTTCACTAGAACATGTCTTCCCATTTCCAAAAGAGATGTTTTCTTTTTCATGTTTCTTTTGCCCCAATATCATATGCATTTATTCCCCTTTTATTGGAAAATAATCCCATTTGTTCTCACCATAGAAAAATTTTATTTTTACACCATAGAAAAATAATCCCATTCTAACACTCACTTTGCATTGACACAATCCTTACCAAACATAAATATTTTTACACCAAATTTGATTTCTTTACATACTACAGAAATGCATAACAATTAGTTCAAAATTGGCCACCAAAATAGCCTAACATAACTTAATTTCATGATCAAATAAAATGAAGTATTAAAAAAATGTACCTTTCAAGTCTTTCAAGAACTAGTGTTCACTATTATGGATGAAAGAGGTGATCCTTTTCATTTTCAATAGATCAAGGTTTCAGTTCAAAAAGGCTTTACCACTTGAAGGAAACAATAAAAAAGTAAACTTTTCCATCTAGGCTCATAAATGAAAAATAAATTTTCTAAAATGCATGAATCTTTTGAAAAACCAAACATGTTTGACACTCTTTTTAATATCCAGATGCAGCATTTCGATAAAAGTCAATGTTAGTTATGATGGGCTCAAAATTTTGAAAGGTCATTTAGAAATGAGAGGAAAATGCTCAAACAAATGGAATTCAAACTTTTAGCGCATCAATATTCTCGGTTCTTTCAAAAGCCTAAGTTGTTTCATATTGACTTTTCTTACTTCATAGGCATTAGGATTAGCTTCAAAGTTTTCAAATATACTCAAGACTGCCCCTTTTCAGAATTTTCACCTTAGAGCCATACTCTTCCTTTATTGTTTTTGGCATTTTTCTTGATTGTTTCATCATGCACTTAATAATCCAAATTTCATCCAAAACGGGTCGTGGTTCAAACGAGTAATCAGACAATGAAAAAAGACAAAATTCATTTGTTATATGGTGATTCCACAAAAAGAAAAAGCTTTTTAGTTTAACCATTCATGCTTGATCAAAATGAACTTTTCAGAGCACGTAACATAGGCAGGGTTCAAGGTTATGAAAAAAAAATAAGTAGGCCAAAAATGTGTTTAAAGGTGATCAATTTAAGGATCATTTCACATCATATATAGGATTCCCTTTGGGGTATTTATCTTCTTATTTTTCACACTTGCCACTTAATCATTTTTTGCTTTTTTTTTAATTATTTTTTTTACCATTTTATTTTATTTTATTTTTTGTTTTTTCTACTCTTCACTTTTTTTTGCCTACATCCATTTTTGATTTAATGAGATCAAAATATTTTGGGAACTTATTTTGTCATATTTTTATCTTTCAACATATAAAGTTCTTTCTTTATACCCATACTAGAAACTACATTGGATTACAAATCTGGGTCGGTTTGAGATTGAGTGGGTCGAATCCTTGATTACCCATTTCAACTTTTCTTTCTATTTTATTCTATTCTTCAAACAATGTGTTTAACACCTAAATAAAATACCAAAAAAAATTTCACTCATTTTTGGCTCTTATCTTTTCTCTCTAAATACCATATCTCTTTCTAACTTTCTTTCAACAATTCTAGAAGTTGGTTTCCATTTTTTAGATGCTAGCCATCATTGACCATGTCATCACCATCCACTATTGCCAACCATCAATCATTGGCGTTGAAAAATCTTTAAAAATGCCTAAAAAATTCCTTATTCCTTGCTCTTTCTTCTTCTTTACTTAGTTTTCCCTAAAACTACCTAAAAAGCCTATATCTATTTTGATAACTTGCGAGTCAAAAAAAAATCCCCTTCGTCACTCCAATGGCAGCCATTTTCCTTTATGTTTCTCCTATGGCCGAGCCCTACCACCCTTCAAAAAACTTAAGCTAAAAAAAACTTAAACCTTCTGAAGCCCAAATTTTCACTTGTTTTCACTATCTTTTCCCATTTTTTTTTTGTTTTCACAATTCTGGTGCTATTTTTTTTTTGTTGATTTTCGAGGTTTTTTTTATTTTGGGGCTGTGGGTTTATGAAGGGTGTTAGGATGACTATGGCTGGTGAAAAAGAGGTCTAGTTTTCTTATTGTGTACTGATGGTGTCGAGTTGGTTTGGTGGTGGTGGTGCTGTTGTAAGTGATTTGTTGGTGGCAGTGACCATGAAAGGTTCTTTTAGTGGTTAAAAAATGGGTTGTCAATAGGCTGAATTATGGTGATGAGTGGTTTTTAGTTCAGTTGGTGAGAGGTAGTAGGGGTGACCAAATAGGGTTTTTCGATCTTTTTGATAGGTGCTCGTGGGATTTTTAAGGTGGTGAAATGTGTTTTCTTTACTCTATCCTAAATGAGATTGAGGAATTTTCTTTTTGGTTCCCCTTGCTATCTAAGAATTCTTTAGTTCTTCTAGCATTAAGCTTTCCAAAAAAGGACATGATAATTGATTTTTCTAGAGTCTTGTTGTAGTAGCCATTACTGGATTTTGGGAGGTTTAATGCTAAATTGGGAAAGGGTGAAAATGAAGGGCTTTGATGGATGAAGCTGTTGACTTTTTTGGGATTTTTTATCAATTGATGCTAAAGGTGAATAGGTAAAATGGGAGGGAAAAATGAAAGGGCTAGGAATGAGGAGTTTTTTTTATAAAGAGAAAGTTTGGGAAAATTGGCCATTTGCAAACCATGCTTCAAGTTCTTTTTTTTTTTTAGTTAATTAAAGAAATTAATTTTAAATAAAATTAAATTGGGCCTTCAAAATTAAATTTTGGGCCTTTAAGCGATAAAACTTTGAATTGGTTTGAATTTTAAACTCTGCAAAATGATTTGAAAATGATTAATCTAGGACCAACTTGAACGGGTTTAATTCAATTAAATCAATTAAACTAGCCTGAATTAAAATATTAAAATCAAATTTAAAAATCAAACAAATTCAAATTGTCCCAAACAAAATAAGGTGACTATGGTGTATATCCGTGTTATTCATATTTATTCGTATCATGTTTAAATGGATTAATTGTACACATGTTATTTGTGTCCTATCACATGTAACACGCATAATAAATGGGTTATGTTTTGTTTAGGACTTAAACATGTTTTATAAGTCGTGTCATGTTCGTATTTTAATAATTCGTGTGATTGCATGTGTCACACACAATACAACACATGACATGAAACACGAATTGCTAGGTATAGTTAAAACTAATATTGATTCTATTAGTTGTCATTGTTATAGTAAAGAGAGCATTTTCAATAATAAACATTTTAAAAACTCGTTTGCATAATGAAATAGGAGATCAATAGTTGAATGATAACTTAATTGCATATTTTAAAATAAATGTGTTCAAAATTATTGATAACGAAACTTTTGTGGAACAGATCCAAAATATGAAATAGCGAACAATTGTAAAATTTCTAATAATTATCACTGATATGAAAGTTTTAATTTTATTACTAATATCATTATTATTGTTATTATGTTTTTTATAATTTAATATGTATGAACTAAATTCTCATTAAGTAAAACTTTTAATTCCTTCACTGATTTTCTAACTCACCTAATTGCTTCAAATATCAATAAAAATAATTTCCTTTTGGTTCTATTATAGCTCAGTGACTTATAAATTTTGTATATATATTGTTATTTAAGAAAGAAAGAACCAAATACACCTTTTTGAACAAAAATATATATACATGCTAAGTATTCATCCAAATGTTTTAATAAAATTACATAAATTATTATTATTATTATTATTTTTACTAAAGGAATGAATATTCTAACTTAATTATTGGATTAGATTTTACATCAATCGTTGAACTAAATGATATTGCAATGTAAACAATTATTAATGTGAACAAAATAGGGGTTTTTATTATTAATAGTTTTAATTTAGGCATCAATGGCCTTAATTAGTACTCCCTCTATCACTTAATGTTTGTCCACTAAGAATATGCACAAACTTTACAAAAGGTATACTTTAATATTTTTTATTCAAAATCTAAAAACTCAAGTTTATTTTTACCTTTTTCATTTATTTTCAACACTGGCAAAATATTGGGCATTTGGCACCAATTACTTTTAGATAACAAGCAAAGTTTTTGGCATATGCCAACTTCCTAGCTAAAAACAAAATTCATCAATTTTTTTGCTTGTCAATTAATTTACCACCAATTTTATTAAGGTAATTAACCATTATAATCCAAGATGTTTTCATTTTTCATGGCAACTAAAAACCTCTATTTTAGAACTAAGAAATAAAGCGATCTGTAAAGTAGTCATCTTATTCAAAATTTAGGATAACTTCATTCCTCTTTGTTTTCATACTTTGTCTCCAATTATTAAGAGTACCATTTTTATTTTAATCCTTATCTTTATCTCAAATGACACATGGATTCTTTCATACAAATATACTTTGTTCCATCTAGATCTAAAAGAAATTTAATGAGCCAATAATGCCAAACTATTTATAAGATGTTGTTAAAGGAAAGCAATAGTAGAATTGCTATAAAAAAGGCTCTTTAACGACTTATGCTTTCATGTTTTCTATTTCTTCAAAGACAATTGGTAGAATTTGGAAACAAGCAAAATATTTTTTGCATAATGGTTGCTAGTTGATGTATCTTTCAAGCTTTTGGGAAATGTTGGATGTAAATTAATTCAAATTGATCCAATTAAAATATTAGAAGTTCCCTTGCATTGCTATATCAACATTCAATCATTGGTATAAATGTTAAATGTGCCCAAATCAAAGTTCATAGACATGTTAAAGAACGATTTGTTAGATTACATTGAAATGCATTGAAGCCATTCTTAGCTAATGAAAATAAGAAATCAAGGCTACTATTTTGCTTACCAATGCTTAATCTTACCAACAGTGGAAATAATATGCCTTTTAATGAAATTATTAATCTTATGCATATTGAAGATAAGTTTTATATCTCTCACAAATCAAACAAGTATTATCAATTCCTTAAAAAAAATTAGTCTCTATGTACTTGCAAAGTAAGCAATTCATCAAAAATTATGTTTTTAGCTGTGCTAGCTTGGCCAAGATTTGATACAACAAGTAATATAGAATTCTTAAGAAAAATTGTTATTTTTTCCATTTATATATAAAGAGCCTACTTAAAGAAGTAGTATGAATTGAATTGCAAGAACATTGGAAATGAAACCTATTTTGTCAATTACAAAAGATATCACACAAGCTTGTTTGGCTGAAAAGCTTTTACTAGCAATTCAGTCTAAATGGCCTCAATGTGATGCAATGGAGACAATCTATAGTCAATAAGACAATGCAAAGCCATATATTGATCCTAATGATGTTAAATATTTGGAAACTACTACTAAGGATGGTTTTGATATTTGACTATTATGCCAATCACAAATAGTTTAGATTTAAATGTTTTGGATCTTGGATTTTTTTAAAGCTATTCAATCTTTTCAACATTAAGAAGCTCCCAACACAATTGATGAGCTAATCAATGCTATTGAAAAATCTTTTAATGAATTTTTAGAAAATAGTCTCAACAATGTCTTTTTGACTTTACAAGGTTGTATGGTGGAATTTATGAAAGTTAATGGAGGAAACAACTACAAGTCGCCACACATAGGGAAAGATAGGTTGCAAAAGGATGGTAATTTGCCTCTGACTTTTTAATGTGATCATGTACTTGTAAAAGAAGTATTGAATCCACTACAAAAATGAATGGAAAATTTGTGAAAGCCATCTTGAACGTTATTTCCATCTCTGTTTTTGGGTTATGTATAAAAGACCACAAGCATTTGCTTTTTTTTTTTTGTACTTGCCATAATGCTTGTATTGAAATTGTCATCAAAGTTCCGAAGACTTAGGCGCCTATAAAGTATTCTCATTCATAACTTAAAAACCTAGGCATTTGTAAATTTTTGTTGTCCATAGCTTAAAAAGTTTTTCTTTTCAAAATTTTAAAAAAAGGATTGTGAGTCGTTTTTAAAGCCTTTTATGAATTTTATCATATTTTTGTGTACTACTATATTATTGATTGTTTGCTTTTCTAATTAATGATTGTGAATGGATTCAATTTATATTGCTTTAACATTTCTAATTTTCTTTATATTGTTACATGATGCATTAAAGAGTTTTACGTTTGTTAGTAGTAAGAGTTTATTATTGATTAGTTTTTCTTTTCAAGATTTCTTTAAAAGTGTGTTTGGTTTGGAAAGAGTTAAATTACCCCCAAAATCCTACTTTTCATAATATGATTCTCACATTTGGTTCATAGTATCTTATTCTTGGGAGTATTCTAAGATTCCCTATTAGCCTTGAATTGATCTTTATTTTGATATGATAAAACATTAAACTAAATAAGCTTGATTAAGATTTTGAAAATGATTTAGTTAGTACATGTTCTTAAATTTTATTATTTTTGGTACTAAATAAATAATATGATTTTCAAAGTTTAAACAAAACTTTCTTTATGTTTTCTTGTTTCTCAAATCAAAATTATCTTTAAACATTATTTATTTAAGCTTAAATGAAAGTCCAATTATTGTTTTTAAAGTGAACTTATTCATTTTGGACCCAATACAATTTTGATAATTTGGTTTTGAAAAATAGATTAATTTAAGAAAGTTGCTTTATAAGAACAAATTTTTTCAACATTGTAATTTGTTTTATTTTTTTGCATTAATTCACAAAGTTTTAATATTTGAATTTTATATGGTTGGAAAGCTCGTTGAGTCTATTTTTTAATGGATGAAACAAAATCAAAATCAAAATTTTCTAAGAAAAGATTTTGAATTTTTACTAGACATTTTGCAATTGTCTAAAAACTATACAAGGGTAGATTTAAAAATTCACTATAATTCATATGCAATGAATTAGGTGATGAATTCTATATGGATAAAAAAGCCTTTAAGTCTAGTTTCTAAATGTTCAAACAGTTTTTGATTTAGAATTGTATAATTCAAGATATGATCAAATTAGTAAGTAGAGTACAAAATAAAATACAACCACCTAGCTTGACCGGATTAATCCCCTGGGTTACAAGATCAATCCCCTAGTTGAACCAATCGATCCCCTCTTATAATGGATCAATTAATTTTTCTTACAAAAATAAAATTGATTTGACAAACGCTAAAAGGGATCAATCTCCTATAAGAAAGGATCGATCGGGTAAGGCACAGAATCAATCTCCTATCAAAACCAATCGATCCCCTATGCCCAGAAAAGCTCCAACGGTTAGTTTTCAACCTTCAACAGTTTTTTTCAACTCTAAATCATCCCCAATAGCTTATTTTTCAATTCTTCTATAAAATGGACATTCCAACACACCAAGAAAATTGATGAAATAAAAGAGTAAGAACCAACAAGCCATATTTTTATTTTCTCAAAGAATCAAGAGTTGTTAGCACTTAAAAATCCATATCTTTGTATCCAAATCATATTTGTTATTCATTTATCATTTTTTCATACTTAAACTTAGTAAACACCTAACCTTAGAGAGGTTATTCTATTGTGGGTAAAATTCATTATAATTTGTATATAATGAATTAGGTGATGAATTTTATATGGATAGAAAACCTTTTAAGTCTAGTTTCTAAATCTTTAAACGATTTTTTATTTGGAATTGTATAACTCAACATATGATCAAATTAATGAGTATAGTGTAAAATAGGATACAACTACCCAACTTGACCGGATTGATCCCCTGGGTTATAGAATCAATCTCTTGGTTAAACCAATCGATCCCCTCTTGTAATGAATCGATTGATTTTTCTTACAAAAGCAAAATTGATTTGAAAAATAACAAAAGAGATAGATCCCTTACAAGAAGAGATCAATCGGGTAAAGCACAATATCAATCCCCTATCAGAACCAATTAATCCCCTATGCCCAAAAAATCTCCAACAACTAGTTTTTCAAGCTTCAACAGTTTTTTCAACTCCAAACCATCTCCAACTGCTTGTTCTTCAGTTTTTCTATAAATTGAGCATTCTAACACTCCAAGAAAGTTGATAAAACAAGAGAGTAAGAAACAAAAAGCTATATTTTTATTCTCTCAAAGAATCAAGAGTTGTTAAAGCTTAAAAATCCATATATTTTGTATTTATTGTATCCAAATCATATTTGTTATTCATTCATCATTTTCTTGTACTTAAACTTAGCAAACAGCTAGCCTTAGATATGTTATTCTATTGTTTGCAAAATTCACTATAATTTGTATACAATGAATTAGGTGATGAATTTTATATGGATAGAAAACCTTTTAAATCTAGTTTTTAAATCTTCAAATGGTTTTTGATTTGGAATTATAGAACTCAAGATATTATCAAATTAATAGTAGAGTGCAAAATAAGATACAACTGCCTAGCTTGACTGGATTGATCCCTTGGATTACAGGATCAATCTCTTGGTTGAACCAATCGATCCTCTCTTGTAATGGATCAATTGATTTTTCTTATAGAAACAAAATTGTTTTGAAAAACACTAAAAGAGATTGATACCCTATAAGAAGGGATCAATTAGGTAAGGCACATGATCGATCCCCTATCATAATCAATTGATCCCTTATACTTAGAAAAGCTCCAACAACTAGTTTTTCAAGCTTTAATGGTTTTTTTCAACTCCAAACCATTCCAAATGGCTTGTTCTTCAATTCTTCTATAAATTTGTCATTCCAACACATTAAGAAGGTTGATGAAACAAGAAAGTAAGAACCAATAAGGTATATTTTAATTCTCTCAAAGAATCAACAATTGTTAGAACTTAAAAATCCATATCTTTTGTGTTTATTGTATAAGAATTGTATTTGTTATTCATTCATCGTTTCCTAGTACTTAAACTTAGCAAACACCTAGCTTTAAAGAAGTTATTTGATTATTTACAAAATTACCTTTGATATATATATATAAAAAAAAGGAAATAGAGTAAGAGGTGAGGTATGTTTTGAGAGCTTTGTAGTGAAATTGGGTAAAATACTACAAAAGGTAAAACTTTTTATCTTAAGCTGTAGAGAGAAAAAGATAGGATTGTATTTTCAATTCAAGATTAATAGATTGAAGCCTTGGTGTGGACAACCAATAAGAGATGACGTAGGTACTTTGTGAAGAAGGATTAAACCTTTATAAAGCCTTGTATTTGATTTCTCTATCCCTATCTCTTTACTTTGCATTTGCTTTAAGATTATCAATTTATTGTTATTTGTATCATATTTAGTATTGATGTTATTTTTCCATTCAATTATATTAAAATCATTGTTTGGAAAGAATTTATAGAAATCCAATTCACCCCTTTCTTGGATCATCATCTCACTTAAAAAAGCTAACATTTCCAATAATGTCTAAATAGCCCAGAATAAGAAACCCACATCTTCCTATGATTATTAAGATTCCAAAAGAAAAGATAATTTCATTCTACATTTGATCTCAATAATAAATTTTTTTGATCTAGTTTACCCTTGAAAATAAACGAATTGCATGATAAATAGAGACCCATTCTGATACAAAAATGTGCATTCATAGCCACACGATTAGGTAAAACTACAATCCTAACCACACATTTGGACATTTGGTACACAATTGGACACTTATTATATTACATATAATAAAAAAAATTTTAAAAGAATGAGCGTAGTAGATAATTGCAAATTTAGTTTTTTGAAATTTTTTTTTAATTTTTAGAAGCATGACATTTTTTTGTATATGAAATATAATAGATCAATTAAAATAATAACAAAATAAAATAGACATTTTCATATCAATGACGTTTCTTAGTTTGAAAATGTAGTAATGAATATAATATTATAATATAATATTTATCATACTTTTAACTACATTTTTTATGTTAAAAACATAGTTTTTGATAAATAGATAATTTTATATATATCAATAACTACATTTCTTGTTACGGAAATGTAGTCATTGATATATGATAGTTTTAACTATGTTGTTTTTAGTGTTTTAACTACGTTTTTTATGTAAGAAACATAGTGTTTAATACCATTAACTATCTTTCTAAAATAAGAAATGTAGTCATTAAAAAAAAAAAAAAAAAACAAAGATCATGTTTTTTAGTTTCAAAACTTGATTGATAAACTAACAAATGTTGTGCTTAAAAAAACATCTTTTTATAAGACTACATTTGTAAGAAGACTACATTTTTGGACATTGCCACTAGTGAGAATATTAGCCTTCCTTCAATATAGTTTTGCAACTATTACAAGGTTGCTAGCCTTACTAAGATGATTTTGGACACAATTCAAATATCAAATTTGAGAGATTGTATGTTCTTGGAGGCAATTAGGATGGGGGTAGTTTGGTGTGATTAGGACATGTTTAGATAAGTTAACTAGTGAGGTTTTAGCTTGTAAGTCCATTGCTAAAGATAGGTTGGTCTCACTAGATGATTTCTGCGGCATCACGCTTGAGATTGAAGTAATGTTTAAGTTATCAGGACACTTGAATGTTGTGGATTTTAAGGCAGTTTATGAATATAAGGACTTTTTGCATTCGGTGACGGAGTTATGCACAAGAAGGGAACTTTTCCATCTCTTTGAACAATATAGAAGGTTTTTTGAGTTTGAGGCTTGTGTTCTTTTTAACATTTGATGAAAGTGGTAAAGTATTGTCATGATAAACTAACAAAGACTACATTTGTACTTGTATAAATGTTGTACTTGTTTAATTGTCAAATATTGCATTTCAAACCAAACATAGTGATTAGTTGTTTTTCAAACACTGCGTTTTTTTTTTTTGTCATAGAATTATAGTGTTTGTTACAAACATTGCATTTATATAAGAAAAACATAGTCTTTAACTTTACATTTGTATAACAAAAACATAATCTTTGACTTTATATTTGACTTTTTTTTTGTCAAAGACTATGTTTATATTTTAAAAAATATAGATTTTATTATATAGATTTTGTTCATAATATACCACTTTATTTTTAACATTATAAAAATATAAATCTTCTATATTTTTGCTATTTAATGGTTGTTACAGTGATTAATATTTTGTAAGCACACAAATTGTATAAGTAGTAAGTTAAAACCATTCCCACATAAATTCAAAATAAAGTGATTCAATTATTGAAATTGGCTCACCTTTCTTGTATTTGGAGGAATCAAAATAGAGATGCAATTACTTGTTAATTAATCAAAACAGAATCTAAATAATGCAATTAAACTTATAAACATACAACAACAATGAATTAAGATGAATTTAAACCTAAACTAATGTAAATAGCAAGTAATTGAATAAATTAAGATGCAAACAAATTAGATTTAACTTAACTGAAACCTATTAGCAAATTAAACTTAAAAATTAAGCATACAAAATCAAATTAAACTTGTATTAACAAATCTGAGTTGAATTAAGCTAAATCAAACTAAATAGTATGCAATAAACAAGATAAGACTAACTTTAATTACACAAAAATGATTTAAACATGTATCAATGCTAACATGCAATAAATAGCAACCTATAATGCAATTATATGTAAAATCAGCAACTTATGACTTATACAGTAAATAAATTAAACAATTGAACCTATAAAATTAGCAAATTAACAAGAATAAAACATAATCTTAATCAATTCAACCTAAATTCATGCAAACAACTTAATCTAATGTGCAAAGCTATGAAATTTAAACATACCAATCTCAATTAACCAAATTGATTACCAATTAAACCTAATAGCATATAACTTAAACAAATTAAACTTATCTTGACTCAACTAGCCCTAATTAATCTCTAAAACATGCAAATTAAATAAATTGAATGGCTACTGAATTAAATTAAACCTAAGAACATGCAATAAGAGCAAAGATGTAGCAACTAAATCAATACCAAACTAAGGTGTATAAATCAAAAATAATATGAAGAATCAAAGCATGCAATTATGAAATTAAAAGGAAACCAGATGGTAAATCCCATGAATAAATAATACTTAAACAAAAACACAGCCAAGAATCATGAATGTAATTATATGTAAACAAGAATCGAAAAACTAAATTGAAAAAGCTTGAACTAAGAATAATAAGCCAGAAAGCAATTAAAATTATCCCAAGAAAAAGGAACTGAATTGAAAAGCTTAGAAACAAAACTTGAATAATCTAAAAACTTAAAATAAACTTGCATAAAATAAAATAAATTAAAGAGAAGTTTAAAGAATATAAAAACTTAAAAGAAAGCAATAAGAAAATGAATAACTAGGGGATTGGTCTGTCACCCCAACTATGCTCTTCTTAATGCCCAAACCAAAGTATTTATAAATAAAAAATTCTAACATAGGTTCAACAGTCTTGGACTCTAATGTAGTAGATTTCTTAGTTTGATTAAAGTAGACTTTTTGAATAGAAGAGTTCTTAAAGTGAATCTTGGTTGGATTACAATAAAACCTTTCAAAGAAAGGTATCTAGACTGAATCTTGGCTTCTAGAAAGTGAATAGCTATTGTCTTTTTCTTTTCTTGAAAATTTTTAGCTTTTAAAGTGAATAGTTACTACCCTTCTTTAAGAGTAAAAGAGAAGGGATTTCAAAATTCTTTGAGAAAAGAAGAATCATTCGGTTTTATCATCTTACATACTTTTTAGAAATTTAGAAGTTGAATGTTTTTGGCCTTTTCTTGTAATTCACAGTTTGAGCTTATTTTTTGGAGAGTTTTACTTCAATTAGGATTTTAAAAGAACAAGTTTGGTTTTGGCATTCATCTTGGGATTGCTAGCCATTTTATAGAAAATTACATAGCATTGAAGAATAAAGTGCAAAGTTTGGTAAAAAATATATTGGTGAATTTTAATCAAGAAGCACGAACATATGTCATCAAGAACCCTTTACTTAACCATACTGGGGCATAATTTGAAGGAGTTTTTATGAATGTTTGTCACTTTAAGAACTTTAAGAAATAATGCAAGTCTTGAACGTTCGAGAATCTTTTATGTTAGTCTTTTATTTATCTTTCATCATTTTAATAAAATGACGATGCATTTTCATTACATTTTCTCTTTTATTCTATTACCTTTATTACATGCCTTTCATATTTCATTCATTCTCATGGTCTAAATAATGAAAGTTCAAATAATTATGACAATAATTCAGGGTTCAATTTTGAAAGAATCATTCATATTAATAAAATTAATAGGTTTAGACTATTAATTTGTTGAAGTAAAATAACAAGTTTAATGAAATGAAACTAGCATGAGATTTCGCTTATTCATAGATGGAGGTGATGCAGTGTGTAGTTTTTTATGATGGTTTATTCACAAGTTTGCTTTTAGTTAATAAATATTCTTCATTGAAAATATTCATATTTGAAATAAAAAATGCTCATTTTTCTTTTACCCTTAACACAATGAGTAAAATTATCCATATGCTATCTTATTTGAGCCTATGTAATTTTTTTAAAGAAATCTTAACCATGGATCATCCGTCACACTGAAGGACAAAGTTTGAAAAAGTTTTGATCGCAAAGAAAAAACAAAAAAAAAAAAGAAAGTGAAGGTTCCTAATGACTTCAAGGGCAAAAAAAAATGAAAAAAAACTTTTTTATGCTCAGATCTTTCTTGAAAAAGAATTAAAAGTGAAAATCAAAAAAATAAAAAAAAATGAAAAAGAGAGAATTGATGAAGAATGGGGTGAAAATGATCTTTATACAATTTCTGTTTCAAATATATATATATATATATATATATATATATATATAAAGAAGGACAACTGTAGACACTTCATTTTGTCTGAGAATTTTTTAAAATTCATTGGACATCGAATTTTGATTTTGATTGTTCATTTAGGCCTTAATTGGAAATGTGAATTTTGGGCCCAAAAATTACGTCCCAAATTTTATTTGTATTTTAACTTTTTTGTTTAATTTTTGTTTTTTAGTCAAAAGAATCAAAGTTAATTGGTTAAAAAAATTTAAAAAAATTTTAAAAAAAAAGTAAAAAAAAAAGGAAAATTTTGAGATTTTGCATGAAAATTTTTTAATTCAATTTAACTCTTGGATTCTATATCAAATTTTAACTTTAATAGTTGAATAATTTTGGAAATACTTAAGGCTCGGTCTATTAAAATAAAGAAGATTACACAGAAAATAAAATTTGAAGAAAAATCCTAAATTCGTTTGAATTAATTTCTTTCAAATCGAAAAGGATTCAATCCCTATATAAGGATCTTGAATCTGTGATAAAAAAAAAAAAGCCCTTATAGCAATTCATTTCAAGATCAAACAGAGGTCATTAAAAAAAAGAAAATTTAAGTAAAGTTTTGAATTAACAAGGAAGAAGCAATCAAGCAAAAAAATTTGCAAGAAAATTCGGTTGAAGTTTTTAAAAGGAAAGCTAAGATTTATAGTAGGAAGCATGAGTCTTTGAAAGGTGAAAAGTTGTTGGAACCTATAATCTATTGAGGTTATGTTTGCTTTCATTTTTTTGTTTTGTGATATTTGCATAATTTTATAATATTTAATTGCTTACTTTTTATTTTTATATTTATTGCATGGTATTTATTTTTGCATGAATTTGCATGATTAACATTATGTTTGTATGATTAATATTATATTTGCATGATATTTTATTTGCATGATTAATATATTTGCATGAATTTAATTTGCTTGCATAATTTATTTAACTGTATGATTCATTAATTTAATTACATTATTATTAATATATTTATTTGTATGATTACTTAATATATTTATGTGTGTAATTGTATGATTATTAATATATTTATTTGCATGATTATTAATATATTTATTTATGTGATTTATTTTCATGATAATTATATTATTACATGATAATTAATTCGTAGGCATGATATTTTGGCATGATTTTGGTATGATTTTTTTATTGCATGATATTTGCATGATTGCATGATTACATGATATTTTTTACATAATTTTTGTATCACCATGTGTGTAAATAAATAAAATGATTGGAACTGATTTATTTGCATAATAAAAGCCATATTTGATTAAGACTTAGGTAAGATAACATAATTAATGTGGTACCAATTTTAGGCAAGAAGGGGTGTTAATACCTTCTATGCACATAATCAACTCTCAAACCTTAGTTCTATTGATATAGACTATAACTTATTCTTGTTAGGGACCCTTAGTTTATACTTAAGATAATCCTAGAAAGGATAGATTCATATCAATGGCTAATCACATCTAGTTAAGAAAAATTGATAGCGACTCCATAGTTCTTGTGTCTAATTTGTAGGTTCTCCCAACTTAAACGTTACGACACAAGCTAATAAGTTTAGTACAACTTATTAAAGTAAAATCATAAAAAGATCCTTAAATATTTTTAAAAAATTAAAAGATGTATAAATATGATAAAGCATATAAATGATGTATAAAAATTATACTTCTAGTACTATTATAGCTTTATCATTTTTATACATCATATAGATTCATTGAGTTTATCCAATTGTACTAGAAGTATAATTGTGTTAAAGATGTATAAAAATGATAGAGCATATAAATGATATGTAAAATGAAAATTTTAGACATATTAGCCTATGAAATAATTATATTAGAGATTCAATCTCAAGTGGGCTAATTATCATATAAGAAAATTGAATTCCAAGATTTTTAGTTAGTAATAGTACAAGTAAAATGTGTTTAAACCCCTATTATTAGACACCAATAATGGGAACTCAACTTTAAATTAGTAATCTCTAATTATAAAGTTTAATAGGTAAAAACAAGTTATTGCTATGTATCTAATACCAGTAAAACCCATTTAAATTTTAGAAATTAATGTGGTCCATTGTGTGAGGAATATGAATTTTTTATATTTAATGGCATTTATTAGTTAAATATCTAAGTAATATAGACATCATGGAAACTCTGCTTATATAAACATAGAAGTAATGTTACTTTAACAAAACAAATTAAAATTTCTCTTATAAATGTTTATGAATAAATTAAACACATGGTCATAATAGTATTAAAGCGGTTATAGATCTTTGATAAAAGAATAAATAGGTATTATGTATATTATATCTAAAATTCTAATATTACAAGTTGAGAATTAATTTGGGAACACCATCAATTTCATTAAAATTTTAAGGTATATATGTTAATTGAAAGTTTAAATTAAGAGATATCTTCTTATATTTATAATATTTATTTATGTAAAAGGTTAAAAATTAAGCACTAATATTCCAAACCACTGAAAGATTAGTAGTAGTTTAGAATGTGGGTCATCTCACATTAAATAAAAAGAGTTCATTATTGATGAATAGATTTAATTTTTATATTAATTTTATTCATATTTTAAATAATTATATTTGAAAAAAAAATAATTATTACATTATAAACTGTTATAACCATTTGAATACAAATAAATGATTGTTCATATAAGTTATAATTGTACAAATGATCACAACCATGTAAATAAAAACTTATGTCTATTCATTTATTATGAATAAATCTTTTAGTATAATCATTTTCATTACTTTCTATTAAAAATTTTGAAATTTTATTTATCCTAAAAGCATAATTATCTTTAAAAAAATATTTTTCAAATCTCAAAGTCAAATTTCTTTTTATTATTTCTATTTCCTTATTTATTTTTCTAAATACTCAGCATCCATTGTCGGTTGAGCTACAAGAATTAGCTTGGGGGTACCCAATAGCCGATGCTGGCTTACCGAAGCCGTCATTAAGGCTAGCAAATGAGAACAGCTTGAAAGTATTGGCCGTTTTAGAAGAGTAAGATATTGCAGGACAATGTTTGAAGAAATTTGGTGAAGCTTGGTAGTTTATATAGAGATTGAACTTGATCGACTGTATTGTTATGGAAGTAGATAAGATTGCATAACTTAACTAACGGCTGTTAATCGGGGTTTAAAATTGGTTTTGTAGTTTCTTTCTTTTCTTGATTCTTAATGAGCTCAGCAAGTCAGCGAAATGCGCCTGAATTCTTCGGGCTAGGCCCTTTGAACTACAGTGGGACTGGATGATGCTTAATTCGTAGATCTAACTGTTTAGGTATTTACATTGTATAAATATTAAATTTTATATATTTATATATTATTTTTCATAAAAATTATATGTCAAATTTATATCAATATGAAAATATAAAATATATTTTTTTATTTTTATTAAATTCATATAATTTTATAAAAATTTTAAATAATATTATTTTTATATTTTATTTTCACATTATATTTATGTCATATCATAATTTTTTATTTTAAATTATCAGTTCTATTAATTTATACATCCACTAAATCTGAAAAGTGAATGATATTTCCAAGAGAGAAGAAACTAAAATATTATCCCTGTATCAAAGCCACCAGGTAAAAGCATCGTTTTTTAAACCCATCGTTTCACTTGCCACCTGTTCATCAAAACTTGTTTTCTTTGGCAATAACTTGACTGCCTCGAGTAATGGACTATCATATATACGTTCACTAGAACAGGCTGCAAATATAAAAGCAGTGGAAAATTAATGAAATCTCAACAACCAAATGGTTCATCTTAGAAAACCAAATATTTGTGCTATTGGCCAAATTTTGACCTCCACTAGCTGGTGACAATGTTATGTGTTGAAAACCAATTAATTTTGAGTGGTAGAGCAGATGAATCAATGTTCCTGTTGAAGACATTTCTAAACTTTATAACATGTTTGTAGCTTTTCTCATTTTCTAATTTTATTGGGATAAGGAGAACTCAGCACAGATTGTTTCAGACTTGTGATCACATTCACATGTGCATTGATTTTCATGAAAGCCTAAAATTTTAATGTCATGATAACTGTGCTAGACTCAGATTCCAATTGAGGAAAGACGTCCTGAATATATTTACGCACTCTCTCACAATAACTTCCCTACCTTTCTTCCCCATAATGCTATGGTACTATCTCGTGGTACCATGGCTTATACAAGTCAAAGTTTTGATATCCAAGCCAACGTATGATCTTCTGTTTGGATTCTCCAAAGACCAAAAAAAAAAAGAAAAAAAAAGCTGGTAATGGGTTCCAATGTATCATTGGAAAATTATTTCAAAAGTTGCATTTAATCTTAGTAACCTAAAAATATACAAGCCCTTAATATTAGCCAATTGGGCTTAGTTCAAGCCTTCAATGTATTTAGAGTTTGGAATTTGAGAAATTTGCTGGATTAATTCCAATTGGAACACATTCCTAGGAAGTTGAAAACTTGTTAAGATCAATTTATGAATATAATGGTTTTTATCGGTTTAAAAAATAACAAAGGAAACACAAGTTTAAGCACAAACAATTGTTTACGGTGGTATATCCAACTATTTAATTCAATAATCGATTTTTTTTTTTATTTAAAGAACAAGATTCAAATCCAGTGTTAATAAAAAAAATACGGTACTTTCTTCAAATCTATCTATATAGTCTTATGAAGTTAAGTACTTTTTAGGTTTTTCTTTAAAAAAAAAAAAACTGTACTAAAAATGTAGTTGTCCATTCCAATAATAGATTAAGACAAAACCATAGTTTTTTATTAAAATTATTTTACATGATACTTCTTTTGTACTTAATTTTTTATATCAGCCTAAAAAATTAATGATATTTAGGTATTTAGAAATTAAAAAAAAATGCATAAAGAAAATTAGCAAAAAGAAGAACCGTGATTAATTTATAATAGTTGGAGGAAAATAATTAATTTTGTATTATGATAAGTATTGCATTTTCCTTTTTAAATAGAGATACAAGCACCGGAATAAATAAAATAATTAATAAAATATTGAACAAAACATTGTGATCAAAAATTTTTTAAAAATATGATTTTAGAATACATAAGTGAAACTCTCTTTCCCACTAGAAGTAATAAAATGGGCGAATAATCTACGACACGCAAGACCCATTTGCTATGGTAAGGGCCGTGTTTAGCATGCTCCTTATCATAGTGCCGAGTTGAATCAAAATTTTTAGCTCACGGATCGGCCGAACACGGTCAATAAGGGGTCATGGATTGGCATGTGGCATGACATGATTCACAATGGGTCACGAGATAAAACGTGGCACGGTCTTACATTACACGATTCATATTCTTTCTTTTTTTAATTTGATCCTCACACACGATATTTTTAATTTTTTTTAAAAATAAACTAATAATTATGCAATAATTCAAGTAATTCCAGCATATAAAATGAATTGTTTCATGTTACCAAGTTCATTATGCAATGAGATAAATAGAATCATCAGCGATTATTGCTGGAAACAAAAAGACAAAGCCAAAGCCCTCCATTGATTAAATTAGAAGAAAATGTGCTTACCAAAAAGCAAATGGATTCTAAGCTTTCGAGAAATGGAATCTTTCACTAAGGCAATGCTGGTTAAGCAAGAATGGAGACTATTAACTCAAACAGACACACTTGCATACAAAGTACTCAAGACCAAATATTTCCCTAAAGAGTGTTGCCTTGAAGCTAAAATTGGGACCAATCCGTCTCAAACATGGAGGAGTATATGAGGTGCCAAGACAGTTTTCGAAAGAGGGATAAAATGGAAAGTGGGGAACAGCAGTAATATACGAATTTGGAAAGACAAATGGCTTTCAATGATCAATTCTTTCATGGTACAATCAAATATCACAGGGAGGAATGAGAACAGCTTAGTCTAAGAAATAATAGATATCTAAACCTAGCAATGAAAAAGAGACATCATCCATAACTATTTTTCACAAGACAAGGCAGAAGCTATTTTCAACATTCCTATTAGCAGAACAGAAGTGCGGCATTACGATAACAAAGGTAGCTATACTGTCAAAAGTGGATATAAGCTGATAAATGAAGAGAAAAACGAGAATACTAGCATGTGGAATGGAAAAAAATATGGTCAACAGATGTCCCAATAAAATCAAAGTATTACTTTAAAGGTTGCTACACAGGATATTACCAATGTTGGAAAATATTTACAGAAAGAAAGTAGCAAAGTCAAGGATTTGTTGTCCTTGTAGTATAGATAATGAAACAGTTTTGCATACCATCTGGACATGTCCCCTTGTAGAAGTTGTTTGGAGTATAATGCAATTATCAACGGGTGGATGCAATGCTGTAAATGTTAATGCAAATTGATTAACATACTCATGGCTTTCCCTGAACTAAAAATACTTACAAACCCTCATGGTCACAACATGGGCCATATGGAATGAAAGAAATAAGGAGCTTTATGGAGGAAAAAAAGGGACTCACAAGAGACTAAGACTTTTACTTAAACTTATTTAAAGGAATATGTTGCTGCATAGGTAAAAAAACATCAATCAAGGTAGGAAACTTCATACATAAAAACCTTTTAATCACAATACAGCCAAGCTGAATTTTGATGGGGCATTAGATATCTAAAACAAGATTGGAGGGATTAATAAAGGGGTTGAAGGGGGAAGTTTTTGGCACTACCTCTTTAAGAGTTTGCAACGTAAGCAATCCTTTCATGGTGGAAGCTATGGCTACTACAAGTGCACTGAAGTTTGCCTAGGATACGGGCTTCACAGATATTGTTTTAGATTGCTATAATCAAAAAGTTACAAACAAAAGTCTAGACTTATCCCTAATATGGCCAATTTTAGATGAAGCTAAGCGATGGCTACCTCTTTTCTCCTCATGCAGCATCTCCCACACCAGTAGGCAAGGAAACATAGTAGCACACACGCTAGTAGAACATGGATTATATTGTGTTGTTGATAGTTTTTGGGTTGAAGATTATCCTAGTATAATATCTGTAGACATCAAATTTGTCTGACCTTGAAAAAAAAACAAAAAAAGTGTTAGTGGCAGTAGGTGCCGTGCACAGCACCACTGCCACCCTTATGTAGCCCCATCACCCCCTGTCTACCCACTGCCACCCTTCTGTAGACCCATTCCCCCCCTGTCTACCCTCTGTACACCAAAACTGTAGCCCCATCATCCTTTGTTCCCCATGTTCACCAAAGGCCTATAAAGCTCAACACCCCAAGTTCACACAGGGGGGTTGAAAGATCCCATTCACACTCAGAAAATCGATCATCTACGACCTTCCAATCACAGCCTCCATACATTTTAAAAAAAAAAAAAAAAACCCCAAAATTAGAACCAAAAAGCCTATCAGAAACCAAACAAATCACAGTCCTAGCCTATCAGGCGAGGAACCCAGCACCAAGCAAAACCTACAAAAACAAAAAAAAAATATATTAGTTAGTTTTAGTTAAAAAAAAAAAAAGGAAAATCGAAACTTTAAACCTCGATCTACTTTGATCAGGGTTATTTTCGGTGAAAAGAGGACAAATCTGGAAAGAGGGGGTTGAGGAGAACGTTTTGATGTTTTTGATATTTTTTTGATCACCGGTGACCACTGACAGTGACCGTCGATGGTAACCACAAGCGACGACCGACAGGGTAGTCTGGCACCAGATTCTAACAAGGCCAGAGAGTTTTTTTTTTTTTTTGGAATTGAATTTTTTTTTTGGAAGAAGGTTGAAATTAATTTTAAAAAAAAAAGTTGACTTTTATATAAGCTGTCAATAGCTAAAATGACGTCGTTTCATTAAAGGCCTAAACGATGTCATTTTGACATAAAAAAGATCTGCACGTCCGCCCGTGACCTGACCTGAGGTCCGTGCAACCGACCCGCTGCTTGACTCATCCTTTGACCCATGATCGATCTAGTTGAACCGCTAGTGAACCGATTCGAACTACTCTGTTATTTCCAAAGGAAATATAGCATATTTTATTAGACTGGTAACAAGTGCATGACAAAGTATTTGAGTTGAAACAAAGGTGCCTAAATAATGATCATAAGATAATCATGAACAAAATATTCTCAGATTCTTTTTCTAAAACTAAATTAGATTACTTCCTTGATCCTTCAGAGTTTATCAAACTACACTTGCCCCTGTATTGTGGAATGATGCTTCTTCTTTGCATCCAAATCACCTTTTTTAGGTTTTCAGCTTAGATGAGTCATTATTTTTCATTTTTTACTTTTTTCTTTCAAGCAAAATATTTCTTCACTACATTTGAGTTTATCAGAGTAGGTAAATCACTTCCGTCCATCTCTGCCAAAAACAATGCCCCATCAGAAAAGGCTTTTTTCACTACATACGGGCTTTTCCAATTTGGTGTCCATTTTTCTTGATTATCATGTTGATTTGGAAGGATCTTTTTCAGCACTAAATCTCCTTCCCTAAAGTAATAAGAACGAATTTTCTTATTATGTGCTCTCATCATCCTCTTTTGATATAATTGACCATGACAAAGTATTGTAAGTCTTTTTTTTTCAATGAGGTTTAATTACTCATAGCGATTTCAAACCCATTATGCTTCCTCTAATTCTACCTCCATCAAGACTCTTAGCGAGAGAATTTTTACTTTGATCGGTAACACAGCTTCCATTCCATATACCAAAGAGAACGGAGTGGCCCCAATAGATGTTCGGACTGATATTTTATAAGCATGCAAAGCAAAAGATAACTTCTCATGTCAATCTTTATAAGTATCAATCATTTTTTCTAAGATTCTTTTGATATTTTTGTTTGCAGCCTCCACTACCCCATTCATCTTTGGATGATATGGTGCCGAATTACGGTGATGAATATTGAATTGAGTGCAAACTTTATGCATCATTTTACTGTTTAAGTTTTTGGCATTATTAGAAATAACTGTCTCTGAAAGCTCATATCTGTATATTATCTCCTTTTTATGAATTTACATACCACAGATTGGGCATCAAAAACATCAAAATGTTTTTCTCAACCCCCTCTCTCCAGATTCATCTTTTTTTCATGGAAAATGACCCCAATCGACATAGATTGAGGTTTAAAGTTTCGGTTTTCCTTCTGTTTTTTAAACTAAAACTAACTATATATTTCTTTTATTTTTGTAGGCTTTGCTTGGCGTTGGGTTCCTCACCTGATAGGTGATGACTATGATTTGTTTGGTTTTTTATATGCTTTTTGGTTCTATTTTGGGGTTTTTTTTATAAAAAAATAATAAATGGAGGCTGTGATTGGAAGGTCATGGATGATCGACTTTCTGAGTGTGAATGGGATCTTTCAACCCCTCTTGTGAACTTAGAGTGTTGAGCTTTATAGGCCTTTGGCGAACATGAGAAACAAAAGATGATAGGGCTACAGTTTTGGTGTATAGAGGGTAGACATGGGGGTGATGGGTCTATAAAGGGGTGGCAGTGGGTAGACAGAGGGTGATGGGGCTACATAAGGGTGGCAGTGGTGCTGTGCACGGCATCTACTGCCACTGACACTTTTTTTATTTGTTTTTCTATTTATTTTTTTAAATAAAAAAATAAAATGTGTGCATCATTTATTATTTGCATTGCATGCATGATATAATTTTTACAAAAAAGTAAATTCGGACCTCCGATGATGAGATTTTTAGGTATTTCGAGAAACGATGCCTAAGAAATCTTTATGTGAAAAATAGTTCTTCTAATGTTACCAACGTACTAGAGTATTTTGAGAATTATTTCAATAAAAAATGTTCTAATTTATTTTTTTCGAATAAAATTTGAACAATAAATTTTTTAAAATAAAACCAAACAAACCAATTTCCAAAAAAAAAAAATCAAGAAAATTATTTTTTCAAACATCGAGAATGAGACTATTTTTAATCAAAATCAAAGGATAACACGTAGTTAAGTGGTACCATTTTTAAACGGACGTCGTGGGGGTGCTAATTCTTCCCCACGCGTATGTATTTTATGAAAATGATGCATATGATGCATTAATGCAAGTATGAGATATTAGCTCTTTCACGAATTTCAACGCTATAAATTTTTATTAATTCCATTCGACTTTTATTACATGGGGTTTACCATCCTAGAATTATATCCATAGAAACGTTTGACTTGCTCATAATGGTTTTTTGCCTCATCTAGAAAGTTCACTAGGCGCTGTCCATATTCTCTTATGGGATTGACTTCTTTTCTTAACACTTCTACTTTTTCAACCATCTCACATGCTTTCTTCACTGCCTTGCAAACTTGATTACTCAAATGCTTTATGTATTGTTACCTCCCTAAGCTTTCTATTTTTCATCTCACGTGAGCATCCTTTTCTGAATCACATGTGAAGATTCAATCTTTTTCCCTTCTATGCCACTCGTCTATTATTACTGAAATATGGCTCTTGTGGTCTTGCAGTTGCATCTCTAACCTTGGATCACTTAGTGAAGTGATTCTTTTTTATTCAGTACTTCAAAGTGCTTTCTTCTTTTTTTTTTTTTGTGAGCATTGCTTTCAACCTTTCCTTTTCCTTTTGGCATTTTACCAATCCTGTTGAAGCTGTAGTATATAACCTCTTCTAATTCTGGCATTCTTGAGAATTTTGATGGCCTCCTCTTGCTTTTCTTAAGCTTTACTTTTCCATTGGTGCATTTCCTCTCAGAGCTCATCCATTTCACGTTACCGACTAAGGTAAGACTTGGTGACTTTTTCAATTTTGAATTGAACTCGTAACCTCTTTTTTTCCTAGTGTAGATCATTCAAATCACTATTGTAATTATCAACACATAGCATTCAAATTTGTTTTCTTTTTCAAAAAAATTTATGGTAATAAAGGTTCAAGAATAGCTCGTCCATCAAAAATTTCGACCCAACCTACTCGTCATTCATATAAAACCAATACTCAAACAAGAATCATGGAGCAAGAACAAGCCAGTCGATTTGAGAGAATAGAAAAAGTTCAAGAAGAACTAAAAAGGGATCTCAATACAATAATTGATATGTTCAAAAAACTTGACAAGGGAAAAGTAATGGAAGAAAATCTTAGCTTTCAAGAACAATCGCCAGATATGGTAGATCCTGTCTATCCTCCAGGATTTGAGCCACGACCGACCCAACCTTCTCAAGAAACTAGAGTGCCAATTCCTACTCCCGGTGGATATCCCAATCCTTATCCAGGAATGACATCCACACCTATTCCAGGACAAATTCAAAATTTTGTTAATCCCGTTATGATGGAAAAACCACCTAAGCCAATCTTAGTTCCTGATTTGGATGATCCTAATGAAATAGAAAAGCTAGGGATACAAACACCTGAGAAAGTGAAAGATACCAGTGCCAGGGAGAAAATAAATTTTAATTAATTTTAAGATTTCATTAAAAGGATATGTTTTAATAGGTGGCCAATCACATTTAGCCAAAAAAAGATTGGTGGTAACTCCGTTTTTTTTCATTATTTTATTTTTGTTTCTTTTATTTTCATTTTCAAATTCGTCAGGTAGACACAAAATCGTTACGACAATATCTCAATACATTCTTAATGATGTATTCCAACTTAATGAATAAATGAAAGTTTTATTTAGAAAAAAAAGAAGGTAATGGCATTATCGTTTTTTATATAATTTACTTATTGATATTTTTTTAAATTATGAAAGTCCACATTATTTGATCAAAACCATTTTAACCAAAAAAATAAAGCATTTTTAACTAAAAAAATTGAAAAATTTTTTCAAAAATAATAAAAAAAACTATCATTTTAAAAACTTTTATCATTTAAAACTATATGTAGATACCAAATTTTATCCGAAAAAAGTGAATTTCAATTGATTTTATGGGCTTAATTGCACATCCTAGTTTGAGCCCATTTTGACACTTAGTTACACCTATTTCATATTGGGCTTTGATAAGCTTTGTCTTGGGGTTAATTTTCCTTGAGGATTTATTTTCAATGGGCTTGAAACCAATTTTAAATTAATTAAGTGGTTTGAGCTTGAGATTTAAAAGCCCAATGTCCAAATTCAAATTTTTTTAAGCTTAAGTCATTCTTGTTAAGATTGATTAATTGAAAATAAGCTGTCTTAAAATTTCAAAAAAAAAAGAGCCAATACTAAGGCTAAGTAGTCATTAGCTTTCCAAACCTGTTGACTCCCCTTGCTTGCATCATTTTCAGCTCTTCAATTTTCACCTTATGCTTTTTACCTTCTGACCTTTACACAAATTTATCAACTGACCCATTATCTCAAAAGCCAGCAAGCTTTACCACCCCAAAAGCAACATGCTCATCTGCCCAATGCTAACAAGTTATCAGATTTTCTTTGGACCTAAAATTGAATCCTATATGGGGGAAGGTGATTAACAAAGGGGAGGGGGATGGAAAAAGTTCACACAGGGATTATGGAGAGTAAAACTTTTCCATTCCTAGCTGAGATCACTACTAATAATACCCTTACACAGTTCATCTTTGGGCCATCTTCACCACCACCAAAGTCTCTATAGCCAACACTATTAATCCACCATACCACCATCATTTTACCTCCATAATCTTTAATAGAACCAACTCATTTCCTAGGCCTTCGTAAACTAGAACTGAATCCTTCCCCTCACCATTACCTAAGTCCACAAACCACCGAAAAAACCCCTAGCTAAGCTTTTACAATTACGACCACTAAAACCATCTCCCCACCTACACACGTCCAACCAAAACACTTCTGTCCCAAACAAACTAAAATCCCTACTATCCTAAAGTCCATTCTCGCTTAAACCAAACCCACCACTACTGGCCAATTGAACAAAAAAAAAACTTTACAGGAATTTTTGTCCACCGTTGAAACCCACGTACCAGCTCATTGTCTAAACCATCACATATACCAACCATTAACCAAAATACCCAAAATATATCTACCACAAACACCCCCTTATGCGTAACCAGCCACACACAGTCACGAAACAAAAAATAAAAACCACCCATAAGCCTGCCAAAATCTGAAACCCCATCCGAGCTTGTCCAATAAAATCAAACGAAATAAATTAATCATAACCCCAAGTAGGGAATAGCAATGCTAAAGCCAAAGCTAAAAATAAATAAATAAATAAAAGGAAGAGAGAGATTTATGTTTTCGACTTAAAGAGTTTCAAGTGGATTTAGGAAGCTATTTGAAAGGGGAGGTAGATCTTGGCCTGAAGAGCAACGTTGTGGAAAATGGTGGAATTTGACGCAATGAAAGGGTCTTTTTTAGTGTTAAAGCCAAAGGTTTTCGACTTACATTTAAGAGAAACTAGGGACTTTTATGTAAAACCAATATTTAAAATAAAAAAAAGGGATCGAAAAGAGTCAAAAGGTTTATTTTGGTAAAATTTCAACATTGACAGCCAGCAACCTTAACCAACGGAGACAACAATAGAACTGGAACTGGAATTTGGAGAAAGTGGGGCCAACTTATTGTAGGAGAATTTAGAGAGAGAAGTTATCTCTCTAGAAAGAAAAAGAAAAATATTAAATGAATAAAAAAAATTTAGCATTTTTTTAAAATCAAACAATGCATTTTAGAGGATGGAGATTTACGCTTAAACTCAATCCAGATTTGAGGTCCATACATCTGACCCACTTTAGTTCTCATTATAGACACCTTAATTAGTTCAGACTCAAATCTATTGAACCTAGTCTAATGGGGTTTGGGCTTAAGTCTATTGGACACGATTTAATTGGGTCAAGTAGTTAGGACTAGATGTTTGTTATTTTATTTTATTTTATTTTTTATTTTTTTATTTTTTATTTTATTTTAGGATAATAGGATATTAGTTAAAAAACAATGGGGAAATGTAAATTCTGTCGTGCATAGGCACTAACAGAATTGCAATTGGTTTCAATCTCTCCAAGATAATTCTCAGGCTTTTTGATAATAAGGAAAATCCAATCAAAGGGAACTCCTAATTGATCAAAAACTCTTTTGATCTGGTCCTATAAATACATAAACAGTCAAAACAAAAAATACACAAAATACAAAAAATAGAAACATAAAAATACAGTAAGCAGAGAGGAAGAAAAAATTTTCAGAGTTTTTTAGGGACAATATTTTTTGGACATTTTTTGGAAAATTTTTAGATTCCAACAAAATTTTCCTACGTCGATTAAATTTTTGGACGAGTTTTTCGACACCGATTGAATTTTTAGGTAAGGTTTTCTAGAATCTGGTGAAAATTTCAACAAAGTTGGATTTTTCGACGATCATCCGACGAACCAACCCAGATTTCGACGATATTCTCCAGAATCCGATTAAAGCTCAATCGGAGTTCATTCGATTTCTAGAGAGAGAAGGAGATAAAAGAAAAGAGAAGAGAGAGAAGAGGAAGAAGAGATCTAAAACAGAGGGCTGAAACTTAGGCTTTTATAGCCTCCTTAAAACGGCGTCGTTTTGGCATTTAAAAGAGTCTAAGATCTGCGCATTTTCACTTGGACGACCCAACCCGTAGCATGACCCGCTTCAACTCGCTCCGCAGACCTTACTGCTAAGCCGAGTTGATTTCCCTCCAAGGCGCACCTTCGAGCCATTTTTTGTGTTTGGAGCCGAGCTGCGTCAACCTTCCAACCAAGCTGTTTCAATTTTTTTTTGTATTTTTTATTTATGTGTTTGTTTTATTTTTAAGAGTATGTTTACATGAATAAATTTTTTAAAAATAGGAAAAAATATAACATAATAAATTTTTGGAAAAATGTTAATTATCCAATGATAGAATTTATAAAAATTTCAAATGGTAAATTTTTATAAAATTCTTAGGTGAAAATTTTTGTCTAAATTTGACCCAAATGGTGGAATAATTTAGATAAAGTTTTAATAACAATAATTAATATTTATTTTCAATCCAAAAAAATTAAAAATTAAAAATTTTTGTTGAAAATATTTGATAATTATCCAACGATGAGATTGTTAAAAATTTCAAATGGTAAATTTTTTAAGAAATTTAAGTGAGAAATTTCCTTAAATTTATCTCAAATTGTGGAAGAATTTAAATGAAATTTCAATAAAAAATAATTGTCATATTATTTTCTTTAAAAAAAAAGAAAAATAAAAAGAATTTCTAAATGGGCCCAAATGGTGAAAATTTTAAAAATTTCAAAAAAAAATTTCTAAATTGACTCAAATAGTA
Organism: Durio zibethinus; assembly: GCF_002303985.1. Next base: position 8,516,922 of record NW_019167826.1, read on the forward strand.
AAAAATTTAGAAATAAAAAAAATAAAAAGAATTTCTAAATAGGCCCAAATGGTGAAAAATTTAGAAATTCAAAAAAAATATTTTTAATTTGGCCCAAATAGTGAAATAATTAGATATATTTTCAACAAAAAATAATTAAATAAAAGTAATTAAACTTTTTTTCTAATGACAGAGCTTCTTCAAGAAAATAAATAGGATCTTTGAATACTCTTGAGATGAAAAAGTATTTTTAAGAATTCTACCAGATTGATGGAAGAATCTTATAAATTATTTTCAATATTTCACATTAAAAATTTGAAACCATTAGACTCAATACCTAGGATAAATTTAAGATAACATAGTACCATCCTCTGGATGGGCATGTGAGGGTGCTATAACCTTCCCTACATGTAACCGAACTCTCAAACCCTATTATGGTTTGTAGATCCGAACCTATTTTTTAGGGATCCTTAGTCAAGCTTAGAAGCTCTTTAAGAGGATAGATTCCTTAGGTGACCAATCATAACTAGTAAAAAAAATTGGTGACGACTCTATTCATTTGTTAAGTCTAGCTATAAATTTACGAATCTATATGTTATGACATCCATTATTCAACCTTGGACCGATTCAAGTGAACTGCTTACAAACTGACAATAAATGAGATCGAATCGCTTGAATTCTTGGGAAACTGCCGTTGAACTACCTGTGGACAAGTTTGAATTGTAGAAAATTGGCAAATCGCTTCCAAATAGCCTGGTTTAGGTATTTTTTTTTGTTATTTTTATTTATATATTATTTTTAATTATTTTTTAAAATTATTTATTTTCTTATTTATGCATGTTTAAAATTTTAAATCCTTATAATAAATATTTAATATTTTTATAGTAAAACAATGCTAATAAAAATAAAAATTTGATTCCAAAAAAATGATTAATAAAGTTTAATGTATCTATTCTAAAAAATGTTACTAATAAATAAAAAATGAGAAAAAGAAAATTTTTATCCAACAGTGAGATTCTAAAAAAGTTCACATAGTAATTTCTAAGAAATCTTAAAGTGAGAAGAAATTTTTTAAATACTACCAGCGTATTATAGTATTTATAAAAAATTTTAAAATAATAAAAAATTCATTTTCTTCTATTAAAAAATGTGAAAAGTGTAAAAAGAAAAAGAAAAAATTGATAATCAAAATTTTTTAAAAAAATGAAAATGAAATTATGACAAATAAATTTAAAAAATAATAATAAACAATAAATAAAAATAAATAAAATGAAACCAAATAAAAGGTAAATACACAAGTAAGAGATGCATACCTCTCATTGTGTTTCATTATTTGCATTGCATCTATATTATTTAATCATGAAAAAATAGATACGAACATCTGATGATGGAATTATAAGAAAATCTGAGTAAAAATTTTTAAGAAATTTTTAAGTGAGAAAAACTCTTTCAATGTTATTACTGTATTGGAATATTTTAAGAGTATTTTCAATAATAAAGTTCTAATTTATTTTTTCAAAATAAAATGGAATAATAATAATTTTTAAAATAATAATAAAACATAGAAAAAAATCTTGAAAAAATGTGAAATAATAAAAAAATATAAAATAAATATAAAAAATTGATGAATAAATAATGTTAAGGAAATTATTTCTTAAATATCAAGATTAACATTATTTTTGTTAAGATTAAAGGATAATACCTAATTAATTGGTATTATTTTTAGACATGGGTTGTAGAGATACTAATCTTTCTTTATGCATAATTGTACTCTCAAACTCAAACTATTTCGCAAACTAAAAATATTATTTTTTTAATAAAATTTTAATTAATTTTAAGTTTTTATTAAAAGAATAAATTTTAATAAGTGATCAATCACACTTAACTAAAAAAAATTGATAACAACTCATTATATTTTCCTTTTAAAACTTGTTTAGCGATCTCCAAAATGATTACGACACTTTAAAAATAAGCTCTTATAAAAAATCTTTAGAAGTTCACATCACAAACTCTTGAAATTTGTATTCTTATTAAATTTTAATTAGATGCTGATTATCATTTACAAAATGAAGATATATCTTTAAAAGAAAACAATGATTCATGATATATATATATATATATATATATATTATTTCTAATTTATCCCTAAAACTTTCGTATTCTTATACTTACACAACTAAAGAGAATAATATAAGTTTTTTTAAACTTACAACTTTTTTATGTTTCAATTTCTATTTTATGTCAATTGAATTAAAGATCAATCAAACTTTTTTTTATATATGTTAATTGTTATTTGAACTTGTAAAATTTATCGTTGTTTTAGTTAATTAGCGTTTATAAAATTTATTTATTTATAGCAAAAAAAATTCTTCCTCCTGAACAAAGGTATTTTAAGTAAAACCATGACAAGCATATGTCTAATTTTCTTCTTTTCTATTTTTTTTATAATTATGACACTAAAATAATAAATATAAAAAAATAATAATTAAAAAATATATAAAAAAAATATTACATCAAGTCTAAATCCATTACATGCCAAACCGGACTTGATATGACTTATAATATAATTGAGATTGGTTGGGCCGAATCAAACACATGTCGTGTTGTGCTTAAGATTTAAAAATTTAAGCTACCCATAGCATAGATGGGTAGAGCGTACGCAACCCGATCAAGATCAACTAAATACTTAACCATTGCTAGTGGTTCCATCTCGCTCACCTTTTTCATCTTTACAATTTTTTTTTCACTATGATTAGAACCAAAGGTGTTAAATAAATTATTTTAACCCTTTAGAAAGAAAAAAAAAACCTCTACCGGCTATCATATCTTGGTTAACTATGTGTTAAATCAAATCCAATCAATTTCATTTATCGAATTATCGTCTTAAAATTTTTTCATTTATTTAATTTTTTAATCAAACGAAGATGTTAATTTTATTCAAATTTAATGAAAAAATTGATTTTTTCATCCAAATAGGATGAAATGAGGTTGGGTATTAAATATTGATAATAGAAATAGGATGAATATGATTTTAAATTTTTTATTAAGTACAAGGATGAGAATGTGTAATGTAGCACTTGTCTCATATCTATATCCATACCTTATATATTATATATAATTAGTACATAAATTTTATTTAGTAAAATAAAATGTTATTTTAGATTAATTAGAACTAATATATTTTTATTTAAAAATATATATTTGTAGAAAAAATTTACATAAATGTGTAAGATAAAAATAAAAAATAAATTTTATTTTTTATTTTTTATTTTTTTTAAATGCTACAAATATTAGAATTACTCATATTCATTCAATATTCACAAGATGAAAAAATAAATAAATTTAAAATATTCATTAAATATGAGTATGAAAATTAATATAATATAAAAAATCAAATATGAAAATAAAAAATGTTTTACTTATTCCATATGTTATCCATTGTCATAACGGTTTTGTGTCCGCCAGACGAATTTGAAAACGAAATAAAAAATAACGGAGTCGTCACCAATCTTTTTTTAGTTAGGTGCGATTGACCACCTACTAAAACATATCATTTTGATAAAGTTTTAAAATTAATTAAAATTTATTAAAAAAATAATTTTACGATCTGCGAAATAGTCTGGGTTCAGGGGTCGGTTACGCGGGGAAAGGATTAGCACTCCCACAGCGCCCGTTAAAAATGGTACCAATTAACAACGTATTATCCTTTGATTTTGATAAAAATATTCTAATTTTCGGTGTTCGAAAAATAACTTTCTTAATTTTTATTTGAAAAAAAAATTTATTCTCGAGAAAAATAAATTAAAACATTTTTGTTGAAATAATTCTTAAAATGTTTTAATACGTTAGTAACATTAGAAGAACTTTTTCTCACCTAGAGATTTCTTAGGCATCGCTTCTCGGAATACCTTAGAATCTCATCCTCGGAGGCTCAAATTTACTTTTCGTAAAAATGTCATGCATGCAATACAAAAATATTACCATGTTAATGCACACATTTTATTTTTCTTTGTTAGAAATTTTATTAATTATTTTATTAATATTCTTATTTAAAATTTTGAAGAAAAATGAAAATTTCATTATATTGAAGATTTTCTATAAATATTCCAATACACTAGTAATATTTTACAAAAAAATCTTCTCACTTAAAGATTTCTTAAATCATCTTTACGCGAAATACTTTAAGAATCCCATCATCAGATAAAATTTCTTTTCTTCTTATTTTTATTACTTATATTTTTAATATATTAATCAATTTTTATTTATTATTATTTATAACCAAAAAAGGAACATTTTTATTTTTATTGAAAATTTTTTATAAATACTCTAATACACTAGTAATATTTTTAAAAAAATCTTCTTACCTAGAGATTTCTTAGGCATAACTACTTGGAATACCTTTAAATCTCATCGTCGGATAAAAATTTTTTTTCTCTCATTTTTTATTACTTTAGTATTATTATTAATTTTATTTTTATATTATTTTGTTTTTAAAGTTTATTTTAAAAATTAACAAAATTATAAAAAAAATTTAACCACATATTTCATAATTTAATCTAACAAACATAAATATTTTAATATGCATAAATATTATAATATATAAAAAAATAAAAAAAACAAAATTTTTTACCTGAACCGGACTGGTCAACGGTCCAATTAACGCGCGATTCGGTTCGATAGTTCAGTCCGTCTGTTCGGCTCGGTCTGGGCACAGTATGGGTGGCTCAGTGGTTCGAGCACAGTCCGGTTCGGTCTGGTCCAGTTTAGATGGACCGGTCAAGGGCTGAAGGAGAAACGGGTCATCGGGTCGGGTGCGCGGACCCTGAGTCAGGTCACGGATCGACGCAGGGATCCTCAGAGGCTAGAAAAATGTCGTTTTGAGCGTTTATTGAAACGACGTCGTTTTGATTTTCACCGTTTACATAAAAGGTTCAAAAAAAAATTTTTCAGTCATTTTTTTTAATTCCTAAAAAAAAAATGCCCTTTTTTTTCTCTTTTTTTTTTTCTTCAACCGAGCTGGGGTCGATGGCCATCCGTCGCAACGGCCGCCATAGTCCTTGCTAGCAACGAGCTCCGACCGCCATCATCGATGTCAAAAATTTCTAAAAAATACCCATAAACTCCTTTCAACCTCTTGAACATAGATCTGACCTCTTTTTCACCAAAAAAAGTCACCACTTCCCTAAATCTGCTTTCAAAGTTTCAGTGAGAATTTTTTTTTGTGTTCTGACCTTTTTTTTATCTTCGTGTAGGAAGCTCGGCTTTGGGTTCCTCCCTACGGGGGGGACTGTTTGATTTTTTTTTGGTTTTTTTTTTATTTTTGGCAAAATCTCTCCCTCCTTCCCTGTATCTCTTTTTTTGGTTTGGCTAGGAGCTCTATTTATAGAGCTCTGGTCGTGTGTGTGCTTGAGGGAAGGGCATGGGGCTCGACATGGGATGTAAGCACGAGTCTCATGCCTCTTTTATTTTTTTTGACAACATCTGGCAGTGGTAGGATTAGGTAATCAGAGGGGTGGGGTAGGGCATGGTGAGGGATGGGTGTAGGGCATGGTGGCAGTGGTACCGGGGAAGGCACCACTGCCATCCTCGATTTTTTTTTGTTTTTTGTTCTTTTTTTTGTATTTTTTGTTTTGTATTTTGTTTTGTATTTTGTATTATTTTTGGTATTTTTTTATTAGACAAATTGATGTCCACAACTGTCCCTCTTTGCACATTGCTGATAATCAGTAATAGGGCAATGACAAAGACAACAATTTTGTTCGGAATCCAAACAGATTTTTTTTTTCAAAAATGCTCCTCTCACTTGAGGCTCGACAACTTTTGAAAAATTAAAATTTGAAAAAGACTCCTCTCAGCAGAGGCTCAACAACTTTAAAAATTTCATCTTGAAAAAAAAGCTCCTCTCAGCAGAGGCTTAATTTTTAAAAATTCTTATCTTGAAAAAAATTGCTCTCAGCAGAGGCTCAACAACTTTAAAAATCTCATCTTGAAACAATGGCTCCTCTCACCAGAAGCTCAACGACTTTAAAAAATTCATCTTGAAAAAGGCTCCTCTCATCAGAGGCTCAATAACTTTAAAATCTCATTTTAAAAAGCTCCTCTCAGTAGAGGCTCAACAACTTTAAAATCTCATATTGAAAAAGGCTCCTTTCAGCAAAGGCTTAACAACTTTAAAATCTCATCTTGAAAAAGGCTCCTCTCAGTAGAGGCTCGACAACTTTTGAAAATTTAAAAATTTATCTTGAAAAGAGCTCCTCTCAGCAGAAGCTCAACAATTTTAAAAAATTCATCTTGAAAAAGGCTCCTCTCAGCAGAGGTTCCATAACTTTAAATTCTCTTTTTAGAAAAGCTCCTTTTAACAGAGGCTCAACAATTTTAAAAAATTCATCTTGAAAAAGGCTCCTGTTAGCAGAGGCTCAACAATTTTAAAATCTCATTTTGAAAAGCTCCTCTCAGCAGAAGCTCAACAACTTTAAAAATTCATCTTGGAAAGGGCTCCTCTCAGCAGAGGCTCAACAACTTTAAAAAATTCATCTTAAAAAAAGCTCCTCTCAGTAGAGGCTCAACAACTTTAAAAATTCATCTTGAAAAGGGCTCCTTTCAACAGAGGTTCAACAACTTTCAAAAATTCATCTTGAAAAAAGCTCTTCTTAGCAGAGGCTCCACAACTTTAAAATCTTTTTTTGGAAAAGCTCCTCTTAACAGAGGCTCAACGACTTTAAAAAATTCATCTTGAAAAAGGTTCCTCTCAGCAGAGGCTCAACAACTTTAAAATCCATCTTAAAAAGGTTCCTCTCAACAGAGGCTTAACAACTTTAAAATTTCTCACCTTGAAAAAAACTCCTCTTAGTAGAGGCTTAACGACGTTAAAAATCATCTTGAAAAAAGCTTCTCTCAGCAAAGGCTCAACAACTTTAAAATCTTATTTTGAAAAGCTCTTCTCAGTAGAGGCTCAACAACTTTAAAATCTCATCTATTCTTCAAATCGAGTTCTCATCTTTGAACAAGTAAATTTCTCTCTTTTGAAATCTTTTGTTTGATCTTATTTTTCATTAGGAAATAGAAAGTTTTCATCCTTATTAAAACTGCTCATAGATGCATATACTAAGTGCTCTAAATGCAATGCGTAATGTAATCAAAATTATTTATTGTAGTAAAAAGGTTCTCGAAATCTCTCACTTTTGACTTCTTTTATCAGAATTCTTATACAACCAATCTGTTCTTAACATCTGACAACAATATTTTTCTTCTTTAAAAGTCTGCGACATCAATGTCTTCTTATGTTTTTCTCATCTTTTTTCATTTGCCTTTGCCAAATTTTTTTAAAAAGTAATGCTAAGATCTTTCATGTTTATTTTTCTTTTCATCATTTTAAATCCAAGACCAATAAAATGCAATCACACATTTCTCCTATTCATGTGAAGGATAAAAAATGAGAATAAAGGAATGGATAAGTGTTATTTCCAAAGGAAAGATAGCATATTGGTCACAAGTGCATGGCAAAGTATTTGAGTTGAAACAAAGGTGTTCAAATGATGATCATAAGATAATCATGAACAAAATATTCTCAGATTCTTTTTCTAAAACTAAATTAGATGACTTTCTTGATCTTTCAGAGTTCATCAAACTACACTTGTGCCCATGTTGTGGAATGATGCTTCTTCTTCGCATCCAAGCCACATTTTTTCAGGTTTTCAACTTCAGATGAGTCATTATTTTTTTCATTTTTTATCTTTTTTTTCTTTCAAGAAAAATATTTTTTTACAACATCTGAGTTTATTAGAGTAAGTAAATTACTTCCATCCATCTCTGCCAAAATCAATGCCCTACTAGAAAAGGTTTTTTTCACCACATATGGGCCTTCTCAATTTGGTGTCCATTTTTTTCGATTATCATGTTGATTTGGAAGGATCTTTTTCAGCACTAAATCTCTTTTCCTAAAGCAACGAGGATAGATTTTCTTGTCATGTGCTCTCATCATTCTCTTTTGATATAATTGATCATGACAAAGTATTATAAGTCTTTTCTCTTCAATAAGGTTCAACTACTCGTAGCCATTTCAAACCCATTCTGCTTCTTCTAATTTTACCTCTATCAAGACTTTCAGTGAAGGAATTTCTACTTCAATCGGTAGCATAGCTTTCATTCCATATACCAAAGAGAATGGAGTGGCCTCAGTAGATATTCAGACTGATGTTCTATAAGCATGCAAGGCAAAGGATAACTTCTCATATCAATCTTTATAAGTATCAGTCATTTTTTTTAGGATTCTTTTGATATTCTTATTTACAGCTTCTATTTCTCATTCATCTTTAGACGATATGGTGCCAAATTACGGTGACGAATCTTGAACTGAGTGTAAACTTCATTCATCATCTTACTATTCAAATTTTTGGCATTATCAAAAATAATTATCTCTAAAAGCCTATATCTGTATATTATCTCTCTTTTTATGAATTTGCATACCACAGATCGAGTCACACTAGCGTATGATACGGCTTCTATCCATTTTGTAAAGTAATTAATCATCATAAAGATGAATCTATATCCATTTGAAGCTTTTGGAGTGATGGGACCGATGACATCCATACCTCACATAGAGAATGGCCATTGAGTAGTCAAAACATGCACCGTTGTTGGAAGAGTATGGATATTGTCAGCATAGATCTGACATTTATGGTATCTTTTGACATAATTAATACAGTCACTTTTCATTATTAACCAATAGTATTTAGCCCTCATAATTTGTCTAGCCATCATATAACTATTTGCATGTGCCCCACAAACTCTATCATGCATTTCTTTAATAATCCTCTTTACTTTAGCTGCATTCATACACCTTAAGAGTACTTGATCTCAACCCCTATTATAAAAGACGTCTCCATCAAGAAAGAAACTCATAGCCAACCTTTTAATAGTTCTCTTATTATTTTCTGTTACATGTTCTGGGTATTGCTAGCTTTTAATGTATTACATGATGTCATGATACCATGGTTTCTCATCAACTTTTTTTTCAACACCTGAACAATGTGCTGGTTCATCCTTCACATCTAGCTTGATGGGTTAGATTTCAGTATTTGCATCTATTTTAATCATTGCAGCTAGAATAGCCAGTGGATCAGTAATTTGGTTTTTCTCTCTAGGTAAATGCTCAAATTGAACTTCTTCGAATTGTTTAACCAACTGAGAAATGTACTTATGGTACCGTATCAATTTGGAATCTCTGGTTTTTCATTATTCTCGTAACTGATAGATGACTAGAGCTAAATCTCCAAACACATCTAATAGTTTGATTTTTTTTTCAATTGCTACTTACAGACCCATAACATAGGCCTCATACTCAGCCACATTATTTATGCAATTAAAATTTAACCTGGCTATAATGGGATAATAGTGTCCATCAAGAGATATTAAAATTACCCCAATACCATGACCCAAAGCATTAGTAGCTTCATCAAAATGCATCCTCCAAGACTCTTCAATAGGTTCATTTTCTTCAATGGCTATCACATCTTCATCAGAGAACTCCAGGTTCATTGGTTCATAATTTTTGACAGCACGATCAACAAGGAACTCGGTTATGGCACTTTTTTCTATAGCTTTTTGAATCACATAAATGATATCATATTCTGAAAGCATAACTTGCCATCACACTATTCTTCCTGTCAATGAGGGCTTTTCGAAGATATATTTAATAGGATCCAACTTTGCTATGAGCCAAGTGGTATGATAAAGCATATACTGTCGGAGCCTTCGAGCTGTCCAAGCTAATGCACAACATATTTTTTCTAATGGTGAATACTTGGACTTATAATCAGTGAATTTTTTACCCAAGTAGTATATTGTTCATTCTTTCCTGTCAGTTTCATCTCTTTGCCTCAGCACACATCCCATTAAATTTTCATGCATTGTTAAGTACAAAATCAAAAGTTTTTTTGAGATTGGTGACACCAACACAGGTGGATTTGACAAGTATTCTTTGTTCTTATCAAAAGCTTCTTGGCATTCATCATTCCATTCTCCTGGATCATGTTTTCTAATAAGCTTAAAAATAAGATCGCACTTATAGGTGAGTTGAAGATGAAATGAGCAATATAGTTCAATTTCTCTAGAAAACCTTGCAATTTTTTAGGGTACAAGGAGAAGATAAGTTTTGGATAACTTGTATCTTATCCGAGTCCACTTCGATTCCTCTTTCACTGACCACAAAGCCTGATAGTTTTTCTGACTTGGCATCAAATGTACATTTAGCGGGATTCAACTTCACCTAAAATCTTTTTAACCTGTCAAACAGCTTTTTGAGATTGACTATATGATCTTCTCCTTCACTAGATTTCGTAATCATATCATTCATATATACCTCTATTTTTTTATGCATCATGTCATGAAAGAGAGTCACCATTACTTTTTGATAAGTGACACTAGCATTTTTCAACCCAAAAGGTATGACTTTGTAACAGAATGTCCCTCACATAGTCACAAATATAGTTTTCTCCATATCATCTCCAGCCATCTCGATCTGATTATAGCTTGAGAAACTATCCATAAAGGAAAATATAGAATGTCTAGTAGTATTATCCGCTAGAGTATCGATGTGAAGTAGAGAAAAGTTATCCTTAGGGCTTACCCTATTCAAATCTCGATAATCGATACATATTCTTACTTTTTCCATCTTTCTTAGGAACTGGCACTATGTTTGCTACCCATTCAGGATATTTTACCACTTCCAAAAATCCAGCATCGAATTGTTTCTTCACTTCCTCTTTAATTTTCAGCAGCATCTCTGGTTTCATGTGCCTTAGCTTTTGTTGCATCGGCCTACATCCTAGTTTTAAAGGTAACTTGCGCTCTACAATATCAGTGCTGAGTTCTGGCATATCCTGGTAAGTCCACGCGAACACATCTACATATTCTTGGAGCAGTGCTTCTAGCTTTTATCTTTCAGCTGGTAAAAGAGATATACCAACTTTAACCTCTTTTCTGTTTTCACCATCTCTCAAATTCACTAATTTAATAATTTCATGATGGGGTTCAATTGGCTTATTTTCATGTTTTATTAATTTTAACAAATCAAGGGGCAATGTGTAGTTATATGAATCTTTCTCATTATCAAGTTCATCAACATGAATTAAGTTTTCAAAATCAAATCTGAGATTATTGCCATGATTATCTTCATGTTCATTATTTGGGACCCTGCAAAGGGTAAGGTGAAGAGAATATTGGCACACAAAAATGGAATGGCAAGAAAATGATGGAAAGAAAAGAATGAAAAGTAAAATGAAGATGAAAATAAAAAAAAAAATACGGGTGCATCTTCTAAGTCTTTTATTAAAACGACAAACATAAACACACCATAAAAGATCTTATAATACTCATAAAAAGTAATTAGGGATTTAAAGTTTCACAGTACATTACTTTTCCAAAGTTTTAAAGATAACAGACAGCTCTATAATTTTTTAATTATCCAGCTTAAAATCTAGAGGACAAGGGTACACGAATAGCTCTTCACTTCGACTCTTCTTTTCTTCATCATCCACCATTTGAATGGCCAGCTCTAAAAATTCTTCCACGAATCATGCATTTAGGCTTCCGATAAATTTGGATAAATATATCCTCTCGAGTAAAAAGAATCATCAAGGTATGAAATGACTATAGACTCTGACTCAGGCTCATATCTCCTAAAATTAGCTATCCTCTTATCTCTTTTTTCATTCACCATTCTTATTCTGTCTCCTCTTGTTGGCTTATATCCCAAGCCAAATCTGTCTCTCTTTTCATATATGGCCGATAGCTTCGTGATTCCTTGTAGGTTCTTCCCAAGTTTGACTTCAAGTCGCCATCCCATCTTGGTAAGCTGTTTGACTACCATTTTAATTGTCGTAGACAAGTGTAACGAATACAATTTAGATCCTCTAACTATATATGTTGCATTGGTAATCTCGAAGGATCTATAAGAGCATTCAAGAGCTTCATCTGTTAATTTCACATAAGGAGTATTTATCGGTTGAGTTACTAATAAATTTTTTTCTCCTGCCACACATGTTAGCTTCCCTTCAATAATGAATTTGAACTTTTTGATGTAATGAGAATGGAATAACACCTGCCATATATATCCACCGCTTACCTAATAAACAACTGTATGAAAGAAAGATGTCTATAACTTGAAATTTCACATTGAAAGTGCATGGGTTAATCTGTAATGACACTTCTATATCTCTCAGCACCTTTCTTCTGGTTCCATCAAAGGCTTTCACTATCATATGACTAGATTTCATATAAGATCCATCAACAAGGAATTTTACCAAAGTAGTCACAGGTATAACATTGATGGATGAGCCATTATCAATCAAAACCTTAGCCATTATATGACATTTATATTTCACAGTAATGTGAATAGCCTTGGTACTTTCTCTACCTTCAGGAGAAATCTTCTCATCACTGAAAGAGATATAGTTTGAAATCGTCATATTGCCAATAAGCTATTCCACATATTCAACAAAAACATTGTGAAACACATATGCTTGATTTAGCACCTTCAGTAAAGCATTACGGTGTGACTCTGAATTGAGCAATAATGACAATAACAAAATTTTGGCTGGCATTTTGTTAAGCTGTTCTACCATGCTATACTCGCTATGTTTTATTAACTTTATAAATTCACATGCTTCACTCTCAGATACTGACTTTTGACATTCTTTTTCTGGGGCTATGTCAAGATCACTCTGACTTTCATTTTCTTCTTCTACTTTGGCTTTCTCTTTTTTAGCTTTTCCTAGAGCCTCTGGGGTATAACACCTGTCACTTCGAGTTATGCCTCTTAGACCCGTTACATTGGTAGTATTTGGGTTGACTACGACATCATAATCGTACTTCCAAAGTACTACTTTATCATTCTAATATAAAAAAAAGGTGAGAAACTTTAATTGTCACCACTAGTCAAGAGGCGGGCTTTTTTAGCTTCGATGTTGGCTTTTTATCATAATAGATAGTTATCGATCTACCCATAAACTTATTCTTTAAATTAATGGTAGACACTTTAGCTTTTACTAACTCTTCTTTCTCTTGGTAAAACTCTATTCCACCTTCATCCATCAATTTTTATACCTGACGAAATTGGTGACAATTCTCGATAGAATGCCCCAGAACACCTCTATGATAATTACAGCTTTCAAATGAGTTAATTGCTTCAGAGTAATTTTGAGGTTCTATTGACTTCAACATGTCAGCTTTGACCAAGACTTTGAACACCTTAGCCATCAGAGTCTTAACTTTATTTATTTTTCCCTTCATGTGGCTTATTTGCCCATCAATTAAGGCATTTATTAATGGTCTGGTATAGTTTGGTAGAGGGTTCCCATTAACATTTGGAGTCTCTTATTGGTTGGTATCAAAATTTAATACTCTTTCATTGATTAACCCTTGTACTTTACACTTCAAAGCAGTATAATTTTCAGTGGAATGACCTGGATTCCCATAATCACAATATGCATTGGGGTCATACCATTTGAGAAATGAAGGTTTCAAAGGTTCAACGATAGCAGGAGCAAGCAGATGTTTCTTAACAAGTTGATGATACAAATCTGTGTATGTCATGAGAATGTGATTGAAAGTAATTTTTTCTTGGGTATTTCTTAGGGCTTTCAAACCACTATTAGGATTGGATCTCCATTCTGGTCTAATAGGTGCAGCAGGATGATTGTAGGTGGGTGTCTGAAAGGATGGCTGAAAACGAGATGGATAAGCGAGTTGTGGTAATGACTGGTATGATTTATATAAATAAAGGATGGATGGAACATGGTTTACAGAAGGGTAATGGGTTTGGTAGACTGATGTAGGATAAGGTGTGAAACCTTTGAATTATTACCCCATATAGTTCACTGCTTAAGCTTCATTCTCTTTTTTTTAAGAGCTCCACCTTTTCTTGCACCACTTGTCTCTCCTGCATTGAGCTTACCATTCTTTATGGTGTTTTCAATGATCTCACAATATCTATAAAGTTTTTGGTTGCATTGCCTATCAATCTCTCATAGTACGGTGCTTCTAGGGTGTTCACAAATAAAATAGTTATTTCTTTCTCAGTGAGAAGAGATTGAACTTGTGTAGCCACATCTCTTCATCTTTGTGCATACTTCTTAAAGTTTTCAGTTGCTTTCTTTTTTATACTTTGTAGAGATAGACGATCTGGAACCAAATACATGACATGTCGATATTGTGTAAGGAATGCCTTTGTAAGCTTTTACCAAGAATGAATACGAGTCTTATCTAATTGAACATACCATCTAGCTGCAGAACCCGTAAGGCTATCTTGAAATATGTGCATTAACAACTTCTCATCGTGAGCATGTGTTGCCATCTTTTGACAATACATGGTGATATGGGTCATCGAACATTTTGTGCCATCATATTTTTTAAATTCAAGGACCTTGAATTTAGGAGGAATGACCACATCTAAAACTAAACAAAGGTCAGTTGCATCTATGGAGCCATAAAAATTCATTCCCTCTACAGCCCTAAGTCTTTCTTCCAATAACTTCATCTTCTCCCGGGCACTAGTATCTTTTACTTTTTCAGGTGTCTGCATCCCTAGCTTTTCTCTTTTCTTGGGATCATACAAATCAAAAACTAAGATTGGCTCAAGTGGTTTTTCCATCATAACAGGATTAACAAAATTCTAAAATTATCTTGGAGCAAATGTGGATGTCATTCCTAGATAAAGATTGGGATATCCATCGAGAGTAGGAATTGGTACTCTAGTTCCTTGAGAAGGTTGGGTCAGTCATGGCTTAAACCCTGGAGGGTAAACAAGATCTATCATATCTGGCGATTGCTCTTGAAAGCTAGAATTTTTTTCACTACTTTTCCTTTGTCAAGTTTTCTGAGCATATCTATTATTGTACTGAGATCCCTTCTTAGTTCTTCTTAATTTTTTTCTATTCTTTCAAATCGACTAGCCTACTCTTGCTTCAGAATTCTTGTCTAAGTCCTGGTATTGTATGAATGACGAGTAGGTTAGGTCAAAATTTTTGATGAGCAAGCTATTCTTGAACCTTTATTACCACAAAGTTTTTATTTTAAAAAAGAAAAAAGAAAAAAAAATAGAATGCTATGTGTTGAAAATTTTATTTTTTACTTATTTTATGAAAAATGATGTATATGATGCATGAATACAAGTGTGAGATATTTGTTCTTAGATGAATTTCAACATTAAAAATTTTTATTGATCCCATACAACTTTTATTACATAGGATTTACCATCATAGAGTTATATCTATAGAAGCATTTGACTTGCTCATAATGGTCTTTCGCCTCATTTAAAAAGTTCACTAGGCCCTGTCCATATTTCCCTATGGGATTGACTTCTCTTTTTAATGCTTATACCTTTTCAACCATCTCCCATGCTTTCTTCACTGCCTTGCAAACTTGATTAGTCAAGTGCTCTATGTACTGTTGCCTCCCTAAGCTTTTTATCTTCCATCTCATGTGAGCATCCCTTTCTGAATCACATGTGAAGATCCAATCTTTTTCCCTTCTATGCCACTCATCTATCATTGCTGAGATATGGCTCTTGTGGTCTTGTAGTTGTATCTCTAACCCTTGGATCACCTGATGAAGTGATTCTTTTTCATTCAGTACTTCGAAGTACTTTCTTCTCTTTTTTACGAGCATGACTTTCAACCTTTCCTTTTCGTTTTGGCATTCCACCAATCTTACTGAGGTTGTAGAGTATAATCTCTTCTAATTCTGACATTCTTGAGAAATTTTGGTGGTCTCCTCTTACTTTTCTTAAGCTTTGCCCTTCCATTAGTTCATCTCCTCTCAAAGCTCATCCATTTCACGTTGTCGACTAAGGTAAAACTTGGTGACTTTTCGAGTTTTAAATTGAACTCGTAACCTCTTATTTTCTTGGTGTAGATCTTTTAAATCACTATTAACCAGATCTTATTTTTTTATGACTTTTTCTAATCTGCTCCCTTGTATCTCTACTTCATATTTCAATTGCCTTACTTTCTCACGAAGTCTCAAATTTTCTCTTTTTATTTCTTTTGTCTCAGCTTCTAATTCTTTCTTGATGAGCTCAACTTCTAATAATTGCACCTCTTCTGAAAGATTAACCAATTGATATAAGCTATCATCAGGAGGGAGTACTATATCTCTAGGTCGCTTTACTTTTAGATCTAGTAATCAAAAGTGACTTTATCGATGAGAGGCCCTAACCTCATTCTTCGTATTCTCTTTCATGCTTGGATCAATTGTTTTGAGGTTCTTGATGGATTTTATTTCTCATAAATTAATTCAACTTGGACCAGGCCATGAGTAGCAGAAACAAACTGTTTTGCATCAAATTACCTAAGTACTATTAATGGAGCGTAACTTACAATACCACATAATCCTAACAACGGTATCCAAGGCTCATTTCTTCCATGATACAACAACGGCACACAAGGCATCTAAGGCGCCATCCATTCGATTTCATCCCCAGTAAACTTTCACAAAAAAAGAACCCATTCTTCTTTAGTCTTTAATGTTGGCCATTAGCTTTTACAAAACTCTTCGATTGGTGTCTTTGTTTGAATATATGGTTTCAAAAATGCACTTTTCTCACACTTGAAATGACTTCTAACCGATACGTATAATATAGATGCACATCATATGAATCATCTTTTTTCATTTCGTCGATAGAAATTTAATGACCTGATGGTTTCGACTATGACTGTTGGAGCGGGATTAATTGCTTGGATTTTAATTTGCTCGAAAAAGTCTACCACAGTTATCTCAGTGTAACCCAAAGTCTTCGAAAAGATTACCATGCCATACAATGCTAGAGCAAACACAGCCATACCTTGATTATCATTTAAATGCTCCTGAATGAAGTTTCAGAGAAAGTCCCAACAAATGCCGAGATGTTCACCTTTAGACTTTGCAAAAGAATCAATAGTTTCTACTTTAACCCCTATAAGCTTGGCTAACTTTTTACGATAACTTGATTTTGATTTTCGAATAAATACTTTATCTAGACATTGTAGTTCTATCCCGAGCAAAATCGAATACTCTTCGATAGTTGGCACCAAATCTTCCTGATTAAAAGTGAAGCATTTATAGGATGGATCTTAAAACTGTATAGCTGCTTTGACCAGGTATTCATCGATCACTATTGAAATGAGATATGCAATCTGCCCATACTTTTTGTAAAAGCTTTTTTTTCTTTCTTCACTTAACTGACCCCAAACAGTTGCTAACTCTTTTAAATAATTCTGTGTGAGATCTAAATGTACTTTCTTGAGTAATTCAGACACATAATCGATAGGTAAATAATCTTCATTCTTTTGTTGAGCTTCTTTCGACCAAACATGTATTTCATTATACGACTCACATGACACACTGACTGAGGATGAGCAAATCTGTAGTTCTATGGGATCCATGAAAACTTCTTGAGAGAAATATGTCATAGAGCAAATATCTTGATGCAAAACTGTATGATATGATTAATGCAAAAAAAAAAAAAGAAAATGAAACAAAATTGAGTTAGTGTGAAGATATGGTTTGAGAAAAAAAATATATTTTTATTTTTTTAGTGTTTTTTTTTTGTTTTGAGATTTTTTGTTTGTTTTGTTTTATTTCGTATTATACACAATTTTTATTCTTAGGTATTTCCTATAAGAAGATGGACAAGGCTCTACGTAAGGCTAGTTTTCTAGGCTTATTATATGTTGGATTTGGATTGACAGGGTCTAAAAGTTTTCAAATTGTTCCTCACTGTCGTCCATGTTGGACTAGTAAGGTACCCTGATCTTCACCCATTACAGGCTACGAACGGAAAAGGTTCAATTCGAGTGAAAGTATTTCACTTGCCATTGCGAAGGTTATCACCTCACGAGAGCATAAGTACTTTACTTCCTCTTATAAAGGACGGAGCCCGGGTATAGAGCTCATGCATGAGATGCATCGTGCCATTATGTGTAAATATATCCTAATTTATTGAGAGTAATATATACAAAAAAATAAAATATAAGAGGTATAGTAAAAGAAATGTGTGTGAATTTTTTACTTTTTATTTTCGATTTGTTTTGTTCTCTTTTTTTTTTTACCTTTTTTACTGAAAATGAAAAATAAAAATTTAAGAAATTGATTAAGACTATTTAAATCAAAATTTGATGATAACAAGTAGTTAATTTTGGCCTGACTATCGAAAACAAAAAGCTTCCCCAGTGGAGTGGCCAAGCTATCGTAACGATTTTGTGTCCGCCCGACAAATTTGAAAACGAAATAAAAAATAATAGAGTCGCCACCAATCTTTTTTTGGCTAGGTGCAATTGGCCACCTACTAAAACATATCCTTTTGATAAAGTTTTAAAATTAATTAAAATTTATTAAAAAGATAATTTTACGGTCTGCGAAACAGTCTGGGTTCGGGAGTCGGTTACGCGTGGGGAATGATTAGCACCCCCACAGTGCCTGTTAAAAACGGTACCAATTAACAACATATTATCCTTTAATTTTGATAAAAATAGTCTAATTTTCGGTGTTCAAAAAATAATTTCCTTGATTTTTATTTAAAAAAAAATTTATTCTCGTGAAAAATAAATTAAAACCTTTTTGTTGAAATAATTCTTAAAATATTCCAGTACGTTGATAACATTAGAAGAACTTTTTCTCACCTAGAGATTTCTTAGGCATCGCTTCTCAGAATACCTTAGAATCTCATCCTCGGAGGCTTAAATTTACTTTTCGTAAAAAATGTTATGCATGCAATGCAAAAATATTACCATGTTGATGCACACATTTTATTTTTCTTTGTTAGAAATTTTATTAATTATTTTATTAATATTTTTATTTAAAATTTTGAAGAAAAATGAAAATTTCATTATATTGAAATTTTTTATAAATATTCCAATACACTAGTAATATTTTACAAAAAAATCTTCTCACCTAAAGATTTCTTAAAGCATCTCTATTCGAAATACTTTTAGAATCCCATCATCGAATAAAAATTTTTTTCTTCTCATTTTTAGTACTTATATTTTTAATATATTAATCAATTTTTATTTATTATTATTTTATAACCAAAAAGAAAAATTTTATTTTTTTTTGAAAATTTTTTATAAATACTCAAATACACTAGTAATATTTTTAAAAAAATCTTCTCACCTAGAGATTTCTTAAGCATCACTACTCGAAATACCTTTAAATCTCATCGTCAGATAAAAATTTTCTTTTCTCTCATTTTTTATTACTTTAGTATTATTATTAAATTTATTTTTATATTATTTTATTTTTAAAGTTTATTTTAAAAATTAACAAAATTATAAAAAAAATTTAACCACATATTTCATCATTTAATCTAACAAACATAAATATTTTAGTATGCATAAATACTAATAAAATAATATTTTTTTAAAAAAATTTTTTTACCTGAACTAGATCGATCAACGGTCCGGTCAACGCGCGGTTCGATTCGAAGGCTCGATCCGACGGTTCGGCTCGTTCTGGGTGGCTCAGCGGTTCGAGCGTGGTTCGATTCGGTTTGGGTGGCTCAGCGGTTTGAGCGCGGTTCGATTCGATATGATTCGGTTCAGATGGACCGGTCAAAGGCTGAAGAAGAAACGGGTCATCGAGTCGAGTGCATGGACCCCGAGTCGGGTCATGGGTCGACGCGCAGATCCTCAGAGGCTAAAACGACGTTGTTTTGAGCATTTATTGAAACGACGTCGTTTTGGTTTTCACCGTTTATATAAAAGGTTTAAAAAAAATTTTTCAGTCATTTTTTTCATTCATCAGAAAAAAAACGCCCCATTTTTTTTCTCTCTTTTTTTTTCTTCAATCGACCTGGGGCCAGTGGCCGTCCGTCGTGATGGCTGCTGCAGTCCTTGTCGACAGCGAGCTCCGACCGCCATCGTCGGTGTCGAAAATTTCTAAAAAATACCCACAAACTCCTTTCGACCTCCTAAACACAGATATAACCTTTTTTTCACCAAAAGAGTCTCCACTTCCTTAGATCTGCTTTCAAAGTTTCGGTGAGAATTTTTTTTTGTATTCTGACCTTTTTTTTTAAAAAACTGACCCCTTTTTTTTTGTCTTCATGCAGGAAGTTCGGCGTTGGGTTCCTCCCTACGGGGAGGATTGTTTGATTTTTTTTTTTGTTTTTTTTTTTATCTTTGGCAGAATCTTTCCCTTCTTCCCTGTGTTTCTTTTTTTGGTTTAGCTAGGAGCTCTATTTATAGAGCTCCGATCGTGTGTGTGCTTGAAGGAAGGGCATGAAGCTCGGCATGTGGTGTAAGCACGAGCCCCATGCCTCTTTTATTTTATTTTTGACAACATCTGGCAGAGGTAGGGTTAGGTGATCAGAGGGGTGGGGTAGGATATGGTGAAGAATGGGTGTAGGGCATGGTGGCAGTGGTGCCGGGGAAGGCACCACTACCATCCTCGATTTTTTTTGTCTTCTATTCTTTTTTTTTTGTATTTTTTGTTTTGTATTTTGTATTATTTTTGGTATTTTTTTTATTGAACAAATTGATGTCCACATCCATTAAAACGTAACATGTGACCTTAGCATTTTTTCCTCTCTCAAAAATATTCGCAATGAGTGACGATGGGGGTGCACGGAAGGATTTGCAAGAAATTTGGGTCATACTACCAGCTATGATGGCGGAATGTTGTTCTATTAGGAATTTGGGAATGGTCTAGAGATTGCTAACCACCTTCCATATTAACAAACTATTCTTGAAACTGCTAAGCATTTGCTTTGTCCTGCGAAGATAAATGACTAATTCCTTTGTCTCTCCCATTATATATTTATATATATGCCTAGGGAATATCCATTCACGAAAAAGAAGAGGCTGATTAGTGGTTTATTAGAACTCTTAAGAAATTGCTAATTTGCTATAGTGTAGCTTGAGCATTTGCTACGCAGTGATTACATGGCATGCAAGTGAAAATTTGGCATGTGTACAAATTCATTTTTATTTTTTGAAGGAAGCTGCATACCAATCATGGATAATATCTAATTTGTAATTGGCCAATGATGGCAGCCGACAGAAGAAACATGCATCCAAAGCAAAAGCCAATGTTTCTAACTCCTACATGATTCTTCATAAAGTGGTCAATATGGTGCTTACCTGCAGGCGGAATAAAATATTAATCTATTTGCCATGAAAGCTTTGGTCTGGCAAAATGGCAATGCCACACACCTAAAAGCCGGTTTTCACCAACAATTACAGATATTCTGTAAGTACATACCCTAGAGGAAAAAGGAAACGAGAGTTTGGGACATGAGAGAATGTACTATAGGGTTCTATTCGGTTTATTATTCAAACTTTCCTTTTGAAAAGTAAAAAACAAAAAATATATATTTAAATATAAAAATTAATAATACTTAGAAATTAAATATATTTTTATTTATAGTACAAAACATCAATTAATTTACCTTTGCATAGAATAATTGTGTTAAATTTGTTTTTTTTATTTATTTTAAGTTCTTAATTTATCCTTAAATCCCTCTATCTTACTACATATTTAATTGAAAAAAAACAATAGGTGCTTAAGCTCTTTTGAACTCCTAACTTTCAAACATCAATTCCTATAGCACACCAACTGATTCAAAGATTAGTCAACATGTTAAATTTGTTTTTACAATTTACTTATTTGCTAATTTTTATTTAATTTTTTTATTTACTTTGACTTCATACTAACATCTTTTGAACGGGTAAAAGTAAATAGAAAATAATAAATAATAAAAATAACAATCAAATAAAATCTTAATTTGTCAAATTTAAAAACCGAAATTGATCAAAATTTCAATATAGTTCTGTATAGTTTGGTTAAAAACGTTATTTTTAACTAATTTGATCTTTTGATTTCTCAATTTTTGGGCATAAACACCACTTCCTTCTATTCAATTGAGAATCACTCTTTTCTTTTCCTTTTTTTTTTTTTTTTTGTGAACAATGTAAGTTGAGCTTCAAATGTCGCATTTTTGTCAAAAATTTGAATTAAATCATATATATGTATATATTTATACATGTACCCATTTGAGTGAAGTAATAAACCGTCATTAGCTGCTTGTAATTATGTTTATGGATTGAGACCAAACTAATCTCTTGCCCAAAACGGAATGACTTAAAAGAAGGAAAAAAGAATAAAAAAAACACTTGATAATTTGTAGATTAGGAAAATATATAGAAGAAATAAAGTGCATTTCCAATTATCTACCAAGCAAAAGTGCATTTTCAATTAATTATCCTAGAACCGATCAACTTTTGCCTTGCTTCATTTGGTACTGATTCCCTTGAAGCAGAACCTACCCCAAAACTTTGGGTTCTTTTTGTGACCTCGAAGTCCAAAAAAGCATAGTGGGGCAGTGGACGTGGTGGGGTTGAGTTGTACAAAAGAAATCTAAAAGCCAATCCACAGTCTCATCATTCCATTTCCATATTCTTGGCAATAATTGATTTCTTATCCTTTTTCCCCTTTTTAATCCTCACCTTTCTTTTCTACTAAGTATTACTAATACCCATATATATACAATTCAAAGATGGCACGCATTTTCCAGTATGGTAAAATATGTATTTGGTTAGTATACCATCTGCTGAAACTTTGAAAAAAAAAAAAAATGGTCACCGACACTTCTAACGACCAAGTTGTGGCTATAATCCATGTTGAAAATTAAAATTTGAAGGATGACTAACCACCTAACATTTTGAGTTATCAGCTCCAATTAGTCCTTTTTCTTTTTTTGGTTTTTTGGAGAACCACTTCTTTTTAACTCTGATTAGCTCGTTTGTTTGAATAGTGTAGTAGTTTGAGAAATTATGTTGAATTTTTAAATTTTGCAAATGAAATTAATAAGAAGATATGTATTCTTGAATATATATTAAAAAATAATATATTTATTTTTAATCTCACTTATAAAATTAAAAAATTATATTAAAATTATATTTGATATAAAATGATTATTTTAAAAATTATAATAGTTTACATATAATAATTAAATTACTGTATACGATAACCATCGGATCATTTTATCTGTACCTTAATAATTAAATTAATTAAAAATTAGTACAGTATTTTGTAGGAAAACTTGTGCCAGGCTGGTAACCAGTTGGCACTTCTAAAGCCCTAATACATCTGTAAGATCGTAACTTACCAGCTTTTAATCATGCCCTAACGATAAAGACTTGGACTGAATCGTTCAAAATGTACCTCAGTGTTCGCCAGCCATTAGATGGAAACCAAAAAGTAATAAAAATAATAAAGTGGGTTTCTTTTTCAGAAACGTGATTTTCATATTCGAGTCCAAAAAAAAAAAAAAGAAAAATCGTCGGTGCATAACTGACAAACAATTATGTGCTACAATTGTACATATAGTATTAGATATATCAAAGAAAATGACAATTCTGTCGATTGCCAAAGCTGGTATGGGGTTGTTTTCATTAGTCATTGACCCCGTTGGCTTATAGTACATTTCATTAGGCTAATAAAAATTAAGGATAAATTTTATATATATTTTTAAATTTTAAGTATAATTTTATTTAAGTTTATTAGTTTAAAAACTAAAAATTTCGTTCTAAACTTCTCAATTAATAAGATAATGAGATCCTTCATCAGTTATCTTTTAATTATTTCATCAAAAATCTCATTAAAAAATTATTTTATTTTAAAAAATTAATATTTTCAAATATTCACATAACTTAATATTTTATAATAATAAATTATTTTTATTTTTCTCAAGATGCATAAAATATATTAATAATATAAAAAAAATTTTAAATGCAACATATAAAAATAAAACTTACAATTATAAATATGCTAATAAGTAAATATATGTATAACAAAATAAATATGTTAAGCATGTAAAAATTTTAACCAAACTTTTTCTTTTTCTTTTTTCAACAAAATGTTTTTTCTTATTATATGTTACATGTTCATTTTCTTTGAAATTTGTTCCATGTTGAAAAATTGTTACATGTTCAATATATTCATTTTATTATAAATATTTAATATTAGCTTATTTATAATTGTGAATTTTGTTTTAATACATTGAACCTAAAAATGTTTTTTACATATTATTAATATATTTTATATATTTTAAGAAAAAAATTATTATTATAAATCATTACTTTTATGTGAATATTTAGAGATATTTATTTTTCAAGGGTAAAATAATTTTGTAATGATATTTTAATGGAATAATTAAGAAATAATTAACAAAAAAACTTTATTGTCTTATTAATTAAAAAGTTTGGAGAAGAGTGTCCATATTTCAAACTAATAGACTTGAGTGGAATTATGCTTAAACTTAAGGACTTAGGTAGAATTTATTTACCTTAAAAATAAATATGTTTCTATTTTCATGTTAGAGGCTTATGAAGGGGGAATTTGGTGAACTTCACTTAAATCTTATATTTTTATTTTACCTACCATTACTGTGTTTACAAAATAAATTTTATCATTAATCTATGACTTAACCACAATATTAAATTTTCATTCTCAACTTAAAAATTAAAGTTTTATCAATGATTTTAAAATTTATTTCAAATTCATTCATTAACAATGCATCATTAGATCACTACAAGAAAAAAATGTTTTTAGTGAAGAAAAAAATAGTCACTGAAATTTTCACAATAGTGACAATTTTGGTTGTCACAATAATAAATTTGTTATTGTGATGACATATAATTGATACTAATTTGTTATGTTTAATTATGACAAAAATTTTCATAACAAAAACTAAATTATAAAATGAAAACAATTTTTGTTGTCACATAAAGTAGTGACAACTGTATATATGGTCACGAATATATTATTTCCAGCCAAAAATCAATTATCACCAATTTATGTATTTTATTAGTGACAAATCTTTAACGATAAACTACTTTGTGTCACAATAATTCTATTATAGTGACGATTTAATTGTAAAAAAAACTTACACTGTCACAATTACTATTATATTAGTGGCCAAACAATGATACATCACAATTACTTATGACAATAGTACAACACAAAAATTTTGTCACAATAAACCTAATATCTATGACGAAATTATTTAGGATCACAAGAAAATTGTCACTAAAAACGTTAATCATTATAGTGAGAATGTAAATAGAATTTATCATATATATTTATATTCATCTAAAATGTCACTTCTATTCATATTTCAAAATATATTTCAACAAAAAGTTGACAGATTGATTAATTAAGAATTAACTGATCCAAAAAACTGTGTATGAAAAAAAATTAAAATTTTAAAATATGAATGAAAATAAAACTAAGTTTATGAGAATGTGGTTACAAAGGGTCCAGTAAAATCTCAAAAGTTCATCATATTTACATCTAAAGAACTAATAAAAGATATTCTGCAAACTTCCATTTAAGTTCAACAACAAACTTCCCATGTCAACTAATTGAGTCTCAGCTGCGTAGGAGAAATATAGTCTTGGTCTTCTACCAGAGTCATAATCCTTTAGGGTTGTTTCCTCAACGTCCTCTTAAGGGTGTTTGGTCTTTTCTAGTCCCGTTTTTTGAGTTGATGTTTCTATAGTAAGGTGCTTTGATTGTCTGTTTGATTTATTTTTGTGTGATGGTCTCTTTGTCTTTGGTTTTTTTATGTAGTAGTAGAACGGCTAAAGATCTGGAGGGACTTTGGAGGGCCTTGACTTTCCTGGATGAAGAATTGGATCGGATCCAATCAGAAGAAGAGAATCCGGACATGGCCAATATTGATGGAAAACGATGGATAGTGGGGAGTTTACTTACCATGCGAACATTCAACAAAGACGCCATGACGAGTAAACTGCAGATAGTATGGAGGACTACTAAAGAGGTCGACATTGTTGAGTTATAGGATAACCGTTTTCTTTTTAGGTTTGCTACTAAGGCTGACAAGAATAAGGTTGCTGAAGGAGCCCTATGGTCGTTTGATAAAAAACCTGCTAGTGATGGAGAATTATAAGGCTTGTTTTCGACCTGGGGATTACAGGATTAATCTTTCAGAATTTTGGATTAGAGTTTACGGATTACCATTGGGGATGAGATCTCAAGGCTATTCGAGTAATTAGGAGAAAATAGGGGATCTCATTAAAGTGGATGCGGGTCTTGACGAAGGAAGATGATCCCGATTCCTGAGAGTGCGTGTTAGGGTGGATATTACAAAGCCTCTTAGAAGAGCTGTGTTGATCAAAAGGAATAATGGTAAGGATATCATTGGAAGACTCGGATATGAACATATACCGAATTTCTGTTATAGCTGTGGAATTTTGGGGCATATTGAGTCAGATTGTATTAAGCTAATTAAATTGTCCAGCAATGAAAACCCTGTGTATGAATTAGGGGATCGGTTACGTGCATCCTCTCTAAAATGAAGACCAAGGTATAGGAAGAAGTCGAGCTATACCATGACTAAACGAAGCCTGAACATAGAGGAGACGAGGGATGAAGGGAGCAAAACCGGCAGCCATACATGGAGACCAATATACAGAAACGTAAACTTGGAAGGTGCGGATTTGGTGGAGAAATTGGGGGAGCACATTGAGGAAGTCAACACTTAAGTGGAGCCTGTTTTTAGGTAGAAATCTGCTCAAAGTGATAAGACTTCAGGTCAGATGAGAACTAATTTTACGGGATCGAGTATACAGAATACAGTTGATGCGCTAGGTAAAAAATTAACTACTCTAAATTTGGGCGGGAACCTAGTATGGCTAAACATGCATGAAAATGCGTTTAATGGTGGTAGCAATGGGTTGGGCAACTTGAGGCAGCCCATGGAAATAAGATTGGACACAAAGCCAAAGGGGAGTAATGAACCTAGAATTGAATGTGCACAAAATGTGGTGCCCACGAAGAATATTCATGCAAAGTTGGTGGGGACACTGAGGAGTAGTGCCAATATCACAGAAGCAGGTTTTGAAATTCCTCAATGCATGGCCATGCAACGTCCAAAACCAAAATGGAAGAAGTTAGCGAGATATGGAAGTCAGCCCCAACAAATAGCTCGCGTCACACTGGAAGAGAAAAGGTGAGCCACGGATGGCGCTCATAATGATATCGAAGGACAGAATGGACCTTTTAAAAGGAGGAAGGGTGAAGAAACAGTACTTGATGGTATTGATAATATATCGGTGGAGGCTGGTGTCTGGACCCATTGGGAACCATGAAAGCCTTGCTTGGAACTACCGTGGGCTTGGGAACCCACGGGCAGTCAATGCGCTTCATAGGCTTTTGAAGAAAGAAGATCCTGATGTTATGTTTTTAGTGAAACACTTTTACAAGTAACAGAAATGGATAGGATAAGTAGGAAGTGCAGGATGGACTCTTTCTTTGGTGTTGATCCGAAGGGCAGAAGTTGAGGCTTGGGCATGATGTGGAAGGATAAGTGTGTTCTCAGTCTACTTAGCTATTCAAAGAATTATATTGATATGAAGATTTCCGACAGAGACAATGAGAAATTGAGAAATGGAGAATGAATAACTGGCTTTTATGGAGAACTCCCAACTCATTTAAGGAGCAAAACACGGCAACTTTTGAAACATTTATCCGAGGTGTCTTCGTTGCCGTGGTTATGTTTTGGAGATTTCAATGAGATTCTTTGTGATGATGAGAAAACAGGGGGAAGTGTGCGAGCTAAATGACAAACGGAGGCTTTTCGGAGAACTCCAACTGAAACTAGGTTGGATGATCTCGACTTTAACAGCGTGTTTGGATTGAAGGAAGAAGAAAGAAAAGAAAGTAAAAGAAATAAAATCCACATTTCATTGTTTGAATAAATATTTAATTTTTTTTTAAAAAAAGGTGGATATCAAATAACATTTGATTTTTTCGTAAATCAAATTTTTTTAATACTTCAATTTGATGGAAAAGTTAAGGAAAGGAAAGTTAAATTTTTTTTTATAAAAAGATTATTATGTCTATTTTTTATTAATATTAAAAACTTAATTAAAAAAATTTAAGCAGATCATATTGTAATTTTTTTCAAAGTCATCTTTTTTTTCAACTAAGTTTCATATATATTTTTCTATATAAAAATTTTTTATAATTTTTTAGTCATTTGATTTTGATAAATGATTGAATATAAATAAATATATTTTTTGAGTTTACGAGACGTCAAACTAGTTCAAAATTCATTAATGCATATTTATAAAACATTTTCCTGTTTCACTTAATTAAAAATTATTGATATAACAGTAATTGTGAAATTAGACAACATAACAAATATATTATGATCCGGGAATGCTCTAAAATCATAGATAATAAAAAGTTATAATTGAAAAAAATTATTATAATAAATTATTCCTTTTTTTTTTCACTCTTTATTCAAATAATAATTGTTAAAATTCATTTTCTTTATTTTTTTTTATTAATTTTAATTATCGAACAAAGATTATATATATATATTTTTTTTCTTTTAAAAAATTTCCTTTTTTTTTTTTATTAATATTTATCCAAAGATAGGGTGTTTGGTACATATGGGAGAGGACAGGAGGCGCAAATTTTGATACGAGAAAGTCTTGATCAAGCCTTGGGTAATTCTTTATGGATGCAGATGTTCCCATGGCATATTGTGACATATGTTGTGAGCTCAGTGTCTGAGCACAGTCCGATTATAGTGGACACTGATGGAGGAAAAGCAAAATGATCAAACAAGAGAAAAATGAGGAAATCCTATTTTGAAGCGAGGTGGACTAAGAATGAGGAGTGCGACAATATAATAAGACACTGTAAGGAAAATGGGGCAGATGGGAATCTATGCGCAAAGTCAGAACAGGTAAGGGCTATGTTGTGGAACTGCGATAGCGCTGTAAACATAAGAAGACAACAAACAATGGAGATTTTTTCAAAATAGTAAGAAGATCTTAAGATGAAGTAACCCACAACTGGCGTGATTGAGGAAACACAAGAGGTGCAAGAAAGACAAAATGTGGCTTTAGCAAGAGAGGAAACGTACTGGGCCCAACGCTCGAAGATTGCGTGGCTACGTGAAGGTGATAAAAATACTAAGTCTTTTCACTCACATGCCAAGACCAGAAGAAAAGTCGATGCAATTATAGGCTTGTAAACGAGGAGGGACAATGGTGCAATGATATGGATGGGATTGAAAAAATAGCCATGCAATATTTCCTAAAATTGTTCAAATCCCAAAAGCCGAGCAATTTTGATGACATACTGGCAGCGGTGGATGTGTGCATTACAGAGGATATGAATAAGATACTAATTACAGAGTTTAAGGAGGAGAAGATCCATGAGGCGGTAAAGCAGATGCATCCAACAAAAACTCCAGGCCCAGATGGTTTACCTGCATTTTTTAACCAGATGTACTGGAGTATATAGGACATGATGTTACTATTTTTTGTTTATCATGTTTAAATGGGAATGGTAATATCAGGGAAGTCAACCACACTAATATCACTCTTAATCTCTTATACCTAAAGTGAAAAATCCGCAGGACATGACCAGTTTCGGGCCCATCAGTTTATGCAATGTGGTTTATAAAAAAATTGCAAATACTCTAGCGAACAAATTTAATGGGTCTTGCCTTACTGTATGAGTGAAAATCAAAGTGCCTTTGTGCCATGCAGGTTAATTACGGATAATGTCCTTATTACTATTGAACTTCTCGATAAGCTGAGGGATACAAGGTTAAGTGGAAAGGGTGTTGTGGCCCTTAAGCTGCATATGAGTAAGGTGTATGACAGAGTTGAATGGATTTTTATAGCGGCCATAATGAGAAAGCTAGGTTTCTGTGATAAGAGCTGTCGCTTATAATGAAATGTGTCCCTACTGTATCATATTCTATAATTTTGAATAGTGTCATTACAAATAGTTTTCTTCCGGAGCGTGGGCTGAAGTAAGGTGGCCCTCTCTCACCCTCTCTCACAGATAGTTTTCTGCTGTGCACTGAAGGTTTTTCTACAATACTGACAAGTTATTATAAGAACAGATTGATTAGTGGGATGTATGCCAGCAAAAATGGGCCAAGAATCACTCATTTGTTTTTCGTAGATGATAGCCTTTTATTTATCAAAGCTAATCAGGTCGAATGTGAAACTGTGAGGCACTTGCTACAAAGATTTGAAAATGGTATGGGCCAACAAGTAAGTTTGGAAAAATCTTCTTTATTTTTTAGCAGGAATACTGGGAGAGAGACAGGGATTTTGTTAAACAAATTTTGGGGATTCAGGTTACAGCTACCAAAAAAATATTTGGTACTTCCAACATTTGTCGGCAGAAATAAGAAATGGTCTTTTAGAAAGATCAAAAATAAATTTCGGGCAAAGATTGATTCTTAAAGCAACAGGACTTTATCTATTGGGGGTAAGGAAATTTTCATCAAATCCATTCTTTAGGCTATTCCATCCTACACGATGAGTTGTTTTTTCTTTCCAAGAGGATTATGTAGTGAATTGAATAGTATTATTAGTAATCACTGGTGGAGATTGAAGAAGGATGGAAAAGGATTGCACTGGGTGAAATTGGACTCTACGTGCCATAGCAAGGGAGTACGAGGTATGGGTTTTAGAAGCTTTAAGCTCTTTAATCATGCCTTTCTAGCTAAACAGGCGTGGAGGCTCCTAATGCAACCTGGCTCTCTGGTTCAGAAAGGACTGAGCCAAAGTTACTTTCCTCACAACTCATTCCTGGATGCTCAAATGGGCTACTGTTCATCTTTTACTTGGAAAAGCATTTGGACTGTTAAAAATGTGTTGTAAGCAGGGTTGGTTTGGCGGGTTGGCGACAGAAGGAAGATCAGAATCTGGGGAGACAAGTGGCTGCCCACTAATCGGCCTATAATCTCTAACATTAATGGATATAGTTTTTTTTCAGATGATGCAAAGGTGGTGGAGCTAATTGATCAAGGCACAGGGACCTGGAAGCGAGATCTTATTCAAAGCATCTTCTCAGATTAAGATGTTGCCTCAATTTGCTCTATCCCTCTTAGCAGAAACCAACACGAAGACAGATGAAAATGAAGTATGGAAAAGAGTGGATCATATACGGTAAGAAGTGCCTATCGTCTGCTATGTATGAAAATGGGAGAAGCTTCTAATCAAGTGGGAGAATGCCCATTTAAGATTCCGGAAAAAGTTATGGAGGACACATATTCTAAGCAAAATTCAGGTTTTTGGATGGAAGCTCAACAATGGTTATCTTCTAGTTTTTAGTAACCTACGGAGAAAAGGCATGGAGGTCAATCCCGTTTGCGTGAGGTGTGGTAAGAAGGATGAGACGGTAGCCCATGCATTATGGGTTATGAGCATGCTGGGGTAGTATGGGACTGCATACCTATTCCTAATTCGTGGAAAGCTGTGGCTCTGGACAGCAACATGGGCTTTTATCTAGGATTACAGATCTAGAAATGGGACTGGTTGCTGCTTGGGCAATTTGGCATAATCGCAAATTAGAAGTTAAGAATGGGGATAAACGAAGCCCTACGGAAATTGCCAAACTTGCTTAAGACTACTTGGAAGAATACAAGCTTGTAAATGGAAGAGTTGAACGAGAGTGCATAGAGAAGGAGATCCAATGGCAGCCACCAACGCAAGGTGGCTTTAAAGCAAACTTTGATGGGAGTCTTAGTGTGCCTGGGAGTGGATGGGGTATTGGACTAGTAATCAGAGAATATAAAGGACATTGTGTGGGCATGATACTAGCAAAGGTAGAAGACGTCTGTGATTCTTTGGTGATGGAAACCATTGTAGCCCTCCAAGCTTTTAAGCTAGCTAAGGAAATGTGACTCCCATGTGCGATCATAGAAGGAGATTCTACACAAGTTGTCAATAACATTCATGCCAGAACAGAGAACCTATCCATAATAGGAAATCTGGTAACAGATATTCACATGATATGCGAGGAGCAAAGCAAATGGCGCTGCTCATGCTCTGGCTAGGGGTGCAGTTACAGCTAGGAGTGCAATTAGACGGGAAAAATGTAATTTTGGGACTGTCCGCCAATTATCCTTGACATTATTACTGCTAAATGTACTAGTTTCAATTAGAAATGAAATCTATTTTCTCTTTAAAAAAAACTAATTAATAAAAATTCATATATTAATGAACAGGTTACCTGCATGAGAAGCATCCACAACAACTGCCCACTTGCCTAATTCTATTCCCCCCCCCCCCCCCCCCCGGGGAAGAGCTATCATTTTTCTTAATATTATTTTTAAGATTATTAAGGTAATTTAATTAATGAAGTGATATTATTACTAAATCACTCATAATTTAGTTAATTACAATAATTAATTCTTATCAATTAAAGTTTATTTTGTTTGGTATTACTAAAAATAAAATATTATTTTATTTGAAAATATAAAAATAATCATACATATTATAAAAATTATAAAAATGAATGATTTTAATAGTGTCTAAATATAATAATTTATAAAATATTAATAAATATTATATTTACTTCATAATAAAATATAATTAAATTAAAAAATATATTTATTGATAGATAAATTATTTTATAATATAAATTATATAAAAAATATTTGAATTAAAAATTAAACTAACTTATTAAAATCATAACAAAAGAAAAATACTATTATATTATATAATACATTAAAAAAGTTAAAATATTTTATTTTTGAATTTTTTATAATGAATATTAATTTGAAAATATAAAAATTTATAATATAAATAACATTAAGTACTATTAATTTTATATATTACTTGGATGATAAAATTTTTCACCCCTTAGATGAATTTTAAATTATCTTTTAAAGTATTAATTTGATTATTTTTTATAATTCAAAATTATAATCACATAAAATTATCAAATGCTTATGAAATATGATAACTTAATTACTAAATATAAATTATCATGATTTCATTCCAACACGACACTCAAAGGCCAAGAGTATGCACATAAGATGCATCCTTATACACATGATATCTAAATATATGCTAAATTCCACCAATGGCCTTGGATTCTTATAATACAGCCTTATAATAATATCCTCCCCTTTGTTTAAAAAGTTGATGCGATATGCAGGGTTACTTTTATTGTACACTGCAGCACCCCCTCTCTTTGTTTTAATGTTATGGCCAATGGAATTTTATTTATTTGAATAAGAAAGTAAACAAAATTTAAAAAAAAAAAAGTTTTCCACTATTTTCCACTTTACAAAATCAATTGACTTTGAGCATCAGATGGCCGTCCATCACTGTCACTGAAAACAAATCATAATTAACAGCAAAAAAATTATATACATCATTTAATATTTCAACAATAAATTATTATTGAGAGAGAGGAAGTGTTGAGATTTGGGGCTGGAAGAGTATGAAAACAATTAATAACATTGGTAAGAAGAGCAAGATTTGGAGCCATTTGATTTTTTTTTTTTATTTTCTGATCTGTTGGAATATCAACATTATACATTTACATCTCTAAATGCAAGCTGATTATAAAGAAATAATATGATTTTGATTATGATAACAATTGACCAAGCATTGG
Source organism: Durio zibethinus (assembly GCF_002303985.1). Next base: position 8,550,342 of record NW_019167826.1, read on the forward strand.
TTATATTAATTAATACAAAAAATAAATCTAAATCTTCTTTTTTGTTGTTCTTGCTAATAGAGGAAATGCAAGAAAGGGAGGAGAAGACAAAAATCAAAGAATAAAATGAACTTTCAGTACCTAACGTTTAACCAAATAATATGACTAGAAAAATGGCAAAAATAACAAAGGAGTTCTTGATTTTTATTATTTTATTCAAATAAAATTTTATAATTTTATTACATTCAACAAACTTTTAAATTTTTATTTGCAATCAAATAAATTTTTAATCTTTAATTTATATCTAAGTAAATTTTTAATATAAATCAATATTTCATTTGAAATAAAAACTTATTTAAATACAAATTAAAAGATAAGAGTTTATTTAGGTACAATAAAAATATAAAAATTGATTTAAAAAATAAAATAATGTAAGAGCTTTTTTTAATATTTTAACGAACATGTTCTTATAACTTAAGCAAATGATATGGCAATGACTCATATTTTAACAAATTTGCCAAATAAATCAAAATTTACACTATTAATGATGATTTTATAATAAAATAAAAGCACAAAATTCACCTAAAACATCAATCATATAATTTATTAATAAAATATTAAATTTTTAATTTCAATAATTAGAGTTAGAATCTTAACATCCTCAAATATAATAGAGCACAAAATTCACATGAATTAAAATTATTAATTAATTGGCACAAATACTTTAAAAAAAAAAAGCTCAAGTGGTTTGACCCTTCTTGGATAAGCTATTAGAAGATCTACTCTCATTATTTATCTATCAATAAACAATTTAGTAAAAGTTACTGGGCTTCCATTAAATTGTTACCTCAAAATAACTTCAATTCTTCCTGAAAAAATGAATTATTATCAGCTTGGCAATTTTGTTATGTTGAGAAATAAAACTAAGGTGGAATGGATAATCAACAATTTTATAAATTAATCTCTGTTTCCAGAAGAATAAAAAAAAAAAAATTGGCTTACTTTTTCTGATGAAAATATTTTACATGTGTAGCTCTGCCGACACTAACAGAATCAAGAAAAGGAATATGCTTTTGGCCTTATTCTATATATATATATATATATATATATATAGAGAGAGAGAGAGAGAGAGAGAGAGAGAGAGAGAGAGAGAGAGAGGAATGGATGCACTTCACTTTCAAAAGCTGTATTAGTAATATGTTAAGCTTAGAGTTTCTCTTTTCCAAACGAAAATGTGTTGATAGTTAATTAATGTATCAACTTACATATCTCAACTACCGTTATATATTATTGAATTTTTTTTTTTATATCAATTTATTTATAACATAATTGAGTATATATTCAATATACATATTGAATAGACTTTCGATAATCACAGTAAAAAAAATTTATATATATATATATTCAATATACATATTGAATAGACTTTCGATAATCACAAAGTAGAAAAAATTTATATATATATATATATATGAATGATATCTTAATTAATTAATAAGACTTAAAAAAATTAAAGATAGATTATAATTAAAAAAAAAACAAATACAAAAAAACTTTTTTTTTTCATTATAACTCCCAAACACGACCAATCTTCCAGTGGAGATGTAATTAAAAATTTTGCTGAACATTTATTATATTCTTATTAAATTGAATGATGGTAGATAAAATTAAAAATTTAATATTTTATTAACATATCAATTAATTAATAATGTTCATAAAAGTTAGTAATTATAATGATAAAATAAAAATATAAGTTAAGTTCTAACACTCTCCCGGTCATTCAAGACTGTCGCTTTCCGTTTCAAGTAAGGTACCAAAAAAAAAAAACCGTCCCTTCTAAAAATGCTTTTGTCCTTGATCAAAACGTTCTTCTATTAACCCTAAGCCCGTTTTGGTCGATTCCTCAACTCTTGCATTTCACCCCCCAATTACTAGCGTCAATTTTGTCTTGTTCAATGTGGTTGACACTTCCCTCCCTTAGCTAACTATCTCTCTTTTCTTTTCCGTACTCTTAATCCTCTTCACTTTTTGTCTAAAAGAAAAAGAAAATTCTTTCATTTGACAATCCAAAAATTTTCCATCAAAAAAGAAAAAAACAACCAAAATTGCAAAATACCCTTCATCACCGTCAAGGAGCGCCGTGGCACGGTGGGGCAACCACTTAGCCCCACCACCCAAAAATATAAAAAACTATAAAATCTGGGTTCCACTGAATACCCCATTTTAATTTCTCAGTAGACAAGAGCTAGTTTTTACAGTTATAAGTAGACAATGTTGGAGACATTTTGACTCCAAACTTTATAGCTTGGAGTAGCAATACTCTATGCATGTAAAAAGAAGAAATGAAATCATAAATGTACTGTAATGTGGTAGATTTATTGATTTGGTTTCGCCTTTCTCTTGCTGATCTGTTCGTGTCTGTGTCCATATCTCGTTGCTAGTGTGTTAAGCGTTGAATTTTTGTCAAGATTCTTTTCTGTCATATTCTCTCTCTGTTTATAAGAAGCTTTTGATCAGACTCCTGTCAATGATCAACACCAACCAAAATTTTCATTTTTATTTTTAACGGAGAGACCCAGTTGTCGGCAAAATTGGGTCTTTCTTTCTCTCTCAAATAAGGAATCAATCAATAAACAGACATAGTAACACACAAACAAAAAACTATTTCTTTTTTTCTTTTGATAGTATCGTATATTCTTTGTTCTTTATTATAATAATTGACATCATATTTTAGTTGTAGCTATATTTCTATAGTTGGTTCTCTACCTCTCTCTCTGAAGCTGTGTTTTTGTTCATTGTATAATGTGAGGTTGTTGTTCCTTGTAATGGGTGCCTGAGAGAGAAAGAAAGAGGTGGGAAGTAAAGCTTGGATCTTTATGAGATTTGAGTGATGAAGGAGGAAGAGAGATAGCTATATTGAAGTGGGTTTCTCTTGCTTTTGAAGCTTTTACCTTTGTTTTTGTTGGGGTTGGAGCTAGATGGATACCAAAGGAAGACTCGTTGCTGGTTCCCACAATAGGAATGAGTTTGTTCTCATCAATGCTGATGAGTTTGCAAGAGTAAGTACCTTCAATGTTTGTTGCTTCTTCTATCTTTTTGTCATTGGCTACGGGCTACATCGATTGTTAGTGAAGAAATTTCGAGGAGTGAGAGCTGGTAAATGTTTTGATTGAAGAGTTTCTTTTAGTGTCTGAAACTGTTTTTTGGAACCCCATTTTTGGATTTTGGCAAGGCTTATCTTTTTAGTTCTGGTTGGTGGAGCAGCAAAAATTTCTACCTATGCTTCTGTGGGCTGTTTTCTTCAGCTTGATTCAGTATCACATTCCTGGAAAATTTCCTCTCCTGTGGTTCTTTTTTTTTTTTTTTGGGCATAGTGTTTATAGACAGCCTAGACTCAACTGAACAAATTTTGATTATCCATTCCTTGTTATCCCAATTTAGTAATTTATTAGTTTTTAGATCTCGGAGCCTGTAGATGCATCCGATTCAGGAAATTAGTAACTCTGGTTTTGCATAAATTTTGTTATTTAAGCTATTAAAAAAGCTTTTTAGTTGGGATTTTGGGTAGCTTAAAGTCCTTTATCTGCTATTTTGAAAAGCAATTTTCATTATCTGTTTGCGGTTGACATTGTTTGTTGTGTAACCATGACATGCAGGTGACATCTGTTAAAGAATTAAGTGGGCAGATTTGCCAGATCTGTGGAGATGAGATAGAGATTTCTGTTGATGGGGAACTATTTGTTGCCTGCAATGAGTGTGCATTCCCGGTATGCAGACCTTGCTATGAATATGAAAGAAGAGAGGGCAATCAAGCATGCCCTCAATGTAAAACCAGATACAAACGCATTAAAGGTGAGCATTGATAAGTTGATCTTTTAGTAAAGAGCAACTTGATAATAGTTTTAGCTAACAATGTGGCCTATTCCAGGTTGCCCTCGTGTAGAAGGGGATGAGGAAGAGGATGGTGCTGATGATTTAGAGAATGAGTTTGATATTGCAAGCCATGATAGGAGAGATCCTCACCATATTGCTGCAGCCATGCTCTCTGCTCGACTCAATGTCAATTGTGGTTTTCAACCTCATGTTTCAGGGATAAGCACCCCAGCAGAGTTTGATGCTGCTTCTGTCGCTACGGAGATCCCTCTCTTGACATATGGCCAAGAGGTGAATTCGTTTTGCAGTCAAAATTTTTTTGTTTAAATATGTTATTGCATTGGTGGCTGACATATCTAATTGGTTATTGCTAATGAAGGATGTTGAGATTTCCTCCGATAAGCATGCTCTTATCATTCCTCCCTTTATGAGTCATGGAAGACGTGTCTATCCAATGCCAGTTCCTGATCCTTCCATGACCTGTAAGTTATTTCATATGAGTGGTAGAAATGTATGAGAACTTGTAATTTAATTTCAAATGCTCAAATGAAATAATTTTGAACCTGTTTTTAATTTCCGATTATTTGTTGTAATTCTGTGAAGTCTGCTCTGGTTTACATGCCCTTTCATTCTATTTTATGGCACTTAATATAGTTTCTGTTGTTGATATCCCAGTGCCATCCAGACCAATGGATCTTAAGAAGGATTTGGCAGTATATGGGTATGGAACTGTTGCATGGAAGGAAAGAATGGAGGATTGGAAGAGAAAACAGAATGAGAAACTCCAGGTGGTTAAGCATGAAGGAAATAATGGAGATGAGTTTGAGGATCCTGATTTGCCAATGTTGGTGAATTCTTTATGCTAGGCCTGAGCTCATTTAAGTCATAGAAGCTAGTTCCAGCAATTGTTTGTTTCCTAGATTCCTCTTCCTTTTTTGGATTAAAATAATATATAAATTGTCAATTGATTCAGAAGAGGACCTGGCTGCTTCAGCTAAGGCCTGAGTTGCTAATCATTATGGGTATTCATGGTTAATTATATACACATAATTGTTGTTTTTCACTTCTGCCATAGTGAATCATTTTTACCTTGATTTCTTTTTTCGTGAGAAGTGTCATTGTTTTATATGATTGCATTATCTAATTTTTTTAGCTCTAGAGTTTGTATCCTCTTTACATATATGTTATTTTCATGTTTTGAGCAAATGAATGCACCATTTTTCTGTGTTGAAAATGTTATTTCAACAGTATCTCATATCTCTGTTTCAAACATGGTTGTAACTAATATCAATTTCAATTGCCAGACACTCCATAGGCTATTTTAGAGTAATTGTATTCATTTACACCTGCTTTTTTGCATTCACAACAGTTTCAACTAACAGTAAAATTATGCGATATTATAGGATGGATGAAGGCAGGCAACCACTTTCAAGGAAACTACCAATCCCTTCTGGCAAGATAAATCCATATAGATTAATTATCCTACTTCGGCTTGTGATCCTGGGGTTATTTTTTCACTATAGAATTCTGCATCCTGTGAATGATGCTTATGTGCTGTGGCTTATTTCAGTCATTTGTGAAATATGGTTTGCTGTATCATGGATATTGGATCAGTTCCCGAAATGGTACCCAATTGAACGGGAAACATACCTTGATCGGTTGTCATTGAGGTGATTCCATCTTCTTTCTCCCTTTCCTTCCCCACTCTTGCTCTCTATGCATCTCAATTCCTCTCTCTCTGTTCTGACATTAAACTTGTGTGTATATCAGAGAGAGAATTCAATTTTAGTTATTATTTTTATTTTATATTATTTGTTTTTCTCTTTCCTTTTTTAAGGTACGAGAAAGAAGGGAGGCCATCTGAACTAGCTTCTGTAGACATATTTGTGAGTACAGTTGATCCCATGAAAGAGCCACCACTTATCACTGCAAATACAGTTCTGTCTATCCTTTCTGTAGATTATCCAGTTGATAAAGTAGCCTGCTATGTCTCTGATGATGGTGCTGCCATGCTTACTTTTGAGGCTCTGTCTGAGACGTCTGAATTTGCAAGAAAATGGGTACCATTTTGTAAGAAGTTCAACATTGAACCCCGGGCTCCTGAATGGTATTTTGGTCAGAAAGTTGACTATTTGAGAGATAAAGTAGATCCAACATTTGTTAAGGAACGCCGTGCCATGAAGGTTTGTAACTTTTCTCCTAATTTTAATATGTTTGCTGCTGGCAATTGTCCGCCATTTGACTACCCTACCCTTTATACTATATGAAGGAATCAATTGTAGACCGAGAGATTGCATTGCTTAAGCATAAAATTTAGCAGGCAGAAAGGGTGTCTATTTGCATGTGGAAAAATAAAACATTCATTCATATAATTACTATTTCTTTATTATTATGCATGCCTTTTTTTACACAAAAAATGTTTTCAATTGGTTTCAAGAAATGATGTTTTATATCCTGGGTTGTTAATTTTTTGATACAGAGGGAATATGAAGAGTTCAAAGTTCGAATAAACTGCTTGGTTGCCACGGCACAAAAATTTCCAGAGGAGGGTTGGACAATGCAGGATGGGACTCCATGGCCAGGAAACAATGTCAGGGATCATCCTGGAATGATCCAGGTGAAGTGTTTTCTTTGCATGCTGTTTGAGATTTGGTTCAGATGCTATCCATCGCCCAAGTATTTCCAGTATGCAGTAACATAGTAAAAATTGGGTATTATTTGCTATAGGTTTTCCTTGGTCATGATGGTGTTCGTGATATTGAAGGGAATGAATTACCTCGTCTAATTTATGTTTCTCGTGAAAAGAGACCAGGATTTGATCACCACAAAAAAGCTGGGGCCATGAATGCTTTGGTATAGCTTTCTTTCTCTCTATCTCATTCATACACACACACAACACCCAGTCCCAGCTTGGCATGTTCTCTGATCAGTCTGTTGTCTGATTTATCTAATTGTTTATAATTTTTTGGTGACTAATGAAGGTTCGCGTTTCTGCTATCATCTCCAATGCTCCTTTCTTACTGAATGTTGATTGTGATCACTATATAAACAACAGCAAGGCTCTTCGTGAAGCTATGTGCTTCATGATGGACCCTATTTCAGGAAAGAAAATCTGCTATGTCCAATTTCCTCAAAGATTTGATGGCATTGATCGACATGATAGATACTCTAATCGCAATGTTGTATTTTTTGATGTAAGTATAGATTTTGGCTAACTTTAATGTTGCAGACACATGTTTCTTCCTAAAAGGAAAAGATGTGTCTTTTTATTTTTCTAAAAACAGATCAACATGAAAGGACTGGATGGGATTCAAGGACCTATTTATGTTGGAACTGGATGCGTCTTCAGGAGGCAGGCACTCTATGGGTATGATGCCCCTGTCAAGAAAAAGCTTCCAAGAAGGACATGCAATTGTTTGCCAAAATGGTGCTGCTGTTGTTGTTACCGATCTAAAAAGAAGAATAGGAAAGCAAAGTCCAATGTTAAGAAAAACAACAAGGAGGTTTCAAAGCAGATACATGCTCTAGAGAATATTGAGGGAATTGAAGGTAAGATGTTTTTCAAATTGGCTTCCATTATGCATCTGGAAAATGTCTTACAGAATTTTCCTAGTAGCATGTAATCCCTTTCTTAGGTTGTAACTATAAATTATCTCGGAATAGTCTCCTTTGCAGACATTTTGTCACATCTAAGTTTAGTCTTGATATTTCCAGATATATTGTCATTGACCTAGAATTGGTCCCTTATTTTACAGTTTCTGACACGTGCTCTTTTGGTTAAAGTAGATTATGTTAGACCTGTATGGCCATGTCACTTATAGAGCCATAATTTCATATTGCAGGTATAGACCATGAAAAGTCATCCCTTATGCCACAAATCAAATTTGAGAAGAAATTTGGCGAATCACCAGTTTTCATTGCTTCGACACTTATGGAGAATGGAGGAATTCCAAAGGGGGCAAGCACTGCATCACTCTTAAAAGAAGCCATCCATGTCATCAGCTGTGGTTATGAAGATAAAACAGATTGGGGGAAAGAAGTATGTAGAAACTGCTTCAGAACTTAATAAATTATTTTGTGTCTTGAAGGTTTTTTTTTTTTTTGAATTATTGCATTTCTATAGTGATGTTCATCAATTACGAACTTCAGGTTGGGTGGATATATGGCTCTGTTACAGAAGATATATTAACAGGCTTCAAGATGCATTGCCATGGCTGGCGATCAGTGTATTGCATTCCAAAAAGGCCTGCATTTAAGGGTTCAGCTCCTATTAACCTCTCAGATCGTTTGCACCAGGTTCTACGTTGGGCTCTGGGATCTGTTGAAATTTTCTTGAGCAGGCATTGCCCATTATGGTATGGGTATGGCTGTGGATTAAAATCCTTGGAGCGCTTTTCTTACATAGCCTCAGTTGTGTACCCTTTGACATCAATTCCACTTCTTATTTATTGTACACTGCCGGCTGTCTGTCTCCTTACTGGAAAGTTTATTGTCCCTGAGGTAATTCTGAGTGGCATACTTTCTAACATGCATACTTCTCAATTATTTTGGGATCAATTAGCATAGAAAAACCAATCAGCTAGGATTAGTAATTTTAGAACTGTTTGTAAGTGATAGATAGTATGACTGCTCATTAACTACATGAAATAAAAGCTCATTTGAAGTGGATTTTATTCTCTTTTTGATTTCTTCCTTTCATTTTTCTTTTTTGGGGTGTGCGTGTTTAAATTGCAAGCAATAAATTTTGTAGTTATTATTACGGGGATTTGTTTTCTCGTTTTAATTCCAAGAACAGGTTTTGGAGCTGAAATTCATCTTAAAAAATTACGGAGAATTGGACTGAGCATCATTAGTACATGATTCAGATGCTGTAATTATAGTCATGAATCTTCTCCAGCTAGAGACTTTGCAGTGTACTAAAATCCTCCAAGTGATGCATTTCATTTAGTTTGGAACCATATTTGTGAATCTTGTCTTGTGCAGTCTATACTAACAATGCCCCTCTTTGGGCTGTAGCTTTAATATTATTAAATTATTGCTAGATATGGGAATTTTAAAATCTGGATGCTGTAATTAATCAGGCTTCATCTAAATTTGAGCTAAAACTGATTTTTCCTTGTGCAGATTAGCAATTATGCCAGTATCCTTTTCATGTCTCTCTTCATAGTCATAGCTGTGACTAGTATCCTCGAAATGCAGTGGGGAGGTGTTGGGATACATGACTGGTGGAGAAATGAGCAGTTCTGGGTGATTGGTGGTGTCTCATCACACCTATTTGCCCTCTTCCAGGGTCTGCTTAAGGTTTTAGCAGGTGTTAACACGAACTTCACCGTTACCTCAAAAGGAGGCGACAATGGAGAGTTTTCTGAGCTATACATATTCAAATGGACATCTCTATTGATTCCTCCCATGACATTGTTGATCATCAACATGATTGGAGTCATGGTTGGGATTTCTGATGCCATCTCCAATGGATATGACTCATGGGGGCCTCTATTTGGTAGATTGTTCTTTGCCTTCTGGGTTATCGTTCATCTTTACCCGTTCCTCAAGGGGTTGATGGGGAAACAAGACAGGCTTCCTACCATCACTGTGGTTTGGTCAATACTTTTAGCTTCAATTTTCTCTCTTTTGTGGGCTCGAGTCAACCCATTTATATCAAAAGGAGGTATTGTTTTAGAAGTGTGCGGGTTGAACTGTGAATAAAATACAGAATAAAAAGGAAGGGGGTGAAGAAAGGCTGTCTGAAAATTGCATAAATCGGCTGTGTTTTTGGTCGAAGACGAAGACATCCCTCCCTGCGACATGGTTGTCCTCACTTACCATCATGTAAAAGGTGAGCAAAAGGGAAAACATATATGTTGCATGGTGTTTGTAGATACGTAGAACTGGGATCCAGTATTTGTTCTGTTGAGTTCCCTTTGATTCTTTCCATACAAGTGGATTTTTGTGGGTTGGAAGGGATTGAATTCATAAAGTCCTTTGTAATCTCTAGAGAAGAGAAAAGTTTGTTTTATCCATAATGTATATTTCCTTCAATAAGGGACTTAAGATAAATGCCTTTGAATTGTTTTGTGTAAACTTTGGATTGGAATTTATAGTGCTTTTAAGGTTCTCCACTGTCTTGCTAGTAAGATACAGATGCAATATTAGTAGCAAACATCACCCGCATATTCACAATACCACCATGAAAAATCAAGGCTTTTGTACATACATTATGGTTTTCCTCAAACGGCATTTGGCATTTGGTGATTTTTATTTTTTTTTCAAATTTTTATTTGTTATAAAGTAAAGCCAAATGTACATACTTAACGAGTAAAATCTTGAATACACATTATTGAGAAAAAATTGGAATAATATTGCAAATGGTTTTTAAATTATATTGAGTTATTAATATGGTATTTGAATTTCAAAAATTTTTAATATAATTCTTGAGTTATAAATTTATTAATTAATATGATACTTAAAGAGTTATTTATTCCTCATGTGTCATTATTTATAACTAATCATGTTAAATGTAAGTATCATATTAATTAATATATTTATAACTTAAAAATTATATTAGAAAGTTTTAAAATTTAGATTTCTTGAATATTTTATTATAGTTCAAAGGCAATTCATTATATTAACCCAAAAAAGTTACATTCACGATGAAGTAAGAATAACTTATGTCATTTGAAAAATATTACATTCACATAGAGTAAAAAAGTTAATATTTAATGTAATGTTAGTGTGTAAGTGTTATATATTATCAATCAACAATATGATAATATTTAATAAGTAAAACTAAAAATAATTAGGTCTTTAAAAGTAATAATTAATAAATTTATTTAAGTTTAATAAATTATTAAAATAACTTTTTTTAAGGACATAATTACTTTTAATTTTACTCATTAATGAAGTGTGACCTTAAAAATAAAATATTATAAGAAAAAAAATTTCAAACCACTTAGTTTGGAGAAAAAAGCTTTTTTTTTTTTTAAGCAATTGAAGATTAGATTGATTTGGATTTAGTTAAACCAGATTCCATCTTAAAAGTTTTAGACTTGAATCTCAAAATTAAAAAGACTGAAGTTCTTTTTCATTGAATAAAACATTTAGTTTAATTAATTGATTAGATTTTTTTTATTAAAAAAACCCTTTAAAAAAGAACGAAAACAAAATTTCCTTTTAAAAATTTTCAAAATTAAATAATTGAAATTAAAAATTCAATATTTTAAAAGCAAACTGCCTAACCGTTTGGGAAAAAAAAAAAAATCTGAATCTCCATTCTTCAAATTTGTGTTTGACCTAGCTTATAGAAGAGTTATCCATTGTAAAAGCAGAAATGCTCACAAAATTTTAAAAGTTATAACTTATGCGAAAGTAAATTTAAATTTTTGGGCGAAGTTATAAATTAAAATTTTTTAAGAAGTGTTAATTTGAATAATAAATATTTAATGAAAAATTTATATTCTTACTTTAATCTTTAATAATTTATAAAATTATAAGGAAAATTATATTATTTTATACTTTTTTTTTATTTTACCAATTTTTCTAATGAATTTGTTTATTTGTTTATTATAATTAATAAAAACATCTCTTTATTTATGTATTTTTACCTAAAAACTTGTGATGTAATTTAATAAAATTGATTATGTTATTTTTTATTTATAAAAAATATATAAAAATACTATCCAATAGTTTTTTTTTTTAACATTTTATAACGCTTACATATTAAATTTATCAAAAGCTATTTTAATTTCTGCTTAGAACACTATTAAAACACTTTTATTCCGATAACACTTATAAAAATTTTACGTGGAACAACCAGATTCAAAAGAAGAACTTAAGAACCAAAAAGAAAAATCATAATAAAAATTAAAGGAGGGATAAGCCCCACCCTAACCCATGACTTGGGCTCTAAGATCCAAGCCCAATCAACGATGAGAGCCCCCATTTTGTAATAAAACAAAAAGATGGGGAACAAAATTAAATTTAAGGAAGAAAAGTGGGTTTTATGTAAATTCATTTATTTAAACATGTTTTAAAAACAGCAGCTAGGGTTTTGGCCCTTCTCTGATTAGCGAGTGTTAGCAGGTAGGCACAGCAGGAGCCGCAGCAGTCTTCCAGCTAAGGTCACCTCTCTCTTCTATCTAGTATCTCCATATTCCTCTCTTTTAGCTACTTTTAGTTAGAAAATGGAGGAAAGTAAAGAAAAAATAAACTGTTTTCGTAGCTTTCTTGTAAGAAAATGAATTGGTGTCGCCCTGGAAATCCTTTTCATTTTATTTTCTTTAGTTTTAAAGAATGAACTCCTTTTGTTTTATCTCTTTAATTCATTGTTATTTTTATAGATAGAAAGGAAAACACTTGTTTGGTTATAGATTTTTTATTTGTTATTTGCTTTTCTTTGGGTGGTGAAGGAGGGGAAGAATGTCTCACAGGAAGTTTGAGCACCCAAGGCATGGCTCCCTTGGATTTCTTCCAAGGAAGCGAGCTTCCCGTCACAGAGGAAAAGGTATTCTCTTTCATTTTTTTTTTTAATTTTATAATAAAAACAGAGCTGTAGAAATTCCAACTGAAAATACAGTAATATATCTGATGTGTAAATGATGTTATTTTGTGTTGGTGCAGTGAAGGCATTCCCAAAGGATGACCCAAGCAAACCTTGCAAGCTCACTGCCTTTTTGGCGTACAAGGCAGGCATGACACACATTGTCAGAGAGGTCGAAAAACCCGGATCTAGTAAGTTGAATTTGATCTAGTAGCTCCCAAATTATTTTAATTGTTTGAGGTGTAGATATATATATTTTTTTGGGCTGTATAAACTCTTGCCTGAAGATGTGTTGAGCTTTTTTAATTATTGTACTTTTAAATTTATTATGCTTTAGTTCTCAAAATTTTACTGGAATTTTGGGCTAATTTGTATTCTTTGTTTCTGTATAGAGCTTCACAAGAAGGAGACTTGTGAAGCTGTTACAATCATTGAAACCCCTCCTATGGTGATTGTTGGGGTTGTTGGATACGTCAAGACACCACGTGGCCTCCGCACCTTGAACACCATCTGGGCTCAGCATCTGAGTGAGGAGGTCAAACGTAGGTTCTACAAGCACTGGTGCAAGTCAAAGAAGAAGGCTTTCACCAAGTACTCAAAGCAGTACGAGAGTGAAGAAGGGAAGAAGAATATTGAGGCTCAGCTGGAAAAGATGAAGAGATATGCCACTGTTATTAGGGTCTTGGCCCATACCCAGGTTATAACAATATTTGATTTAATCAGTGTCTTGTTTTCTTATTTTTGCCCTGTTCATAAGTGTTCATTTCAAATGCTTATTTTTAAGATTAGAGTTTTAGCAGGTTAATTGGAAATTCTTTATCAAACTTGTTTCAAGCTGGACACAATTTTCTCACTAAGTGCATCATTACAGATTAGGAAAATGAAGGGATTGAAGCAGAAGAAGGCACACCTAATGGAGATCCAAGTCAATGGTGGAACTATTGCTGACAAGGTTGATTTTGCTTACAAGTTCTTTGAGAAGCAAGTCCCTATTGATGCTGTTTTCCAGAAGGATGAAATGATTGATATCATTGGTGTCACAAAGGGTAAAGGCTATGAAGGTGTTGTCACCCGTTGGGGTGTCACACGTCTTCCCCGTAAGACCCACAGAGGTCTGCGTAAGGTTGCTTGTATTGGTGCCTGGCATCCTGCTAGAGTCTCCTTTACAGTTGCCAGGGCAGGTCAGAATGGATACCACCACCGTACTGAGATGAACAAGAAGGTTTACAGGATTGGGAAGGTTGGTGATGAGACTCACTCTGCCATAACCGACTATGACAGGTTAGTGCATTTGTCTAATTAAGTTTAACTCCCCAGAATATACCTAAATCTTTACCTCCATAAAATTGAGAGCTGTTCTGAAGGTCTTGTATGAAGACTTTCAATGGTTTCTGTTTATTTTGATTGATATCATTGTTGCATGTGTTCTGACGTCAGGACTGAGAAAGATATCACCCCTATGGGTGGCTTCCCTCACTATGGTATTGTGAAGAGTGATTATGTGATGATAAAAGGATGCTGTGTTGGACCTAAGAAGAGGGTGGTTACACTTCGCCAGTCTCTGATTAACCAGACATCTCGTGTGGCTTTGGAGGAAATCAAACTCAAGTTCATAGACACCTCCTCAAAGTTTGGGCACGGACGTTTCCAGACAACACAGGAAAAACAGAAATTCTATGGTCGGCTCAAGGCATAATTTTGTCAGGAATTTTTGGGCTATCATATGGTTAGGTTTTGTTATTCCCTAAGCTTAGTTTATTTTATTCTCTATTCCTTTTTTGAAATGTAGCAGTTGGATTTATTTTGCTTTATCAATTTGTGTTGAATGTTTAAACTGCTGAGGATTTGGAACTGTATTTGCGTAATCTATGTAACAATAGATGACGTCTGTTTGAAATTGTAGTTTTCCTCACAAATTTTCCTACTTGATGGAGTTTGAATTGTATATGATCTTGTCGTATTTGATTTGTTATTGCCGCTTAAGCTTAAGCAGCATCATGATTCGTCACTCGAGTCCTGCCAAATTAATTCAGTCATCTGACCGAGTGGATTCTTTGATCTTGAATCTTGCTTTTGTCTTCTATTAGATGTATCAATAAGAATCTGTTTTTTTATTTCACAATTCAAACGTGTTGCAAAAGCACAACATACCCATGTGGATTTTCCTTTAAATAGCTGTGTTTGAAAACGACGCAGCCAATGAGACCTTGGTTAGAGAGATTTTAAATTTGAGGTCTTAATTCAAGTTTTTTTTAATTGTTTAATTATGTTATTGATTATTAGTTGTAATTTGATTATTCAATTAGTTATTTGATTGATTAAGAAAAAATATGCTTGTGGCTTGTGGAGAGGTGTGAAATAGGGAATTTTGCCAAGTGTGGTACAAATAATAGATTTTGTTGTGAGATTATTGGTTCATTTCTTTCATGATTAAGGAACCATGTCTATGTCACGTGGGGTACATTGTTAGATTGATGGTTGCTTGAGCCTCAGTTTCTCATTCTCTGTATTTGGACTTTTATTTTCTTAATATAGAAATTTCATTAAACGGTATAACTTTTGTCAGTTTCAACTACTGTAATAATTTCCGGTGGTACTTCCTCCACCAGTACCATCCCTATCTTGAACTAAAGCCATCTTTGCTAGCTCGTGAGCGACCTTGTTTGCCTCCCTGCTGATTTGTTGACAGTTCCACCTATTGAGTGTATTCAGCATCACTTTTAATTTCATCTGAAATAGTCCATGTAGGAGCCAATTTCTTTTCCTTCTGCAAAATCTGGTTTATCACAAGAAGGGCGTTACCTTCCAACTCAATGGTTTGGAAACCGAGTTCCACCGCTAACTGCACGGCCGCTACCGCTGCAAATGCTTTAATCATATTCGCATCACTGCATCTCTTGACTTGTCTACAAGCAGCCCCCATGATCCCTCCCAACCAATTGCGTGCCACCACCCCATTCCTTCTACTCTCCATGTATCTAAGGCCCCGTCAAAATTAATTTTTATGTCGCTTTCACATGGTGCCTTCCGGTTCACCTGTTTATCTTTGTACCCTTATCAGCTGGCTATCCTGTGCTTGCTGGTATTCCTCAACGTAGCTGAGAGCGAAAGGCCGTGTGTTGATAACTCCTCAGTGTAGTGTTGATCACTGATTCATTCCTGCTATACCAGATTGCCCACGTAACTGCTATTAGTCTGTCCTTCTCTTCTATGCTTGCTTGTGATGTTATTTTGGTTATCCATTCTTTCATGCCTTGCCAATCATGTCCCGCCACAAAATTAGAAAGTTGGGCTTCCCTCCATGCTTCAATTGCATGCATGCATGTATCAAGGGCGTGTAACACAGTTTCGTCTTCTTGGCCACATCTCGGGCACGTTCCTACATCTATGATCTTCCTGTGTTTCAGATTAGCATATACTGGTAATATATTCTGACATGCCCGCCGATCAAATACCTTGACCTTGTTTGGTACATTTTGTTGATAGCTTAAAATGTAGTGCATCTCACATTGGATAGAAAGAGTAAATTATTGATTACTTAAAGTTAATTTTTGTATTAATTTTATTTATATTTTAAATAATTATATTTAAACAGAAACAATTATCATAAAACAAATGGTCACAACTATTTGCATATAAATAGATTATTATTTATAAATATCATAATTATATAAAAGATCATAACTATTTGAATAGAAGTTTATGTCTATTCATTTATTATAAATAAATCTTTCAATATAACTTTTTTCACTATTTTTGTTTGGAGAGTTTAATATTTATTGTATCCTAAAAGCATAATTGCATTTAAAAAAGTGTTTTTCACCCCTCAAAACCAAGTTTTTTTTCTATTATTTCTCTCCTCTTATTAATTTTTTCTAACAATTTAAAGGTAATTATGAGAAATTTATATTTTACATGAGAAAGATACAAAGAAATGAATTTACATGATTTGGAGATTAATATTAGAGGAGGCTCAAGGTGTCAAAGGATTAATGTTTCTATGGATTAAAATATTAATTTTCATAAAGATTTTCATTAGAGGTATGTATTTTATTTTTTGCATAATTGCTGGTAAAAAAATTGACTAAATGAGATAAACACGTTAACAATTAATTTCATTAGTGTGTAAAGTCAAAACACAATATGCAAAATATTGATTACATTGCATAAGTTTATGTATATATTGAAATTGACTCCACAATTGGGTTTAATAAATTATATTATATCTATTTGAAAAATCAATGCTTATAAAAACTGGGATGAAAATAGCCTGAAAACATAAAAAAAAAAAGAAAGACATGAATTGATCTATAATAAAAAGAATTATCACTTGTTATCAAGTAACGAATTAAATAAGATTCTAATGGAATGGCCGATTGTTTAATTATCATGTTTTGATTATATATAGAATAGGCAAATTGTCCCATGATTTCTATGAAAATAGTAAAAAATGGGTAAAGGAATTTACCATGAAAAATTATATGTAAGTAGAGAATATATGCAACAAATAAGATTTGGTTGCAAGATTATTTTTATTTTTAAATCATGGCACAAAAATTGAGATAATAAGTTGAGTCAAGCTAGTTATATGGTTCTATCTTTGTTGGTTATTTATAAATCAAAGGTTTATATATATATATATATATTTTTAAATTTATTATTGGTTTAAAATTTGACCAGTGTTCAATTTTCATGAAAACCAATTAAAATTAAATTGATGTATATGATTAATTATTATTAAGATAGAACCATAGGCAGTGTGACTTGTATTTTGCTTGTTGGGTGTATTACACTAGAAGTGATTTTACAAAATAAAATTTTATTATGAACAATCACAAAGTGTAAATCTTAAACAGCCGTAAAAAAGTTAATTAGTGGTTACACAAAAGCATTGTTGCTTTTTGCATATGGGATATTTGATTAAAAGAAAAGGCATGTCATTAAAAATATTGAAGCATTTGTCAGTTATTAACATTTTGAAAGATGCTATTCAATGTCTAATTAGCCATGTTTATAAATTAGAAAAGCATATGCAAATTCAATGTTCCAAAGGCACCACCAATATATGCATGTGTTTAATTCCATTTTCTGATGGCATGGAGAAAATTGGTACAGTTTGCCATATATTACGAAAATAAACTGAATGGGATGGAATTTTTTTTTTTTTATAAATATAAGAATGATATGGACTATGGAGATAGAATGCCATAATCTAATTAATACATTATTGGTTAAAGACAATGAAGATATTTTTACTTTTTGTATTTAGAAAATTTGTAGGCTGTTAAAATGAAAAGTAAACAAGTTTTCGAGATTTTCAATAGTTTCATGACAATGGCAAAGATGTGGCTAGTTATACACCATATCAACATATGAGCTTAGATAATAATATTAGTTTGTGAAAGTCATAAGCCTTGGAGTTAGCCAATCATTGATTTAACTAATGCAAATCAATCACAAATTTTTACATGAAATATAAGTAGAACTCCTATTATAATAATTGTTTATACTATTTTATGAAAATGATTCTTTGGATTTATGTTTCATTACTTGCGTTGATATGGTGATCTAGATATGAACATATTGATCACAAAATGATTGTGAAAGTATTTAAAATTGGAGTTAAATATTCTATGGACTTTTATTATACATAGGCATATTGGTTTTATGAGTAAAGTTTAAATTTATTATATATCCGAAAATGTTATGACCAATTAAAAGTGGTAAATAACAGAGATATATAGGCTGCACAATGAAGGAGAAATAAAGTTCTCATAAAATTTTAAAATCAAGTTTAGAGGTTTTAATAGTAATGAGCTTTGAATTGGCCATTGGGCAATTAATATGCAGTGGAAACTCATGATAACATTTGAGATAGTTGGTTTTATATGCATTGAAAACTCATGATAATATTTGAGATAGTTGATTTTTACTAAAAGGCATCACTATAAAGGAGATAACTTCAATAGCCAAATCTACATAATTTGTAGGTATGATATGGATTATTATGGTTGGATTAGAATAGCCATAAGCCAAAATTGATCCCACAATCTTGATCATGTTATGGTAATTTTTTGTTATGTGTATGATCTAATTCATAAATTGTACAAATGATTTATCATCTATGGTTTTATATAATGAAAAATTTAAAGTATATTTACTTTGGAAACCAAGAGTGATTCAAAGATCTTGTGAATATGAAAACTTTTATAATAGCAAAAGAAATGCTATTTGATCCATTTGGGTGATGGAAATGATTTTGTTCATGGTAATAAAAATTCTTAATAGTGTCCATGATGAAATAAATTCATACAAGTATTTATGAATTGACATAAAAAGTTTTAAAAGGATACTGTAGAAGCATGATTATTGAAATATGCTTATTGATGTAAACTCTTATATTGAGTTAAAATATAAAAGTTTTGAAACTTTTATAGAAATACTAAGATATTTGCTAGTTAACTTTCACTAAAGGTGGATTTGAAGGCTTCCTACTTAAAAAAAAACCAAAAAAAAAACCACTAAATAGTAAAATGATAAATGAAATAGCAACTTGATTAAATATATATGATATCTTGACAATTGAATGAGACATTCTTTAATAAAAGAATGCATACTTACAAATGGTGGGGGTGATAAGAATCAAAAGAAGTAAAAATTACCACCATAGTGTTGTAAGATGTTAGTATAATTTTATGAGCAAATTATACAAGCTAATAAGTTTAGACACTTATTAAAGTAAAATCATAAAAATGTCTTTAAAAATCATAAGGGGACTAAGATAGTTTGGTTTATTCATTGAGTTTATTCAATTATACTAAAAATATAATTGTATTAAAGATGTATAGAAATCTGGAAATAGAATGGTTGAAATTTATAAGTATAGAGTTGTAGCTATAACCAAAACCAACTATTTCTTAAAATGATAAGAATGAGACAACAATGTTTGGAGCATATAAATGATATGCAAAATGAAAAGTTTGGACATATTAGCCTAAAATAATTATATTAGAGATTCAATCTCAAGAAAGGGTAATTATCAAAAAAAAAAAAAATGAATTCCAAGATGTTTGGTTAGTAGTACTACAAGTAGAATGGATTTAAACCTTTACTATTAGACACCAATAATGGAAACCAAACTTTGAATTAGTAACCTCTAATCACAAAGTTTAATGGGTAAAAATAAGTTATTATTATGTGTCTATTAAGCATTAGTAAAATCTATTCAAATTTTAGAAATTAGTATGATCCATTATATGGGGATGCTAAGTTTTTATATTCTTAATGAAGTTTTAAATGTCTAAAGTAATGGAGACATAATGAAAACTCTACCTATATAAACATAGGAGTGGTGCCACTTCAGTAAGAAGAATCGGGGTCTTTTTTGTAAATGTTTACGAATAGGATAAGCATATAACCATAATAGTGCTAAAAGCAGTTATAAACCTTTGACAGAAGAATAAATAAATATTATATGTGTTATATTTTTAATTCTAAAATTAGGAGTTGAGGTTTAATTTGCGGATACCATCAACTTCGTTAGAATTCTAAGATATATAGGGTAATTGAAGGTTTAAATCAGGAAATACCTTTTTATATTCATAATATTTGTTTGTGTGAAAGGTTAAAGATTAAGCACCAATATTTCAAACTAGTGGGGATTGTTAATAGTTTAGAATGTGGTGCATCTCACATTGGATAGAAAGATTTAATTATTGATGAGTAAAATTAATTATTGTATTAATTTAATTCATATTTTAAATAATTATATTTAAACAAAAACAATTATCATAAGATAAATAGTCATAACTATTTGAATATAAATAGATTATTATTTATAAAGGTCATGATTATACAAAAAGTCATAATCATTTAAATAAAAGTTTATGTCTGTTTATTCATTATAAATAAATCTTTCAGTATAACCATTTTCACTACTTCTGTTTGAAGAATTTGAGGTTTTATTGTATCCTAAAATCATAATTGCCTTTTAAAAAGTGTTTTTCATGTCTTAAAACCAAAATTCTTTTCTATTATTTCTCTTCTCTTATTTATTTTTTCTAACACATTTGTCTTCCATATTTTTGCCCATACACCTGAGCCACTATTGTTTATTGGTCCTCTATTGACTGCAAGTTCTTTTGTTTGATCTTGACTATTTAAGGACCTCAATATCTTGTACCCACTCCTTACACTATATCCTCCCTTATTGTTGTAGTGCCAAATAAGCTCATCTTGTCCCCTTATTTTATTGATATGGATTGATACAATATCAACTATCGTTTCTTGCAAAAACAATTTGTCCACCTTTTTCACATCATTGTATTTGGGTGTATTAATAACTAGTATTCGAGTTGCTTGCCATTTATTATTCTTATTTGAATAATTAGTACATAAATGTAAATTAAATTTCATAATAAAAATATATAAGCATAATTATAGAGCCCAATATAAAGCTAAAATATAAATTAATTATCCAAAAAAATAAAATATTTGTAATTACTTAGCTTTTTTTTTTAGAGCAAATAACTAAAAAGTATTTTTTTCTTTATTATTGCTTTTTTTTTTAATAAATATGTTAGAAGGGATAAAGTTTTTAAAGGTAGACAATGAATGACATAAAATAAGTGAATGCAAATAATAATAGATAATATGAAGATTAAGAAAATATATGAAAAGATTATTTCTAATAGAAATAAGTGATATAAGAAGATTCAAAATTACAATCTAATATCTATATATATTACTTTTCATATAATCAATTTTAGAATTATGAAATATAAAATTTAATTTATCTTAAATTATGAGATATAAAATTTAATTTATTATTATTATTGTGAAATTAAAGATTGAGTAAATAGTATCTGTGATTTCTAAACTTTGGATTAAATTATGTTTTGATCCTTAAAATTTCAAAAATTCTGATCGAATTGTCAATTATCCAAATGTGTACCAATGTAATCTTTTCATTTGCTGAACCGTCTAACTTAATTAAAAATCTCACTTGATATGACACATAATCTTTAAAATTTTCAATATGTCGAATTTTAAAGTTGTGTAATTAAAAATCATGAAATTAAAAATAAAAAACCCTAATTTAAAACATGACATAATTAATAATAAAATATTAAACTAATTCAATAAAGATTTGCTTCTCACTAATCAGTTAAGTACATGTAAACTAACTCAATGCATGTATTAATTCAAGAAATAATATAGCAAAAATTCATATTAATCCATTACTCATACATTTATTAATAAAAAGAATTGTAAATTAAGATAACCCCAAATTCTTCAAAGGAGTCAAATTTTTTAATACAAAAACAAAGATAAATTATTCAAGTTTCTTGTAATCATATATAAAAAGAAACTTCACTTTTATGAGTAATAAGAAAAGGCTATAAAATTCCAATGCAAGAAACCACAAAATAAGTGCCAAAAAGGTTACCATTGCTATGTTGAATATTAACCAATACCATTAAATCATCATCCAGATCTGAAACAAAAAACAAAAAAATTCATCAAGTTTTTTTCTCTTAATTTCCTCTTATTTTCTTTTTCTTTATTTTAAGTTTTGTTTGGTATCTATGAAAATGGTTTCCAGAAACCAAAAACCATTTTCCTGATTTTCTCATGTTTGGAAGAGGGGAAACTGCTTGGTCAATTAAAAATAATTTCGGGTAAAAAAAAAAAAAAAACTAAGAGACGCGGAAATTGTCTTCCATTTCTTTTGGGCGGAAGACAATTTCCTTGAAGATTGAAGACCCATGGTAGCCCCCCAATCCTCATCCTTTCTTTCCTAGTTCTTCCATTTTTTGTTCTCCATAACCCACGCCACGATTCTTCATCTCTTTCTTTTTGTTCTTCAATTTTTTCTCAGATTTTTCACAAATAATTTATGTACTCCAAAAAAGTCATCAAAACTTTGAATCAACCTCCACTATCCTACTTAACCTCTTTCTTTTCCTTCAACCTACGTCATCATTTTCCATCACCGACTACCATGAAAGCAATCTGATTTTTTTCTTTTCGCTCTTCTTGTTCAAGTTGTAAGGGAACCAAATCAACTTGTAGAAGAGCACATCTTCAAATCTTTTGGCTCTGATCTTCTTTTTTTCAACTTTAATCTCAAGCTAATCTTGATGAAACTTACCCTCCTTCAATCATGACTATCTACAAGCTAATTTTTCCATTTGTCTGATTCAAGGCCTCTGCATTTTTTATAAATTTTTTGTGCCTTTATTTCTTCGCAACCAAAGGGAGTCTTATTATTATTATTTTTTAACTTCACACGCATCTCTGCATTCTTCTTTCTTTTTTTTTTTTTTTCCCTCTCCTACTGTTGTTAGGAAAAAAATCACATTGATTTATTTGATTTTTCATTGAATTCGTACGATTTGACTGTTAGATGCACCGAATTAACCGCTATATGAAAGGAAAAGAAAACTGTAAAATGCTTAATTTTAGTGAGAATTTTGTGTTTCCATTTGCTGCATTTTGGATAAAAGGCATTGTTTTATTAATTTTGAGAGGAAAAGTGATCAAAGAAAGATTCGTGATAGTGCTTGAGTTTCTTACAAGGTCGTTGCTAATGGCGGAATCTTCTAAAGTCATTCATGTTCGCATTCTGAAGTAAAGCCTCATTTTTCTTGCTTACTCTTTCTCTTGCAGCTAGCTTCTATGGGAATGCTACTAAGGTTCCGTTTCAGTAGTAACCAAGATGTATTTTTTTATACTGATCATGTTTGTTTTTATAGTAATACAGTTCATTGTTGCACAACTAACCTTAAGTACACAGGTAACTAGAATAAATCCTTTTGACTCTTTTTCCTCACTTTTTTTTAGTTTCATTCCTTGGTTTGTATCTTCACTTTTTTGGCTGTATATTCACTATTCGGAGATTATTTCTTTATTATTTTGATCCTCTCTCTCTCTGTGCTTCTTTATGATTCTCTTCTCTATCTACACTTCTCCATTTACTCTCTCTTCTGTCTCTGTGCGGGTCTGCTATTGGGCACGCTTTAGATGGATAGCCGAATCGAATCTTCCTACGTACATTCCATCATATGCTATATCCAATTACTGTGGAAGTGCTACAACAAGTTTTCTCACCTCATGGATTTGTGGAGAAGATCATCACATTTCAGAAGTAGGCTAGTCAGCTTCATTTTTTCTTTCTATTGTCTAAAGCTGCCTCCTTAACTCTTGCATGATATATAAATGGATTGATATTTGATTTTTTTTTTCTTTGGAAGGGTTTTTTGTAAGTATATTTATATTAAGACCAGCATTTTTAGGTTTTTTAGATCCAGTATCCATTACGTCGGAATGCTGTCTAAGCTAGAACTTCTCTTCAGGTATTTTTAGGTCTATAATTCCTTAGTCATTTTAGATGGTAAAATCATGTAATTTTATTTGGTGGTTTGCTTTTGGAAGGATTTTTTAATGTCTTGCTGTTTTGCAGGGCCATAATATTTATGATGGTTGCTGTTAGTTGTATACAATTTTCATAACAGTCATATAATTATTGGTTTTCGGGCATTTGGGCCTGGAAGTTCAATTGTTTTTTAGTTTATTCTTCATTTATTTTTTAGTCAAATTAGATCATACTTCTTAAAAAGCCATTATTTTTTATTAATTTATTTTTCATTTTCTCATTCCAACCTTGATGAATTACAAGTCCATTACAATAATGATCGATCAAGGTATTTTAGTAGCCACTTGCTTCTTTTTTAATCTTTTTTATATATTGTTTGACATTTTCATCTTGATGGTACTAAACATTGTATCCCTTACATTGCGCAAGGACTTTACAAACCTAAATCTTCCAATAGAAGAGAAGGGCAAATCCTCACAGGTATGTTCTATTTGTGCAACTTCCTTTTAACATAAGTTTTCTTGAGCGTACGTGCATATACTTTACAACTGAGGTGGTGATGATTGCAGGGCTGATCAAGGAGAAGAAAACAATAATGTGGATACTAGGCCCATCGTAGAAATAATTAATGTGATCACTAAAGGGATTTCAATATTGGTCAAGAAAAAGTTTGATTAGGAGATACTCATGGCCATCAGGTCTTCGGCTAAAAAATAAAAAAGTTAGAAAGATGAGCCTATCTCTTTCAGCTCAGAGGATTTAGAGGGGATCTAGTTCCCACATGATGATACCATTGTCATACAAGCCGTGGTCTACAACCATGTGATGAAAAGGATCTTGTTCGACAATAGGAACTTGACTGACTTGTATTATTCAACCATGTGGAGAATAGGATAATCGATAAGATGTTGAAGTCATTTACTACCACCTTGATTCGCTTTGGGAATAAACAAGTGCCAATAAAGGGAATAATAAGACTACCGATCACATTGGTTGCTAAACCGAGGAGTGTCACTTCGGTCACAGAATTTATGGTGGTAGATTTCTCCTTAACATATAACATAATATTGGGTCGACCTAGTTAGTCTGTTATGAGAATCATCGGCTCTACTCTTCATCTCAAGATCAAGTTTTCTACTTTTAACGGGGTTGGAAAGTTTTGAAGAGACCAATCCATAGCATGGCAATGTTATTTTACAATCATTAAAAGTAGCACTGGGAAGTAGATTGATAGCTTAGCTAAGGTCAAAGCATCCTAAGACAGAGAAGAACTAGGGTTCAATCTCAAAAGAAAATAGTTAGAGTAAAAAGACCAACAGAACTGAAGAAAAATGAGAAATGCTCGTAAAAGCCATACCGAGCTTTAAAGCTTGTAAATATCTTTTGAAAGATTTTTTGAAGATTTTTTTATGTTGCGATCTTAAGCCGACAGACATGTCATGTGAATCAAGCTTTTAAACTAGTCTAGTAAATACAAAGGATTACACTTTTTGAATTGTTTAGCTTATCTCCATATGAATGCATTATTCTACCTAATTAATGGATTAGTTACGTCAACACTTACGTTGGGATTCATCTTTTTTTACAGGAAACAGTCAAAACCTAAAAGAACAAAAAGAAATTATTGATCAAAGGCCCGAAATTGATATTGGCTGACCAAAATCGGTAGAAAACCTTGTATTTGTGCCATTTTTGAAAATAATACTAATAAATGCATGCAAATAGGGGCAAAGCTTGACAAGAACAAGTAGTAAAGTTACTAAAGAATACTATTGACCTGTTTGCATGGATCTCATAAAATATGCTATGGATCGATCCTTCATTGATAGACCATAGGTTGTATACTAACTTGAACATAAAATCAGTTTGGCAAAAAAAGAAAAACTTTGCCCATAAAAGGTAAAAGGTCGTTAAGGAAGAAGTGGGTAAGTTGCTAAAGGTTGGCTTCATCAAGAAAGCATACTATCTTGAATAGATAGCTAATATCATCATGGTAAAAAAGAATAGTGAAAAATGGAGCATGTGTGTTGACTTTACTAATCTCAACAAAGTCTGCTCAAAGAATAACTTTCCACTACCGCGTATAGATAGGCTAGTAGATAATAGTGCTAAGCATGGCCTGGTTAGCTTCATAGATGCATATTCGGGCTATAATCAAATCAAAATGTTGATAAGAAGACAAGAAGAAGATAACTTTTATGATCGAGAAGGGCTTGTATTGTTATAAGGTGATGCCATTTGGCTTGAAAAATGTAGGGGCGACCTACCAAAGGCTAGTTAATAAATTTTTCAAGGATCAAATTGGCCTTAATGTTAATGTGTATGTTGATGACGTGATTATAATAAGTAAGAACTTAGCTGAGCACTTGAAAGATCTAAAGGGGACCTTCAATACACTTAAGAAGCATAAGGCTTAATTTGAGCAAATGTGCCTTAGACATTACGTCGGACAAGTTATTCGGTTATATGATTAACTAGAGGGGATAAAAACAAAACTTTAGAAGGTTTAGGCCTTCTTAGATATGATGGTACTGACTTTAGTAAAAGAGGTAAAAAGGCTAACAAGAAAAGTTACTACCTTGAGCAGATTCATGTCAAGGTCTACAAATAAGTGCTTACCATTTTTGAAGATATTTAGAAATATTTTTGACTTTAGATGGACATCTTAGTGTCAAAGAGCCTTTGAAGTGCTTAAGGAGTTTTTTCTCTTTTCTCTTAATATTGTCAAAGCCTAAGCCGGATGAGGTGTTATACCTTTATAATGCAACTATAGATTAGGCCATTAGTTTAGTCCTAGTTTGACAAGAAGTAAAGCAAAGGCTAGTATACTTTGTGAGTAGATTATTGACTGGGTCAGAACTTAATTATTTGAAAATAGAAAAACTAGCCCACACTATTGTCACCTTAGTTAAAAAGTTCAAACCATACTTTTAATCCCATACGGTGAATGTCCTGACTAATCAGCCACTCAAACAAATTCTACAGAAGCTTGAGTTGTTGGGCAAATTGATCAAATGGACGTTCATGCTTAGTGAATATGACTTGCACATACTGCTTGTGTCGATCATAAAATTGTAGGTGCTGACTGACTTTGTTGTTGAATGCACTTCGGTTAGATAGAGAAATAGCCTAAGACAGTTAATGACTAGAAAAAAAAGGAAACTTAGAAACCCTTTATAGATGGGTCAGATATTAACAAAAGAAGTGGGGTCGGCTTAATTCTGATAAACCCAAAAAATAGACAATTTTAATATGCTTTGAAATTTGGATTCAAGACTTCAAATAATGAAGTAAAGTATGAAGCACTAATTACCAGCTTAAGACTAGTTGCTGACCTAAATGTAAAGAGTCTTCTTATTTATAATGAATTGCAATTGATGGTGGATAGATGAATAAAGAATTTGAAGCCTTGGAAAAAAGAATGAAAAAGTATCTAGACAAAGCATTGGCATATCTATCAATGTTTTTAAAAGTTGAGGTAAGAAAGATACCAAGGTTAGAAGATACTCTAGCTAACTCACTATCTAAGTTGGCTTCTGGGACTGCAACAAATAGCTCAACACATGTCCTATTAGAAAATATGATGGAAAAGAGCATTAATAAGAATCATGTTGACCAAATTGAGGAAAATGAGTCATGGATGTCCCTAATCAGAACCTATTTGATGATTGGAAAGTTGTTCGGGGATAAAATTCAAACCAAAGTCCTAATGAAAAAATTTTCTTGATACACCATCATTAATGGGAAGTTATATGAAAGATCATTCAATTTACCTTATCTGAGGTGTGTAGGTGAAGAAGAAGCAAACTATGCACTTAGAGAAATCTATGAAGAAATATGTGAAAATTACCTCGAACCTTGGCCGTTGGCATATAAGGTCTTGAGATAATGATACTACTAGTCAACCATAAGAAAAGACACAATCAACTTGGTGAAAAAATGTGATAAATGTCAAAGATTTGCTCATATACAACATCTTCCCTTGACCAAGTTGACTTTCGCAATAAGCCCATGACCTTTCATGCAATGGGGAATGGATGTGTTTGATCCATTCACCTTGGCCACTAAGCAAATGAGGTTTGTGCTAGTAGTCATTGATTATTTTACGAAGTGGCTTGAAATCAAGGTAGTAGCCACTACAACTGAATCTTAGGTCAAGAAGTTTATCTAGAAGAACATAATTTGCTAGTTTAGCTTAGCTCGATCCATAATAATAGAAAACGAAAGACAGTTTGAGAATCCAAAGTTCAAATAGTGGTTTTGTAACCTTAGCATTAATCTAAGGTTCACCTCGGTTACCCATCCATAGTCCAATGGTCAGGCCGATGCAACAAACAAAATAGTACTTGAAACCCTTAAGAAGAGACTAAATAAAACCAAAGGCAAGTGGGCTGAAGAGCTCTCTAAAATGTTGTGAGCTCTAAGGATGACCACCAAAGTCCTTACAAAAGAGACCCCTTTTAACCTAGCTTTTGGAACAAAGGTTGTGGTCTTAGTTAAGATCGGCCTCCTTAGCCTTTGAGTCGAGCTCAATTTCAAAAAAAAATAAAGAGGCTTTATAGGTCAATTTAGACCTAACCAAGGATCAAAGAGATATTGCCTTGACGAGGATAGTAGTAGATCAATAGAGGGTTTCCAATTATTACTATGGAAGGGTTCGATTCAACAAAATAAAAAAGGGTGACTTGATACTAAAAAAGGTAGAAGCTTTTGGGTCGACTGATTAAGGAAAAAAGTTAGCCCCAAACTGGAAGGGTCCTCACATAGTGAAATAGGTAGTTCGAGCTTTGACTTGTAAGCTACAAGATCTAGATGGAAATCCCATTCCGAGGATGTGGAATGTGGATAATTTGAAAATTTATTATTAGTAAAGGCCTTAAAGCCAAGTAAACTTGTAATTATGAAGACAACTTGTGTTACTTAGTCCTGAGCTAAATAAAGGCTTGAAGTTCAAATATATTTTATTTATCTACTTATTTATATTAAGTTTGAAGTGACAACATTACATAAATATCCAAAGATGTCTGAGGACTAACCTCAAATTTATACGAATTATGAGTGAAGTTTGTACGTTCAAGCTATCACAACTAGTAACATGAAAATATTTAATATTATAATAATAGGTCAGTTAGTAATGATATCAAGCTGAGACTTATCATATTTAACAATGATAAAAGTAAGAGGTCAGTCAAAATCCAAGGCATTTTATTATATTCATTAGGCCTCTTATGATTGATCTTAAACTTGGTTTAATTCTTAAAATCATTCGAACTTCTTTAAAGTTCTTTATTATCTTCTTGACTACTGTAACCAAGCTAAGACTTTAAGAAAATTGTTTGCAATAAATTGTATATTACTAAGTCGAGTTAAGATGACAATAAATGAAAGAAGAAAGATTGAGCTGAAAGATTGCACAAAACCTCCTTTTCATTAAAGACTATGATATGTTCAAGATCGAAACAAAAAATTACAAAAGAAAAACAAAAAGAAAAAAAGAAAAAAAATATCTTAAGCCTTTTCCTTGAGCTACTTCTTAGAAGTTAGTGTTTGAAGCCTACCAACTTGGGTTTTCACCTTAAGCTCCCTACCTTTTTTCCTACTTGGCTTTAAAAGTAGCGTTCACAACAGCTTCAATCTCCAAGTCCTCTTTGTCTTAGACCTACTTAATTAGTGTTGTGACCTATTGGGACCTCAGTTGTTTATACTAATCGATGACAAGTCAAGATCAGTATAAAAAAACTTTACCTCTTTCAAAGCCAAGTCAATAGAGCCTAAGACCTAGTCCCGAGCAAAGTTGGTCTGTATGTTGTAGTTGTCAACCTTAAGAAAGTTCTCAACAGTTTGTTACTCGGTCTGCTTCGTGTAAAGAGCTTGCTCCTTAGGCTTTCTAACTTAGCCAACTCTGCACTCAGCTTAAAGTTAATTGTTACTATAGGAATTCAGTCATGATTTTTTGGACTGACATGTCCTTAAGCTTTTGGCTTAAGTCTTTGACTTTTTTATCGAGCTTTTTGTTTGTATTTTTATATTTGATGTTAGAGAGTTTAAGCTCCTCACTGCTAAATTAAGGGAGTTGAGGTCCCAAGCATAGTTCCTGATATCCTACTCGATTTTGAAAAAGTGAGTGAGAGCTTGATAGCAGTGCATCAAGCCTTATCTTATGCTTTGAGAGATAAAGGATGAGAACCGATCAAAAGCTGCAAACAAAAAATTGAGCTTAGTGGTCAACAAAATAAGACAAAAAATTAATTTGAAAAACAAATCGAGCTCAGGGATAGACAAACCTTTTTTGGACATGGTGGCCTGCGTAATTTTGCTTACCACCTTGGGATCCTTATAGGCATTCTTCGAGGAGTCAAACTTCATGGTGATAAAGACCATCTCCAAGAAGGGTTGAAGCTTGACTATAAGCTCGAAGGACGAGGACACCACCTTGAGCCTTTTCTAGGGCCTTTGAGCTATGGTCTTTTGTTTGAGCTTCTGGAGTGCGATTGGGCTCTTGCCTCTAACTTGGCCTTGCTAAAGAGATAGTGGGTCTATTATTTTGATCTCATGAAAGGTGGCACCGAGCTGAGAAGGGATTTTATCCTTTTCCCTTCCTTTGGGAAGTTGTACAAATTGAGACATGTCAAAGCCACCTGCACCTTGGCCAACCATGTTTGTAAAACAAAATTGAACTATGAGTTAGAATAAAATTGATAAAAGCACAGTTAGTTGTGCAAAGTTAGTAAACACCTATCCCAAACTTAACCTAATTATAAATTAAAACAAACTTGATAAAAACATAGTTAGTTGCTCAAAGTTAGTAAACACCTATCTTAGTACTTGACTTTCTTAATGACTCGAAGAGCGATTAGCTCATAATCATCAACTACTAACTTTACCGTATTGAGGAAGTCATTTATTGTATCTTAAGCACCGAACTCGTTCATAGTTAAGGGGTCGATCTAGGCTTTTTAACAAATGCTTGGGCTATTATTAATCTTGTAGACCCTATTGACTTTTTCTATATAAAGGGATATGACCTTCCAGGTATTTATTGAGTTTGGGCAATTGGCAAAAATTCTCTTGGTGGGCCAAACTATTACATAAAACTAGCTCTTATCACGAGAGTGCTTTTTGATAGCAAAAAATTCCCTAAAGAAGGGGATAGAAGGAAGAAGACTTAATTCTCTATAAAGAATGATAAATCTAACTATGTAAGTTATAATGGTTTTAGGATCGTTGGATGAAAATTTTAAAAATTTCAAAATAGAGAAAGTCTCAACCCATCTTTTTTGGTTAGGGGTGATTGGCTACCTAAAAAAGTTTATTATTTTAATAAAAATTTATTAAAAAAATAACTTTTTGGTTTACGAAAACAAAATAGAGTGTTCGGAATGCAATTATGTGTGGGAAAAGATTAGCACCTCCACATTGCTCATTTTAAAAATGGTACTAATTAATCTGTGTTATACCTTAACATTGATAAAAGTGGTCTTACTTTGGATATTCGAAAATAATTTCCTTAAAATTTCTTAGTGAAATAAACAAAATCTTTTTTTTAGTCTTTTACTTGAAAAATAAATAAGAACTGCAAAAAACTAAGAAATAAAACTATGTGAAAAACTAAGAGTAAAACTGAATACATATTAAAAAATTACTCATAAAGAATTATACAAGCACCTTAGGTTTATATACAACTAACTATGGGGTAAACTAGGAAACTAAATCTTCTTAAAAACTGATCATATACTCGAGGGATTATCTATCCTAATTTTTTGTCCTTACTTCTAGGGATGCAAATGCTTAATTCTAGAGATACAAATATAAATATAAAGATTATAAGATTACAACCAGTTATAAATAAGTATTTTCTCATATTCCCTCTTAAGTTGATTAATAGGTGTTTTTCCTTTCTAGCTTGAAAATAATTTTTTGAAATATTGCATTGCTGAGACCTTTAGTTAACACATATGCAAGTTGACCGTTGGTTGATACATATGGTGTACAAATCAACCCACTGTGTAGTTTTTCCTTTATGAAATGTTCAGTTTACTTCAATGTGTTTTGTTCTGTCATGTTGCATAGGATAGTGTGCAATGCTTATTGCAGACTTGTTATCATAGTAGAGTTTTATTAGTCCATCCCACTTGATCTTCAAGTCTTCTAAGATAATCTTTAATCATAGTGGTTCACAAATTCCTTGAGCTATTGCTTTGAACTCTACTTCAGCATTTGATTTTGCCACCACATTCTATTTTTTACTCCTTCAAGTCATAAGATTACCACTTAGGAAAGTGTAGTAGCTTGAGGTAGATCTTTTATCAGTTACTAAACCTGCATAATTAGCATCTATATATGTTTCTAGAACTAGCTCTGAATTTTTTTTGAATAAGATACCTCTCCTAAGATTGGCCTTCATATAGTGCAATACATGGTAAACAGCTTGTAGGTGTACTTTTTTAGGACTATGCATAAACTGATTTACCACACTCACAGCATATACTATATCAAGTCTAGTATGTGAGAGATAAATAAGTCTTCCAACTAATTTTTGATACATCTCTCTATCTATAGCAACATTTTCATTAGTTTCTCTAATTTTATAATTAGGATCTATAGGGGTATTTGCAAGTTTACATGCTAGCTTCCCAGTTTCCTTTAAAAGATCGATCATATATTTTTGTTGTGAGATGAAAATACCATACCGTGGGTGAGCTACTTCAATTCCTAGAAAGTACTTCAATCTTTTTAGATTTTTTATCTCAGATTTTCTAGTCAAACACTATTTTAGAGATTCTCTCTTTTTTTCATCATCTCCAGTTACAATTATGTTATCAAATACACTAATAAAATTGTGACTCTCCCTGAATCACAGTGCTTGATAAATAATGTGTGATCTCTATGACTTTATTTATATCCCATTGCGAGCATCGCTTTGACAAATCTCTTGAACCAATCCCTAGGAGACTATTTAAGGCCATATAAACCCATTTTTAGTTTGCATACTTTGTTTGCTTCTAGATGACCTCTAAATCCCGGTGGAACCTTCATATATATTTCTTCTTCCAAATCACCATGTAGAAAAGCATTCTTTATATCAAATTGTTGAAGCTACCAATTGTAATTTGTAGCCAATGATAACAAAATCTTAACTGTATTCAACTTGGCAACTGGAGGAAAGCTTCCTAATAATCTATTCCATAAGTTTGAGTGTAGCCCTTAGCCATTAACCTAGCTTTATACCTTTCAATAGTACCATCCGTCTTATATTTTAAAGTGAAAATCCATTTACACCCAACTGGATTTTTTCCTTTAGGCAACTTTGCCAATTCCCATGTCTTATTTTTCTCTAAAGCCTCAATTTCTATTTTCATGACTTGCATCTATTTCTTATTAGATAATGCCTCGGATAATGTAGTTGGAATATAAATAGTGTTTAAGCTTACAAGAAAATTTTTGTAGGATGGTGAGAATTTTTCAAATGACACAAAATTAGAGATTGGGTATAATGGATGCTTAGTACATTCTCTGGTTCTTTTCTTAATGGAAATAGGTAGATCATAATCACTAGTTACAGTTTTAGAAGATTCATGCTCATTTTGAGAAACAGAGTCAAAGGCTGTAGTTACCTTATTTTCAGAGTTAGGATCATGTTTTTGGATTGGCACTAGTTTATAATCTAGAACTTTTTTTCTTAAGTACACTTGTAATTCTTTCATAGCATCAAGAACAATATTATCTTTTGTCACATCTTCTGTGTTTGAAATGGGTTCAATCTCAAATTCAGTGTTTGATTTAGGCTCAAAAGAAATAGGTTTCGACTTAGAAGAATTAACAGGTGAAAAGGTTGAAGAAGAGGACAAATCAAGCAAAAAGAAGTCTTTATCCTTATCATCCATGAATAAAGTCTCCCCCTAAAAATAAGATTGAGTAAAAGATGGTATACTTTCTTCAAAAGTGATATATGCAGACACATAGAATTTTTTGGTTAGAGGATGATAATGCTTATACCTTTTCTGAGTTGATAAATATCCCATAAAAATGCACGTAGTTGCTATAGGATCTAACTTACCCCTATTATGACTATAAACTTGAACAAATGATGTACAACCAAATATCCTAGGTGTGAGGTTATTTGTGGTATTAAAGTTGAGATAGAATTATGAAAGTAGTTTTATAGGAATTTTTAATCTCAAAACCCTTAAAGGTAACCTATTTATAATATGTGTGGCAGTGAGAATAGCTTTCCCCTAGTAAGATTTGGATATGTTTGCTTGAAAAAGTAAAGCTCAGGTTGTGGCTAGTAAATGACTGTTTTTCCTTTCTGCCACTCTATTTTTCTGTGGAGTATTAACATAAGATGACTCATGGATAATCCCTTTTTTTTGGAAATACATAGATAAACTCTGGTTGAAATAGTCTCTTTAATTATCAAACTTAAATATCTTTATTTTCACTCCAAATTGATTCTGGATCATGTTTTGGAAGCTTAAAAACCCATTATTCACATATGATTTGAATTTAAGTAAAAATATCCAATAGAACCTAGTACAATCATCTGTGAAAGAAACAAACCACCTTACATCCAAAATATTAGGAATTGTAGAATAACCCCATATGTCACTATGAATCAAGTAAAAATGAGTAAAACTTTTTTTATTGCTAATTGGAAAAGGCACATGTCTATGCTTTACAAGTTCACAAACATCACAATGAAAATTTTTGGCATTTAATCCTTTAAACAAAGAAGGAAACATGTTTTTCAAAGTTCCAAAAAAAGATGGACAAAAATGATAAAGTTGAATTTGTCTTTATTTGGAGATTTTTCATCAAGTAATGACAAAGGTAAACTATTCTTGATATTACTTGTGTTGTTTGATGTTTCAAGATAGTATAGTCCAACTTTCTCCTTAGCAAGTCCAATCCTTTTCCCTAAACTTTGGTCTTGAAATTCATAATAAGAGAGATAAAAAGTCACTTTGTAGTTCATATCTTTGGTTAGTTTTTATATAGATATCAAATTAGTAAACAATCCAAAAACATGAAAAACATTTCGAAGAACAAATGAGGGATTAATTTGAACATCTCATAATCCTGTCACTGTAGTAAGTGAACTATCTATAACAATAATTTTCTTATTATTAGGACACAAGGTATATGTACTAAACTTCAGTGAGAAATGTGTTATATGGTCTATGGCTCCTGAATCAATGACCCAAAAACTCATAATAGGTTTAACCGAGACATTTAATTCATGAGAATTAGAAGCTTTATCTGAACTAAAGACCTTACCCAAGGAACATACTCCAGTAAGTTTTTCAAGGGTTTTCAATAGGTTTTTAGCTTTTCAATTTATTCTTTGTCTAACTCTCCTTGTTTTCGAGACATCTATAGTACTCATGTGATTTTTTCAGTTGACACTTCCTTAAATTGGGTGGTAGTGATATTTTTCTTTGAATTGAAACAAGTCTTAAGATATAATCAAAAATTACTCTTAGCAATGAAGGCTAAAGAAGGGAAAAATAAAATGGCTATGAAAGTCTTAACAGGGTTCGACAATGAAGGCCTAAAATAAAAGTCAACAACTAAGGCTAAAAATTTTGCTTCCCAAGAAGAGCATAAAGCTCTAATACCATGTGAAAAAACTAAGAAATAAAACTGTGTGAAAAACTAAGAGTAAAACTAAATATTTATTGAAAAATTACTTATAAAGAATTATATAAGCACCTTAGTTTATATACAACTAACTAGAGGGTAAACTAGAAACTAAATCTTCCTAAAAATTGATCCTATAATTGATGGAGTATCTATCTTAATTTTTTGTCCTTAATTTTGGGGATACAAATACTTAATTCTAGAGATACAAATATAAATATAAAGATTACAAGATTACAACCAGTTGTAAATAAGTGTTTTTCCACAAAAACCTTACGTATTGAAAAATTTCTAAAAAGAAATCCTAATACTTTGACAATATTAGAAGGAATTTTCTCATTAGGAATCTCTTGAGAATCACTACTCAGATATCTCAAGAATCCTAACTTCAGTGAGTCATTTATTTTTAATATCAATATTTATAATGCTTATAATAAAATAATAAAATGTGATGTCCATAATTTAATCCAAATTATATTTTTTTATAAAAATTTATTTCTTATCATTTTATTAAATAACAAGTAATTAAAAATTTTTATTGAAAATCATTCTACATACTCCAATACTTTGGCAACATTTTAGAAAAATTTTCTTACCTAGATATTCCTAAAGAATCACTACTCAAACTTCTTTAGAATCTCATTTTCAAAAATTTTTGTATTTGAATGAATATTTATGTTATTTTATCTTTTATAGAAATTCATTTTTATATTTTTAATAAAGTAAAGGTAAACGCAATTTTATATATTGAAAATTATTCTAAATATCTTGATATTTGAGCAGTATTTTAGGAAAGCCTTCTTACTTAAGGAGTCCTAAAAAATCACTACTTGGGTTTCTCAAAATTCTATTATCGAAAAGATTTTCATTTTTTATTTTCTTATTATTTTACTTAAAAAGGGAAGTTTTAACACTTGTTTCTTTTCTAATATATATATATATATTTAAAATTTAAAAATTTAAAAATGCATAGATAAACACATGAATAACTTATCAAAAACATATAAATATATATAAATAAAGAAAATAATTAAAAAATTATCCAAAAGAATTGGTCAAAGTTGATCAATGGTTTGGTCAGTCGGTCTAAACGGTTCG
Source organism: Durio zibethinus (assembly GCF_002303985.1). Next base: position 8,586,845 of record NW_019167826.1, read on the forward strand.
AGCAGTCTAGCCAGTGGTTCAGTGGTTTACTAGTGATTTCGTAGTGATTTAGTCCAGTTTTCTAGTAGTTTTGCACAGTTTTGTTGGTTCGTTCAGTGGTCCATTCGGACCAGTCCAAGGCAAGCCAATAAAGGCCAAAACAAGTTGAATGGGTGGAATGTTGGGTCTAGTCAAGTCCATGCATGGATCCTTCTCCTTTTTATTTTATTCTTTATAAAAGCTAATTTTTTTTTGTTCAAATCATTTTAAACCTTTCTCCAAAAAAAGCTCTCCCTTCTCTCAACTTTTTCTAGAAATAACTTTTCTTTTTCCAGATTCTTGTAGTCAATTGCCATGTTACCGTCGTTGACTGCCACTTGCTGACATTAGTTTGGCTCCAAATTTTCACCCTGAGCTGTATTTGACCAATTGATCTCGATTCCAAGCTTAGTTTTTCCTAAAAGTGCCTTAAAAAACTTGATCACCTTTAAAGCTTCGACCAAGATACCTAAAAAACATGAGCTTTGTCATTCCAAATGCCACCCCTTCAAAGTATGTCCTTTATCTAGCCTTAGACTCTATCCTCACCAAAAAATAACTTGAGATCCCCCAAAAATAGCACCAAACCAATACTCATAACCCCTATTTTGACTTTTAAAAAAAATTTTTTTTGGTGCTTTGTTTTTGTGACTCTTTTGTTAAGGATGTGGTTTAATTTTTTTGCATGTTTTCTATTTTTTTTTTTTTGGCTATGATAAAGGGGTTGTTTTGGCCTTAGGGGTAGTATTTGTTGATGTTCTGTTTGGGCCACTAATTTAAATAGAATCTATGACACGGTATAACAACTGGTATTTAGCAATAGCGCCATCATTCACTATTGTTACTCACCGTAATGGAAGTTTGAATCGTCATTCACATAAATAACAATGTATTGCATCTGCAAATAATGACATAATAGAAAATTACGACTATAATGTGATGCTAAAATTGTTATTTGTGCTTTTCTTTAATGTATCTATAAATTTTAGCCTATAAATTTTAGATTAAAATATCATAAATTACTTTAAATATCGTAAATAAATATTATTATATGAAACTATTCTATGGTAAATTGTGAATATTTTAAGAAAACTCAAGACTGTGATGAGTGTGACTATCACTATCTTATCTGTTATATCTATAATTGTGATAAATGTGACGCAATTGAAAACATGACAACAATTACATTTTAATTCCATGGTTTTAGCTATGATCAAAACCTACAATCTCTGTGGTTGATGCTTATTTGAGTTTGTGGTGGTTAAGGGCTAGTAAGGTAAGGTAGTGTGGTCTTAGCAAAGTTTAGTGATAGAGGGTCTTGGTTGTGGGGGTTGAATTGGCAGTGGGAATAGGTTTTGGTTCTGTTAAGTGAAAATTGGTTGCGGGTTCCTTGGTTATGCTTTGGTTATTAAAGCTGATGATGATGGTAAATTATGGCTTTAATGGTTTAGAAATTGTAGATATCTGGTGGTGATGGTTTTGGGTGTAAAATAATGGCCGAGTAGAGGCTAGTGGTCTTCTCCTCATTGTGTCAATTGGTTTCCCTACTATAAAACCTAGCTCTTCCATGAAAGGTCCTAACTTTAGAATTAGCTTTTTGGACAATTGTGGCAAAGGTGCAGTAATGGTTGCTAATGAAGCACGTTGCTTTTGGAGTTGGGTAGTGCTTAGCTTTTTAAGCTGTAGAGAAAGAATAGATGGCTCGATAAAATTGTGATAAAAGTGAAATGGGTGAAAATGAGAGACAAAAATAAAGAGCTGAATTTGTGGTAGCAATTTAGGAAGGAGATTTTGGGAGCTTAAGAAAGCTTAGCCATGGCAGGCAATTTTTTTTTTCTCATTTTTTCATTTCATTCATTTTTTATACTTCAACTAATTAAATTAATTAATCCTAATAAAATGAAATTGGCCCTTAAAATTAAATTTGGGCTCATAATTAGGCTTTGGGCCTTTAATTGAACCTTCAAATCTTAATTCAAAATTAAACCAATAATGAAATTGAATTAGGCTTGAGCCCTTGCAAAAATGATTTGAAAATGGTTAATTTGAATTGAAAGCCAAATGGGCCCAATTAGATTGCTTAGGCTAGCTCAAATTGTGTTAAAAGTCTACAGCTGTCACTCTTTGCACATTACTGAGAATAAGGAATAGAGCAAAGACAAATAATAATTTTTTTTGAAGTTAATGATTCTATAAGTTTTTCAAAAGTTTTTTTAACTTTTTGATTTTTTGATTTTTTGATTTTTTGATTTTTTTTATTCTTTTTCAAATTTTTGAGAAACTTTTCTGATTAGGGGCTCCACAACTTTTGAAAATAAATCTAAACGCTCTCTCATTAAAGGTTTAACAACTTTTTAAAATAAATCTAAATGCTTTTCTCATAAAATGAGATGACTTCAGATATCACCATCAAATAGTACTCGAATATCACCACCGAGTGAATGTTGATGACTTCTGATATCACCATTGAAAAAGATTCATATATCATTATCAAGAGAATTTTACAAAAACTCCCATAAAAAAATTTAATGAAATTCAGATTTGAATACTTGGAGATCAACACCAAGAAATTTTAATGATATTCAAACATGAATATTCGAATTTCATTATCAAGTGATTTTGAAAAAGTTTGGATATCACTACTAAGTGAGTTTTAATGAAAAGGCTCGGATATCACCATCGAAAAGGTTTAAATGAAAATTTCCATTGAGAAAAATTTAATGATAATCAAACATAAATACTTAAATATCACCACTAAGTGATTTTGAAAAAGGCTTGAATATCGCCACTTAGAATTGTTTAATGAAAATTCCCATCGAGAAAATTTTAATAATATTCAAATATGCATACTCGAATACACCATCAAGTGATTTTGAAAAAGTCAGAGTCACCATCTAGAACTATTTAATGAAAACTCTCATTGAGAAAATGAAATTCAAACATGAATATTCCGATATCACTATTGAATTATTTTGAAAAAGATGGATATCACCACCAAGAATTGTTTAATGAAAACTTCCACTAAGAAAATGAAATTCAGACATAAATATTTAGATATCACCATAGAAAAATGAAAAAGCTCGAATATCATGAACGAGTGAGTTTCATAGAAAACTTGATCACACATTTATCTTAACTGACACTAACTTCACTGGGCTTAATATCTATGCTAAACAGCCATGTTGGGCTTACTAATCTTAGTGGGTGTAAATTTCACTAGGCTTAATAGTCTAATCTTGGTGCCAGCTAGATCGGGCTTAAAAAATCTTGTCTAATGCCAACTTTACTAGATTTAAAATCTCATTAGTGTAAGCTAAATTGGGCTTAAATCTTATTATTATGAGCCAAATTAGGCTTAATAATCTAATCTTGGTGCTAGCTAGATTGGGCTCAAAATCTTAACGATGTCAGTTAAACTGAGTTTAAATTTTATTGATGCCAGCCAAAGTAGGCTTAAATCTCATCAATGCTAGCTAGACTGGGCTTAAATCTCATTGGTACTAGTTAGATTGGATATAAATATCATCGATGTCAGCTAAATTGGGCTTAAATCTCATATCTTTCAAAACTTCTTGGCATTTATTCTTTCTAAAAACTCAGCTTGTTATCATATATTATCTTTTTCATTCATTTTTTCAACAACCCTTCCATTTTTGTAGATTCTTTTTCAACTCTTTAAACTCTTTTGTCATTTTTACCTTTCATCAAACTATTTTTTCTTTTGCATATTTTTTTCTCTTGTTTTTTTCATGATAGGCTTCTTTCTCTCTTTTTATTTTCTTCTTTTTTTTTTCAAATTTTTTCTTGAAGACTTTCTTCTTTACTTTTCCATGACTTGAAATGCTTCTCCTTTGTTTATTTTTTCTCAATATTTACAAAGTTGACAAATGTAATCATGAGATAAATGCTTATTCTCAACAAATGATGTGAACACAAATGTGTCTCCCATAATGCAAATGTACTTAACAAAAATGTTTGACAAATATGTGAATGCAAAACTAATCCCAATAATGCAGATGCCAATGTTTTTTTTTTCATGTAGATGCCTTTACAATGATACAAATGTAAATTTCTTTTTCATGATGAAATGTATCCAACAAAGATGCAATTAAAATTTTTGATAAATTTCATTTTCATGATGCGAATTCCTCTTGCAAATGTGAATGCTAATGTTCATACATGATATAGATGCCCTAAAAGTATAAATGCAAATTTGCAAATTCAATTGCTTTTTAATAATACAAATGCTTCTTACAACAACAAAATTTCATTTCAAAATACGAATACTTATGCAAATGCAAAAACTTCATGATACATGTACCTTAACATGGATGCAACCACCAATATTTAAAATAGTGATGCAAATGCATGTCAAAAACATGGAAATGCTTAAAGTACCTTTTTTTCAAAATTTTTCTTTCTCAATTTTGGTTATTCCCTGTTGCCCATCAAATTAAGTCTTTTACTTTTCCAACAGGATTTCAACTTACTCTTCTCCTCTTCTTTCACTTATTTTAATCTTGTTTCTTTATTAATTTTTGTTTTTTTTTGCTTTTCGAACAAGTTCTATTGATTATCCTTTCATTTTTAACACGTTTTTCTTTTTATTTCCATTTTAACACACATTTATCCTTTTTTTTCCTATACTTGCCACTTCATCATTTTATTCATTTTTTTCTTTGTTTGTTTTTCCTTTACCTTTTCATTTTTTTTTCTTTTCTCTTTACTTTTCTTTGCACATATTTTTGGTAGGGAAGTGTTAAAGGTTTGTATACTCTTTCGCACATATGATTACAAGCATTGCATGTATAAGATCTATACTTAAGCTTTTATCCTAGAGAAAGTGAAGTACCTATTTTATTGTGAGGTGAATACCTCTACAATGGCTAGTGGGACACTCCCACTCAGATTGAATCATTTTTGTTTGTAACCTGTAATGGGTGAGGTTAGGGTTCCTTATTATTCTGTGATTGATGATGATGTGAAAAACAATTTGAGAACCTCCAGATGTGTAAATCACTAACCTAGCATATAGTGAGCTTTAGGGAGCCAACCTTAGGTAAAGCCATGCCATGCCCTATTTGTATAAATTACCCAAATTAGGACACGATAAGTATACTAGGATAAAATTTTGTATTTAGAGATAATAATGGTGTGAATAAAACTAAAATTTGGACAAAAGAATAATAAGGGAAAAATATTCTTTCAAGAACTTTTCTTTTGACATGCAGTTTGATTCATTTGCTATTGGTCTAAAATTTGTATCTTCAAGGAATATTTTTTAAAAAATTTAGTGTCATCCAACAAACAAAAAATATGAAAAAATAAAAAAATTTTAAAAAATGAAAAAACACAAAAAGGGTTTTTTTTTAGTTCTTCGTTTTTTGGTTGAATAATATAAAAAATGAAAATGAAAAAAAATCTTTGAGTCCTAATCATTCTGTATGATTTCCTTTTTTAAAAAAAGAGAGTGTGTTTGAACCTTTCCTTAAAAAAAGAAAAAAAGAATTTTGAGTTTGAATGTTGTTCCATCTTTTTGCATTATGTCTTTGATATAATAAAATAATACATGTATTCCATCTAATGCACATCATAATGAGATAATGCATGCATTTTATCTCAGGCATTGATAGTACAAGCATTTTATCTCGTGCGCATTTCAGTAAATAATACATACATTTCATTTCATACACATCATAACGAGATATTTCATGCATCCCATTTCATGAATATCTCAACAATAGTGTAGCTTCATGGGGTTTGTATAACTTATGCATTGCATTTCATGTAAAAATATGTCTTGCATATTATAGACAACCATCTGTGTCGGGATCAATCAAGGCAGATTTTCTTTGTTATTAGTATTATTACTATAGTATAGTATGTTATTATATGTTATTATTATAGTATAATGTGTTATAGTACAATATTATAGTATAGTATTATTATTAGTATTATTATACTATATTATATAGTATAGTACATTATATTGTATACTATTATAGTATGATAGTGTTATTATTTTTATTATTATTATTATACTATATTTATTATACTATAATGTATTATATTAGTACTATTATTATTTTTTTATTTTATTCTTTTCATTATTTTGCTTTCTGTTTTTGTTCAATCTACGATGATGATTTTGGAAATTAAAATCAAATCAATTGATCAGAGCATATGCATGGTCAAAAGGATTATGACATAGATCATAGAGCCTTTAATTTGATTCTGGATGTTAGCCAGAATCCAGCCCTAAACCATGCTCAGACAGAATTCAATTCCAGGATTCAAGCCTGGATTGATTCTGTTCATTTCCTAAAGATTTTCCTAAAGATTGCCTATAAATTGAACTCAAAATTAGAAGGATAGGACATAGTTCAATGGCAAAAAATTGCTAGTGATAAAAGTTTTGAGAAATTTTTGGCAGTAAGGTTCTGGATTTCAATCTTAAAGCTTTTTGGATGTCTAGGTTGAGATTTAGGTTTCGGGAGTTTAAAGTAAAGTTTTGGGAGATTTTTAGAGCTTTTTGGAAAAATTTGGGATTTTCTAGGAATTTTGGGAAATATGGGTTTTTTTTAAGAACACATGAATATTTTGATGAATTTTCTAGTGGGAGTTCGAATTTTTCGACCAACTTTTGATGATTTTCTAGAAATCAACAAGAATTTCTAGTTTTCGATAAGTGTGCTTGGCTGAGTTTAGAGAGAAAAGAGAGAGAATTAGGGGGTAGAGAGAGAGAGAGAGAGGACCAAGGCTTCTGAAGCAAAAACACTGAAGGTTGGCTTTGATACAGTGCCAGAATGACATTGTTTTGAAAAGCCCCAACCCATGTGCTGATCCTCTTGTTGACCCGACCCAATCGCATGTTTATCTTTTTTCATTTTATTTTTATTTTTTGATTTGATTTGATTTGATTATTTTAAGTTTTTATTTTTATTTTATTTCTAGTTTTTTTATTATTTTATTGATCTTTATTATTCATTTATTTTACTGAATGACTTATTTATTTTGCAAAAATTCTCACTTATTTCTAGAAAACAAAAAAAAAATTATTAAAAACAAAAAAAATCCTTTCAAAATAAATTTATGAATTTTACCAAACTAGTAGAGAGTTTCATGGTTTGATTTTTTAAAATGGAATCCACTAAACTATTGGGAAATTCTATAAATAATTTTTTCAAAAAAATAAAAATAAAAGAAAAAACATAAATAAAGATCATTTTTATTCTCCAAACGATTGGAGGATTGGTTTTTAAATTAAGCCTTACCAAACTATTGGGATACATAATAAAATTCTCGAAATTTTTATAAAACTTTTTACAAAAAAAGCTCATCAAACTATTGGAAGATCTACTTCAAAGTAAGTTTTACCAAACTATTGAGAGACTTTATTGATTTTTTTAATAAAAAATTAATAAATCTAAAGACGGAGCCTCTTCAAGGTGGGACACTAGTCCCCATGAATACTCATAAGGTGAGAGAATTATCTTAAATTGCTACCAAACTATTGGGATAATTTTAAGACTAATTTTCAATATTTAATATTTTGGTAAAAGTATAAACATGTTTTAAGGTGAGATAATTTGGAATCAAACTGGTACCATCTTTTGATGGGTGTTGTGAGGTGCTATAACCTTTCTTACGTGTAACCATATTCTCAGACCTAAAATCTGGTTTCGCAGATCAAATTCGATCAGGTAGTCAATCACATATAAGCAAAAAAGTTTGGTGGCAACTTTTATAATCTATGTCTAGCAGTAGGTCCACAGATCTATACGTTATGACAGTTTGATAACTCCACTGGAGACATCGAGAGTCAAGCTAGTAAATGATTCCTTATTATCCAAGTCTTACTTAATAAATTTGGGATTATTTTTCCTATTTACTTTCCTTTTATATTTACTTAGTTATTTATTTATTTATTATATATATATGTCATTTATTTGCATGTGCATATCATAAACCTCTTTACCTGAGCTCTACCCTTAGGAGGGAGTAAAGTACCTATGCCCTCGCGAGATTTCATATCTCCACATGAGCTTGCGAAACACTTCCACTCAAATTGAACCATTTCTACTTATAGCCTATGATGAGTGAGGATCGGGGTACCTTACTAGTCTGTAATAGACAATGATGTAAGAAACAATTTGGGAACTTTTTAGAAATGGTTCACATTAAGGTTTTGATTTTATTTTAGGGTTTAAGGTTTCACATAAGGTTTGGGATTTTGCTTATAGTTTAGACTCTCACGAAGGTTTCAAGTTTCACTTATAGTTTAAGGCTCACCTAAGGTTTTGAGTTTTGCCTAGGATTTATGGTTTTGTTTTAGGGTTTTTCTTTGGGTTTTAGGAATTTATGAACCTCTCTAAAAAATTTCTAATATTTAGGCAAATTCTTCGGAGCAAGTTTGCTTTTTAAGATTTTCAAAAGTTAATTTCTATATCTTCTATATCTTTTCTTTTTTTATTAAAAAGTTATTATTATTATTATTTAATGATTCCTCTATATCTAAGCGAAATTTTGATTTTTTTAAAACATGATTTTTATTCCCTCCAATAACTAGATAGGGTTTTTTTGAAATTTTTTTTTATTATTATTATTTTCTAATCAAGCCTATACGATAGCCAAATGCCAAGAGAAGATCACAAAGACATACCCATAGTATCTTAGGCAAACCGTCTCCTACCTATTCCTTTATGGAAACCTTACTTTGGCTGCCTTCTTCTTTCTATTTTAATTTAACAAATAAGAACAACTATGAACACGATTTCAACCACACAACTTTCATGACAAAAGGATTTAGCAAACTACGAAATGAAAGTCCTATGTTATTAGAACCTAAAGCAAGCTACTTTCCAATCCACCAAAAGCCGTGAGTATGGGTGGTAAACAAAGGAACATAAGACAACAAACAAAATAACAAGAGATAAACGTGGCAACATCAACCCCCCATGAACCCGAAACAAAGTGGCTTGAAACTCCCCCCAGCTACCAAAATGCAAGGACATTAAAGTACAAACAGTAGAAGGGTGAAGTTTCAAGCTTCCTAAAACAAACAACACATACAAGTACGAGCATGAAGCCTTAGGCTTCATGACAGTCCACGTTTGAGCAAGAAAAGGAAAGAAAAACTTCCACTTCCATATGATATTACATAAACAGCAAACATAAAAAAGATGAAGCATTAAAGGAAAATGCATGTAACTTGTTTAATGCATGAAAACACAAACAGAAGAAGAAAATAAGAGCACGCAAAAAGCAGGAAAAGAAGCTTCAACGAGAGAAAAAAAAAAAAAAAAAACCTTTGTTATTGTCGTTCTTGGTCTTCTCTTTTCCCTTTTTTTTTTTTTTTTGCTGCTTGTTTCTCTTCTTTTTTTTTTGGATCACGCCTGCTTCCTCTCTTTTTCCACGTTCCTCGTCAGTGCTTCTAGTTTCAGTTTTTTTTTGAATGTCTACTGCCGTTCCGAGGTTCATTGCTGCTCGTTCCCTACATCTGTTTCTATTTACTTGCTCTGATGTAAATTTTCGTTCTTTTCCGTTATTTTTCTTTTCTTGCCTCTTTACTTTTGCTCTTGCCTTTTGTCAATTTTCTGCTAAAACCCGCTTCTGCATTCTCTTCCCAGTTTTTTGTTTTCTTTTCTGCTTTCGTTTCTGTTCATTTTTTTTTGCGTTTTCTCCTTTCTTTTTTCTGTTTCGTTTTTTCTGGTATTGCTTCGTTCTTGCCGCGTCTCCTCTTCAGTTTTTCTCCTTGTTCTGTTTTTCTGCAAGTATTCCAGTTCTTCCTTCTCTGTTTTTTTTTTTTTTTTTGCCTCTTCCTTTTTGGTCTCCTTTCTTGTCGCCGTTTACTTCAGTTTCCTACTCTCCTTTTTTCAGTTTTTCTTTCGCTTCCCACGTCTTCCCTCTCCTACTGTAACCGTGCTTTCTCTTTCGTTTATTAATTGCAGTTTTATTTCTCATCTTCATGGATGCCCCACACAGCCCCACGTTGCCCCATGTTGCCCAGAAAATGCAGGCTTTAATCTTTTTGTTCTGCCTCACGTGTCTAGCAGACCATTTTCATGCATGTTTTTCTTTGCTTTCCTATTGGCTTGTGCATGCCCGTTTTATGCAGCCGTTTTTTTTCATTTCTTCCTTTCATGCGCATGCATGGGTCCTTTTTTTTTTTTTTTTTCATATGAAATGGCCATTTTAACAAGGCCAAATCGGCCTTTATTTTAGTCATATTTGATAGCCCATCCAGGCCTTTATTTTATTTGGATTTCATTTGTTTTTGGACTTTATTTTAAGCTTATTTTGTTTGCGTAATTTTGTTTCATTTGGACCCCTATTTATTTTGGGTCAAGCTTTTTATTATTATCATTATCATTTTATTATCTTTAATTGTTTTACATTTTTTATTTGGTTTTTTATATTTTATATTTTATTTTTGTTTAATGGCCAACGATGGGTCATTTTAGGTATTATTCTACCTATGCAACAGGTCTTAGTAGGAGGCCTACATTGAGTCTCATATTGAAGCTAAAATGGACAATGTAATGGGCTCAAAAAGGGATGATCAAGGCCCAATTATAAAGACAAGCCCGGATTAAAATAATAAAATATTTCAGATAAAATTAGGTGTCTAAAATTGTTCCTTTTTGTCTATTTTTTAGTATAAAGAATAATGTAAAGACATAGACAACAAATTTTTCTAGATGCCACTTCCTAAAAAGAGTATTTATTTTTTTTGCTTTCTAGTGTTTAAGCTGAAAGTTCATAAATTACAAAAAATGATTAAGATTGATACACAAGTCAAAAACAAGAACAATCGAGACTGAGCTGCAAATCAAAAAGATGACTGGAATTGAGCTGTAAGTTAGGAAATAGAAATGATCTGGATGAAGCGACAATCATGAAAAAAAAAAAAAAGGAACAATTAGGACTGAATCACAAGTATGAAAAATAAAGGCAACTAGGATTGAACTACAAGTTGAGAAATAATGATGACTGAGATTGAACCGTAAGTCTTGAAACAAAAATGATCAAGACAAAAAAATAATTATGAAAATAAGAATGACCGGGATTGAACCATAAGTCAAGAAACTAACATGACTATGACTAAGCCATAAGTCAAGAAATAGGGTGGACTGGGACGAAGCCATAAGTCATGAAAAAAGAATGATCAAGACTGAGTCGCAAGTCAAAAAAGAATGATCAAGATTAAACCGTAAGTCAAAATATTAAAATGACCAGGGCTTAGTTGTAAATCGATAAACAACAATGATTGGACAAATCACAAGTTGAGAAATAGTGAACGATTGAAATTGAATTACAAGTCAAAAAACAAAAATGACCTGGAATTGAATCGTTAGTCAAAAAATAAGAATGACTAAGATTGATCCATGATTCAGGGAATAAAAAGGGCCAAGGATATTTTTTCTTTACAAGGCTAATGAAACTTTGTTTTGGAAAACATTCTAATTCCTTTTAATATCTTTTAATGAAAGAACTTCAACATAATTTAACAAAAGAATGTATGCAATTCATGTGACTACTATAATGAATCTAAATGGTAGAAATGCAATCAATGACTTATACCATGTGTTTCTTAATCATATTAACTTAATATTCAAGATTAGTTTAGTTTTTTCAAACTCTAGAAGCTACCCCTAATATTTTTGAATTTTGTTTCTTTCTCTACTTCTTATCCTTTCTTTTTTTTTTTTTAACAAACATCTTTTGTGACCCCCACTTAACTAGAAGCTTCCTTCAAATTCTTTTTTAGTCATCCTTTTCACCAGCCAATTGATTCTTGCTTTTTTGCGCTATTATCTTCTATTCTCCCTTTTGAGCAACACATAGGTTTTATTATGAGCATTATCAATAATTATCTCAACTTCTAGTGACAAATACAATGATTTCAAAGCTTAAAGTTGAATATGGGCTTTAATCAATGATAAAAATTTTATTTTGGTTTGAAACATAGAAGATCAAAAAATTTAAAAGGTATTCAAAGAAATCAAATATAATTTCTTTAAATAATAAACATTTGACAAACCAAATCAATTCAGACTAGATATTTTCTAAAAAACTTAATATATTTACGATCTTACTAGATTTGAACTCTTATGACTAATCTTTGTCCCATGGCTTATAACTAATAGAAACTTGCCCCAAAGTTATTCCTTTGACCTTATATATGATCTATCTAGCTTTGTACTATTTTGTTTTGCCTTTGCAGGATTTCCCTTTAGCTCTTCATTCATTTAAATCACTTTTTCATGTTTTCAGTTTAAATAACCCTTTTTGGTTCAAACTTTTTTTTTCGAGTTTTCAGTTCGAATTCTCTTTTTCTTTTTTTTTTTAATTCTGTTTGTTTTGTTAGTTTTTTTTCTATTTTTTTAATTTTTTTTAATTTTTCTTTATTTTTTCAAAATTTTCCTTTTTTCTTCAAGCGAAATATTTCTTTATGGCATTAGAATTTGTTGAAGTTGGCAATTCATTCCTATCCATTTTGGCTAAGATTAAAGCTCCACCAAAAAAATGCTTTCTTCACCACATATGGGCTTTCCCAATTAGATGCCCACTTTCCCTTATTATCTTGTTGATTGGCAAGATCTTCTTTAGAACCATTTCTTTTTTATGAAAACATCAAGGTCGTAACTTTTTATCATTCGCCTAGATCATCATCTTTTGGTACATGTAGCCATGACAAAGTGCTAAGAGCCTTTTATTTTTTATGAGGTTTAATTGTTTGAAGTGATCTAGAACCCAATTTGCCTCATCCAATTTCACTTCAATCAATACTCTTAAAGAAGGAATTGTCACTTCAATCGATAACACTACCTCCATCCTATATATTAGTGAAAATGGGGTGGCCCCTATTGAAGTCCAAACTAATGTCCTATATGCAAGCAAAGCAAAGGGTAATTTCTCATGCTAGTTACTATATATGTCAGTTATCTTTTCTAGTATCATTTTTGTACTTTCATTTGTAGCCTCTACCACACCATTCGTTTTCGGGTGACATAGTACTAAATGATGGTGCTTTGTTTTGAACTATACACACACCTATTTCATCATTTTGCTATTCAAGTTGCTAGCATTATCAGCAATAATTCTTTTTAGGAACCCATACCGGCATATTATCTCTCTTTTTATAAATTTAATACCATTGATCATGAAACACTAGCATAAGAGGTTGCTTTCACCTATTTGGTGAAGTAATCAATTACCACGAAGATGAAATGATGTCCATTTGAAGTTTTCAGTGTATTAGCCCGATCACATCTAATCCTTACTTAGAAAATGGTTATAGAGGTGTCAACACATGTATTAAGATTGAAGGGGAATGAATTTTATCTGTATAAATTTAATACTTATGACACTTTTTGACATAATTGATACAATCATTTTCCAACATAGACTAGTAATAACTACAATCATTATCTATCTAGCCATTATATGTCCATTTGGCATGTGTTCCATAAATCCTTTCGTGGACTTCTTTTAGTATGTTTCTAATTTTCACGGCATCTACACATTTCAACAATATTTGATCTCAACCTTTCTTGTATAGGATTGCCCTATTGAGCACAAACCCTATTGCTAATCTTCAAATAATCCTCTTGTCATTTTTCAAGACTTGCTCGAGATATTCTCGACACTTAATATACTATACAATGTCATAATACCAGGGTTGATGATCCACTTCTTTTTCAACATTTGAATAATAAGTCGATGAATCCTATATCTATACTCCAATAGGTTAGGTTCTTGTATTGGCATTTAACTTGAACATTACAGCCAAAATTTCCAATACATCAACAATCTAATTTTCTTCTTAAAGAATATGTTGAAATTGGACCTCTTTGAACTACTTAATTGAATAAGCTATATGCTTTTAGTATAACACCAATTCCAAGTCCCTAGTATCATATTCACCTTTTAAACGGTAAATTACCAAAGTTGAATCCCCATATACTTCTAATACATCAATATTTTTTTCAATGGTCATCTGTAATCCCATGGCACATGTTTCATATTTAGCTACATTATTTGTGCAATTAAAATCCCATCTTGCAGTGCTAGCATAATAATTCCCTTCTAGGGATATTAATACTACTCCGATGCCATGCCCCATTATATTGGATACCCCATTGAAAAACATCTTTCATAACTTTTTTATAGGTTTTTCATTTTCATTTTTTAAGATTGCCATTAAATCTTCATCTGTGAAGTCAAACTTTATGGGCTCATAATCTTTTATAACCCTATTAGCAAGAAAATTAGCTATCGCACCTCTTTTTATGAATTTTTGTGACATATACACAATATCATACTTCAACAACATGACTTGCCATTTAGTTATTCTGTTTTAAAGGGATGACTTTTCAAACATGTACCTAAAAGGATATAACTTCGATATAAGCCAGGTTGTATGATAGAGCATATACTATTTAAGCCTATGGGTAGTCTACACCAACATACAACACATTTTTGCCAACTGGAGTATTTAGTTTCATACTCCATAAATTTCTTGCTCAAGTAATAAATAACCAGTTTTTTCTAGCCAGTTTCATCTTTTTGGCCCAGTTCACATCTTATCGAGTTCTCTTATACTATTAAATACAAAATTAATGACCTTCATATAATGGGTGGTATGAACATTGGTAAGTTTGTCAAATACTCCTTAATATTTTTAAAAGCATTCTGACATTCTTCATCCCACTTGCTAGGATTGTTTTTGTGCAAAAACTTAAAAATTATTTTACATTTTGAAGTAACTTGGGATATATAAAGAAAAATATAATTCAATAACCCTAAAAAGCTTTTCACCTCCTTTTACGTGTATGAAGCTACTAAATTCTGAATGGCTTGAATCTTATTAGGCTCTACTTTAATAGCCCTTTCACTAACTATAAATTCTAGCAATTTTACTGATTTAGCATTGAATGTACATTTGGTCAGATTCAGTTTGAGCTCGTACTTTTGTAACCTTTCAAAGAGTTTTTTGAGGTTAGCTATATGATCTTCTCCTTCCCTAGACTTTGCTATCATATCATCAATATACACTTTTATCTCTTATGCATCATGTAAAAAAAAAAAAGAGTGACCATCACTCATTGATAGGTGGTGTCAGCATTTTTAAGCCCAAAAGGCATAACTTTGGAGCAAAATGTACCCTATAGCATTATAAATGTGGTTTTTTCCATATCTTCCCAAGCCATTTATTTTGGTCATATCCAAAAAACCAATCCATTAATAAGAAGATAGAATGCTTGGTAGTATTATCCATAAGGGTGTTAATATGTGGTAATGAAAAATTATCTTTTAGGTTAGTCCTATTTAAGTCCCGATAATCTACACACATTTTCACTTTCCCATCTTTTTTAAGAACTAGGACTATATGGGCTACCCATTCTTGGTATTTAACTAATTCAAGAAAACTTGCATCAAACTACTTCTTCACTTCTTCCTTTATTTTCAACATTTTCAACTTTATGTGCCTCAACTTTTGTTGTACTGGTGGTAGATTGGCTTTGAAGGCAATATATGTTTAACAATATCCATGCTAAGCCTAAACATATCTTGCTAAAACCAGGTAAATATATCTACATATTATTGTAACAAGTCCACTAACTTTTGCTTTTTTATTGATGATAATGAAGAATCGATCTTGACTTCCTTCTTATTCTTCTTATCTCCTAAATTTAACATATTTACGATCTCCTGATGAGGCTTTATGAGTTTTTTTTTCTTATTCTATCCATTTTAACAAATCATGAGGCAAATCATAATCTTTAGAGTCAATATTGTCATCAAGCTCACTAATTTCAATTAAAATTTTGAAATCAAATCTAGCATTATTGTCTTGTTCATCGATAATGTTCATTATTTAAAGACCTAAAAATGGGTATAATCCTAAGGAAATATAGGCTAATTGGGCAAAAGTAGAAAAATTATAAATAAGAAAGAAAAAAAATGGGAAGATGCTATATGTAAAATGCATTACATTCATTACTTTAGCTAGGATAATTAAAAATCAACCCATACATTTAATCTCTGCATGCTTGTGGGCAAAAGCAATTGGAATTTTAAATTTAGATGTTCTAAGAATAACAACAATAGAACATCATTCTTTAATCTCTTAATCTTATATAAAAAAAAAACATTTCATCTTCTTGCATCTTCTCCCTACTTTTCTTAATCTGAACTTGAGAGGAAGCTTCTTTTATTCTAGCAATTGGCTCTCATTTTTCCACATTTGATGATCCCGAATAGATATATCCGTTAGAACAAAATGTCTTATACAAATAAAGGAATACTATTCCTTTATCAACTGAATCATGCCCTTTAAGGCATACCATTTGCTTTTCTTTTTTTCCATCATCATTCTTTTTCTATCTACAGTACTAGGTTTGTAACCTAAAACCCATGTTATTTTCAATTATGATTAGAGTTTTCTTGATTCCTTGTAAAGCTGTTCCTAAACCTTGTCCAGCTCGCCAGCCTTTTTTAATAGTTTGCTTGACTATCATGTTTGTGGTATTTGATAATAGGGGCATGGTGTCTTTGACTCTTTCCAACATATGTAGCACTTACTATCTCAAAGGCTCTAAATGAGCACTTTGGTGCTTCTTTAGCGGCCTTGACATAAGGAGTACCTAGAGTTTTAGTTACTAATAAGTTTTATTCACCATTATATTAAACTTGTTTTCCTTCAATAAGAAACTTTAGTTTTTGATGCAATGATGAAGTAATAGCCCCTATTGTATGAATCTAAGGTTATTCAAGCAAACAGCTACATGAGGGCACAATATCTATAACCTAAAATTGAACATGAAAGGTATATGGATCGATTTACAATGGAATTTTTATATCACCAATCACTTCCTTTCGTGCCTTATCAAAAGCCTTAACAACCATATGATTGTTTCTCATGTGTGACTGATTCACTAGTAGCTTTGAAAGCATGGTCATAGGTATCACATTAATATATGACCTATTATCAATAAGCACCTTGGCCATAGTATGACTTTTGCAATTAACAGTAATGTGTAGGGCATTGACATTACCTTGTTCTTCATGAGGTATCTTATTATCATTAAAAAAGATAAAATTTGAGGCTATGATATTCCCTACCATGTGATCCATATTTTTTATAGAAGTATTATGCTCAACATAAACCTGATTAAGCATTTTCAGTTAAGCATTCCTATGTGGTTCAAAGTTTAGTAGTAGTGATAATAGCAAAATACAAGCTTATAACTTGTTTGACTGGTCGACTACACTGTATGCACTGTACTTAATGACCTTAAGAAATTCACAAGCTTTTTTCTCAGACACAAGTTTCTTATATTAAACTTATGGATTTGTCACAACAAGACTAGACTCTTTCTTTATTGTGACCTCTTATCTTTCTTTTGATTTTCCTTTCCTGACCTTTTTTAACATTTTAGGTGTGTAACAACGACCATTCCTAGTCATTCCTTCCACTCCTATTATATTCATGGTGTATTCACTCTCCTTGTTCTCTAAAGCTACTTTATCACTAGACTTTTGAATCTTTACGTCATAATTATAGTCCTATGGGACTTACTTATCACTCTTATAAGGGAATAGATTAGGAACGTAGAATGTCAATGGTGTTCTAAGAAAATATATCAGCTTTTCCATGCTAGCTCTGTTTTATCATTATAAAATATGGTGAGAGCTTTTGGAATGAAAGGTACTCCTTACCCATCACTTTTCATAATCACATTGCCAATATCATCTTCAACATAGAATTCAATCACCTCATCATCCATGAATTGTTGCAACACCATCCAAAACCCTTAGTAGCATTGGATCACTTGCCTTATATTTTTTCCATGATATTGACAATCATGGTTATCATCCATACTACTACTGTCATTAATTGCAGGCAAAATCATTTTTGCCTTAACCAGACAATCAAAAATTTTCTTTATTAGAGTTTTTACCTCATTGACCTATCTTTTCACTTTTAACCCTTATCCATCTGATACTGCATTAATGGTGCCGCCAATATGATTAAGAAGAGGGTTTATCCCAATATTAGGTTTAGCCTTAGAGTTGACATTTATGAAACCTTGATTTATTAATTTTGGCATCTTATATTTTAAAGCTATGCAATTCTCAGTGAAATGATCTATTACACCAAAATGATAATCACACTTAGCATTAGAGTCATACCATTTTGGGTATGGTGGCTTTATGGTTCCACATACTTGGGAACAATAAGGTAACCTCTCATTAATTATGGATACAAGCTAGTGTATGATATAGGGATAGGGAAAACTGAGTTTTTCTTGATTTTTGTTATTTTGTGGGTTATTTTGGCTTAAGCTAGCTAGCTAAATTAACATTATAGGAGTGAAACTAGGTGGTTGTGAATTAAAGTCTAGTTTGTATGGTGGTTGTTAGGACGCTTGCTAGTGGTATGGTTGTTGGTAGCTTGATTAGTGTTCAAGAAATACGTAGGGAACTATGGTCTTGGGTTATAAGGGACAAATGGTTGGAATAGGAGATTTCCCATAAACATAGCATGTGTCTCTTGCACTTTCTTTCTTAGATTGGTTAACTTCCTAGTGCTGGAATCTTCAAACCCTTAAATTCTACCAGTTTTAATGGCATTCTTGATCTTTCACTTGAAATCACCATGGTAGAGAAATTCTTTATAGCATTTTCTACCAACTTGTCATAATATAGGGTTTTCAATATGTTGACAAATAGCACAATAATATTCTTTTTAGTTAGTGACAGTTGGACTTAAGCCACTACATCTCTCCATTGATGCATATACTCTTTAAAAGTTTATATTACTTATTTTTCATGTTCTGTAAAGATAGCATGTCTGGAGCCATGTCAATGACATGCTTATATTGAGCCATAAAAGCTTTAGTTAAATCTCTCCATAAATGGATTTGGCTCTGATCTAATTGGACATACCATCTTACCCCTGATCTAGTTAAATTGTCTTGGAAATAATGTATCAAAAGTTTATCATTTTGAGTATGATCTATCATTTTAGGACAGAACATCATAATATGAATAAAAGGACATTTAGTTTCATTAAACTTTTCAAAATGAGAAACTTTAAATTTTGCTAGGATAACTAAATCAGGTACCAAATTAAGTTCATTTGCATCCATGCTCTTAAAAATGCCATTCCCTTTCGTAGCTCTTAATCTTTCTACAAGTAAATTATACTTATTTTTCATCTCAGCACTAGCATAGACATGCCACGTAGCTTTTCTTGTTCAATAAGATCATCTAAATTTGGCAAAATGATGGGATCAATAAGACCTTAATCCTTGATTGACATTTACATGTACCTAGGATTAACTAGTAGAAGGTCTAGCACCAGTGTAAAGCTAGAGTTGACTAATAGAAAGACTAGTATAAGTGTAAGGTTATGCGACCAATGGTTGCAAATGGATTCCTCAAGAAGTATGAACTTGAAGTGGAGTGAACCTTGAAGAATATGCTGGTTTCTCCATATTAATCCCATCCCCTAATCTTTGTGTACAAGGAACTTCTTTGCCTTTTAAGGAGCCAACTAACAATTGTCTCAACTCAAACATCTGCCATCAATGTTCAATTGTATTTCCATCACTCTCTTTTTTATCTCTTCTCGTGCCTTCTCAACCCTTTCAAACCTAGCTGTATTCTCTTCTTTCATGATTCAAGAATTGAAATGAGTATTATACTTGTATGAAATTGCTTGACTTGACTTATTTAGCTTTGCTATCTTTGAACCTCTATTTATTAATTATGAATTAGAATGCATGGTATATTCATTATTATATCATTATTAATTTATTATTAATAATTATTATTAATTTGCTTTTATTAATTTACATGTATGCAATGAACATAATGTAATGAAAATGAGATATTGCTTTAGATCAATCTAAGCAAAGGAAACATTCATTAACCATAAAAATCTTTGTACATCAACCAATCATTCATGCATTAAAACTGTCAAAACACCTAACTTGAGCATACTTCTCCCTAGTTTCAGATAAAAAAACTCAAAAATCATTGACTTTAGTTATAAGTCGATATAATCTTTCGTTAAAGTTCTTCAGCTCTATCCACCATTTCATTGGCTTTTTGCATTGCTTTGTAGATTTGAAAAGTCAACGCTCTATATATTATTACTTTCCTAAGCTTTTCAGTCTCTACATTTCTTGAGCCTCTACTTCCCTATTATAGATATGAGCCCAATAATTTTTGTTTTCTTGCTATTCAATCAAAATCTTATCTATATTGTTTTGATTCTTGACGAGCTGGATCTCTAAGCTCATCAACTCCTATTCCAAAGCATTTTTTTTTCTTTTTATAAGTCAAAAATCCTATTCTGTTCTTCCTTTAATCTAGCCCTTAGCTTTTTATTTTCCTCGTGACACTTGGCTACCTTTGCAAAGACTCTAAAAAATTTATCTTTCCATGTGTGTTATTTTTTGGTGAGTGCAGAGATTGCTTCCTTGTTTTCTCAGGCTTTACTCTTTCAATATTCCATCATCTTCCTTAGTTCTTCCACTTTCTTCTTAGATCCTCTTGAAGGTCAAATGTCTATCCTTAATATCTTATTCTTTTTATGAAGATCTTGAAAATCCCTTTTCAACATCTTTCGCTCCTTGGTCAACTTTATAATGCATCATTTTTCATCATTAAATCATACCTCAATTGGTTGACCTAATTTATCATCGCCATCTTTTTTTTTCATCTTTTTCTTTTTAATTTCAAACTCTTGCTAGATAATCTCAAGAGTTAACAATACAAGCTTTAGTGTGAGAATGGGTAACTGATATGAAATGTCTACTAGTAGGGGTTTAACTCTCTTCATGTTTATATAAGGTACCATTTTGCAGTATTTTTGTATATCTGGTTGAGTTCATTCGATTAATTTACTTTCATGCCTTGATGACTTCTCAGACCTTTTTTATATAATTGGGTGCTCCATAATCAAACTCGAGTGAACTGAGTCCATGAGTCATAGGGATGAATTGACAAGAATCATATTGCCTCAGGACTATAAGAAGAGTTTAGCTAATAGCCTCTCATATTACTAGCAATGGTACCCATGACTCATCTCCACAACTACATAAAATGGTTGTGGTAAATATCCATGACACTTTCCATGTTACATCCTCACTAGTGAGCTTTAGAAAAAATGTCATCCATTGTCTTTTTGTCCAATCTCTCCCCCATTCTTTGATAACAAATTCTTTGATCGAAACAAAATGAATGGAGAAAGGTTAAAATGATATCTTTTTTTCCCCAAAAGTGACTTTTGGTCCAAATAAAAAGCAACTGAATGCATCTTATGAATCAACCTTCACCTTTCATTCGATAAAAATTTATCGATCTAATGGTCTCTACTAAGATAATCGGTGAATGATTTATACCTTTAACACTAATGCTTCTATATGTCTTAATACCTTGGGAATATCATCAACCTATACATAGACAAAGTAAACAAATTCAATATACGATCATCATCAAGATACTTCTTTATTACTCTAATAGAAAGGTTGATAGAATTGTCTCGACCCTATTCTTTTCGTTCTTGTGCTTGTCTATCTCCTTGACCTCTACTTGCATAATTTTTGCTATTTTTTTTTTATATTCAGTGATCTTTTGTTCTTTCCAATAGATCTTTTCTTGATTAACAGACTCTATCCAGAGCAAGGACAAGTATTTTTCAATTGTGGGGGTTAAGTCTTGTTGGTTGAACATAAAGCACCAATAAGACGGATCTCAAAACTTTATTACAGCCTTAACTAGTGACTCATCCATTTTCACCAACATGAGCAATGCCACATCCCCATAGTTCTTTAAAAAATACTCATTCTTTTCTACTCCCCATTATTGCCATATGGTTTCCAGCTCAACTATATCATTCAGACTCAAATCCACATGCACCAATTATGGAAGTCTATAAATATGATCGGCCTCTAAGTAGTCTTCTTCTTTTTCTTGGGTGCTTTTTGATTGGCTTTTAACTTTCAAATAATTCTTACAAGAGGCTGATGCTATTGATTGCTTCATGAGAGCTTCTTTTGCTGTTGATTGACCCCAAACAAATACCTCTCTTAAAATGCCATGTTTATATGATGTATACAACAAACTAAAAGACTGTACAAATAAAAGAAATTAATAATCCAAACAAATAAGTAATAAAAATAACAAAACACCATACAATACAACAAAATAACAGAATATATTAGTATCATAACTTTTGGAGATTTTCTAAAAGGTGGCATAGCTTTACCCTAGGTAGACTTTTTATGGTTTTCGATATGCTAGGTTAGATTTATTTGTTTAAAGGTTCCTAAATCAAACCTTACATCAACTTCCATTATAGACTAATAAGACACATCAATCCTCACCCATTATAAGCTATAAAAAGAAATGGTTCAATTTAAGTGAAACTGTTTCACTAGCAAATACAGAGGTTATCACTTCACGAGATTGTAGTGACTTCACATCCTCTTAATAAGGACGAAGCCTGGGTCCAGAGCTCATGTATGCAAGTGAATGTGCAAATGTGTAACACAATATATTAATCAAAACAACATAAATAAATTATAAATAACAAAGTCAAAATAGGATAATAACTAACATGCAATTTATTTTATTATTTAGTTTGTTGAAACATTAAAATAAAAGGAATTAAATCAAATAAAACCAATTAAATCCAAATTTCAATAGTGCATGATTAAAATTTTGGCCTAACTCTCAATATCCCTAGTAGATCACCAAGCTGTCATAATATATAGATCTGAAAACTCGATTGTTAGACGTAATCATTTAAATTCGTGAAAACACGGGGAGTCGTCACTAATTTTTTTAAGGCGTGATTAGTCACCCAAAAAGTTTGTCTTTTTAATATAACAATAAAACGAGTTTAAAGTTTATTAAAAATATAATTTTGGTTTATGAAAACAAGATTGGGTTCGAGAGTCAATTACGCATGAGAAAATATTAGCTCCTCCACAATGTCCATAAAATTGGTACCAATTAATAATGTGCTATTTATAACTTTAGACAAAAGTGATTTTTATATGAAATTTAATTATAATTCCTTTTATCTTTAAGAAATAAAGTAAATTAAAAATCTTTATTTAGAAATGCTGTGTAAATCTCTAAATTAAAGAAATACCTTAAAATTTTCTAGCGTAAAGGCAAAATTCAAAGATAATATTTTCCATCTAAGATTACCACAACATTTCCTCAAAAATAAAAATAATATTCTTTGAAAATGACAATTATTGGTGACTCTCTACCATCTAAGTAGAGTATTAAAAATTATATTCTCTGAAATATTATTTTAGATTTATTTATTTATTTGAAATTTATTTTTTGTAAAAATAATTAAATAAGTAAATAACAAACCATAAACATCAATAATTAAAATAAACATATACATATAAGCAACAAATGCAAATGTGGCTGTAAATATATGTCTTAAATGACGATGAAATGCGAAGTTAAGATTAGGTTTGTAAATATAAAAAGATCACTTAAACTCTTTAACTTTTAGGCAGGGTTTGGATATGACTTTTTATATTCAAAATCTCATTTTGTATTTTTTTTATTCTTTATTTAGTTTTATTAGTTTAAATTATGAAAATATATGAAAATTCTAAATGAAATAAAATTTCCTAAGTAGGCGGCATTCGGGAATAAATTATTTCACAAAAAAGTTTCACATAAATCCTTGAATTTCGAAATGGTCTCAAGGTTTTAAGTGGATTAAGGTTTCATATAGGATTTAGGGTTTTCTCTAGGGTTTTAATTTATGGTTTCATTCTAGGTTTCACATTAGGGTTTTAGTTTCATTTTAAGGTGTAAGGTTTCACATTGGGTTTTGGGATTTCGTTTATAGTTTAAGGTATCACCAAGGATTTCAAGTTTCACCTAGGATTTAAAGTTTTATTTTAGGGTTTTTCTTTGGGGTTTAGGAATTTACAAACCTCTCTAAAAAATCTCTAATATTTAGGTAGACTCTTTGGAGCAAATTGGCTTTAGGATTTCCAAAAATCAATTTCTATATCTTTTATATATTTTCATTTTTATCAAAAATTTTATTATTGTTATTATTATTATTATTATTATTATTATTTATTGTTTAATAGTTTCCCGACATCAAAAGTCGTGAGTATGGGTGGTATACAAAGGAACATAAGACAAACAAATTAACAAGAGATAAACGTGGCAACACCAACCCCCATGAACCCGAAAAAAAGTGGCTTGAAACTTCCCCCAGCAACCAAACATGCAAGGACGTTAAAGTACAAACAGTAGAAGGGTGAAGCTTCAAGCTTCCTAAAACAAACAACACATGCAAGTGCGAGCATGAAGCCTTAGGCTTCATGACAGTCCACGTGTGAGCATGAAAAGAAAAGAAAAACTTTCACTTCCATATGATATTACATAAACAGAAAATATGAAAAGAAAATATGAAGCATTAAAGAACAATGCATGTAACATGTTAATGCATGAAAACACAAACAGAAGAAGAAAATAAGAGCATGCAAAAACCGGGAAAAGAAGTTTCAACGAGAGAAAAAAAAAAACCTTTGTTACTGTCGTTCTTGGTCTTCTCTTTTCCCTTTTTTTTGCCTCTTGTTTCTCTTCTTTTTTTTTTTGGATCACGCTTGCTTCTCTTTTTCCACGTTCCTCGTCACTGCTTCTAGTTTCAGTTTTTTTTGAATGCCTACTGCCATTCCCAGGTTCGTTGCTGCGCATTCCCTACGTCTGTTTCTCTTTTATTTCTCTGCTGCAATTTTTTGATCTTCTCCTTTCTTTTTTTTTTTTTGTTTTTGCTTGCCACTTTAGTTTTCTTCTTTGCCTTCCGTTAGTTTTCGTCTAAAAACCGCTTCTGCCTGCTCTTCCCAGTTTTTTTATTTTACTTTCTGTTTCCGTTTCTGCTTTTTTTTTTTTTTCTCTGGTTTGCGTTTTCTCCTTTCTTTTTTCTGTTTTTGCTTCGTTCCTGCCACTTCTCCTCTTTAGTTTTTCGACTTCTTGTGTTTTTCTACAAGTATTCCAGTTTTTCCTTTTTTGTTTCTTTTCCTTTTTTTTTTTTTGCTTCTTTTTTGGTCTCCCTTCTTTTCGCTATTTGCTTCAGTTTTCTACTCTTCTTTTTTCAGTTTTCCTTTTGCTTCCCACATCTTCCCTCTCCCACTATAACCGTGCTTTCTCTTCCATTTTTTTAATTGCAGTGTTACTTCTCATCTTCATGGATGCCCCACACAGCCCCACGTCGCCCCATGTTGCCCAGAAAATGCAGGCTTCAATCTTTTAGTTCTGCCTCACTGTGTAGCAGACCGTTTTCATGCATTGTTTTATTTTTTTTTTTTGCTTTCCTATTGGCCTGTGCATGCCCGTTTCATGCAGCCATTTGCTTTTCACTACTTCGTCTTATGCACATGCGTGGATCCTTTCTTTTATCACATGAAATGGCCATTTTAACAAGGTCAAATGGGCCTTTATTTTTAGCCGTATTGGATAGCCCATTCGGGCCTTTATTTTATTTGTATTTCATTTGTTTTTGGGCTTTATTTCAAGCTTGTTTGGTTTGCTTCAGTACTCCTATTTATTTTGGCCAATCTTTTTGTTATCATTATTTTTTGTATTTATTATTTATTATTTTATATTTTTAAAATTTTAAATATTTTTAATTTTTAAATAGTTTTTTACATTTTTTATTTGGTTTTTTTATTTTTTATTTGGTTTTTGTTTAATGGCCAACGATGGGCCATTAATGAGTTTTGAGGAATAAGTCTTTATTAGGTTTTCTTTAAGGCCATTTTGGGTATTATTCAGCCTATGCAACTGGACTGAGGACCCACATTAGGTCTCATATTGAAACATTTAAAATGGATTGTGTAATGAGTTTGAAAAGGGATGATCAAAACCCAATTACAAAGACAAGCTTAGATTAAAACAATAAAATACCCTGGACAAAGTTAGATGCATACATACATCATGAAGTTCCTGCATTTACATGGGCTTTTGTAAAATAAAGTTTTATGGTTGTAAGGAATACATAAAAAAAAGAAGGAAAAAAGAGAAAATTTTGAATTTACAAATTTGAGTCTATATCTTTGAGGCATCCATGTCATGTATGAAGATCGACATTTGCATTCATAAGAGGCATTGTATCACAAAAAATAAATTTGCTAGTAAGAAAATTTGTCATGCATCTTCTCAAGTACCTTTGTGTTATAAAAAAAAGAGAAAAAATTGCATTTGCATCATCGTAGATTCATTTACATGAAAAGAACATTAGTGTTGCATCATGAAAAAGTCACTTGCATTTGCATCGAGCATTTGCATCATGAAAAAATTCTGTTAGTACATGAATTCTTGCATGTGCATAAAGACATTTACATTCGCATCATTTGATTGAAAATAAACATTTGTGTCATGAATGCATTTGTCCAAAAAAGAAGAAAAAAATAAAAAAAAAGAAGTCCTCCAGAAAAGAGTATGAAACAAAATTGAGAAAGTTTGTCAAAAAAAACCAAAAATGACTTAATCTCTCAGCTCAAGAAACAAGAAAAGTAAAATTCTACCAAGATAAAGGATAAAGAGTTTGAAAAAAAATTTGCTAGTAAGAAAATTTGTTATGCCTTTTTTCAAGTACCTTTGTGTCATAAAAAAAGAGAAAAATTTGCATCATTGTAGAGTCATTTACATGAAAACAACTTTGGCATTGCATCATGAAAAAGTCACTTACATTCATATAAAGACATTTACATTCACATCATTTGATTAAAAATAGACATTTGTGTCATGAATGTATTTGTCAAAAAATAAGGAATAAAATAGAGAAAAAAAAGAAGAAAATCTTCAAGAAAAAAGTTTGAAAAAAATTGAGAAAGTTTGTCAAAAAAAACCAAAAAGGACTTAATCTCTCAGTTCAATAAACAAGAAAAATAATTCTACCAAGATAAAGGATAGAGAGTTTTTAAAAAAAAAGAAACAAAATAAAAAGAAAAGAGACAAAGAAGTAGTAGTTTGATGTACAAAAGAAAAGGGTTTGCTAAAGAAATGAATGAAAAGATGAGATATGATAACAAGTCAAGTTTTCTTTAGAACTAGAAAATATTAAGAAATTTTGAAAAAAAATAGATTTAAGCCCAATTTAACTAACACACAAATGAGATTTAAGTCCAATTCAGTTTGCACCCAGAAGAGAATTTAGCCAAGTTTAATAAATACCCAGATGAGATTTAAGCTTAGTTTAGTTGACACCCAGATCAAATTAAGCCTAGTTTAGTTGGCACTTATATGAGATTTAAATCTAGCTTAGCTGGCAACCAAATCAAATTAAGCCAAATTTAGCTGGCATCCACATGATATTTAAGCCTAGTTTAATTGGCATCCAAAGAAGATTAAGCATAATTTAGTTGGCACCTAGATGAGATTTAAGCCCAATTTAGTTAGCACATAGATTGAAATTTTAAGCTCAATTTAGTTAGCATTTAGATGAGGTTTAAGCTTAGTTTAATTGGCACATAAATTAAAATTTTAAATTCAATTTAGCTGGCACCCAAATTGAGACTTTAACCTTGCTTTAGTTGGCACCTTAAGCCCAAATTAGTGGCACCTAAGCCCAGATTAGTGGGCATCCAAAATTTAAGCTCAGTTTAGCTGGTAGCAATAAGATTTAAGCCTAGGTTAGCTAATATCTAGATTTTAAGCCCAATAAAATTGACACCAATTAAGAAAAATATTGTGAAATCAGAGTTTTTTTCGGTGACGATATCCGCAAACATTTATATATTTTTTTCGATGATGATATCCAAGTTCCTTTTAGTAGTGATATTAAAAGTCATTTGCATATTCTTGTTAGTGGTGATATTCGAGTATCCAAGTCATTTACATTCACTTTGTGGTGATATCCGAGTTATTTTCAATGGTGATAGCCGAAATTATCTCATTTTTTATGGTAATATTCAAGTTTTCATTTAGATTTTTAAATTTATTGAGCCTTTGCATTAAAGCTTTTCAAGATTAAATTTTTAATATTGTCGAGCCTTTGCATTGAAGCAACTTAAAATTAAACTTTTAAAGTTGTCAAGCTTTTATGCAAAGCTTTTTAAGATTAGATTTTTAATATTGTTGAGCACTTATGCTGAAACTTTTCAAGATTAGATTTTAAAGTTGTTGGGCCCTTGTGCCAAATCTTCTCAAGATTCGATTTTTAAAATTGTCTAGCCTTTACATCGAAGCTTTTGAAGATTAAATTTTTAAAGTTGTAGAGGCTTTTAAAAAAATATTAGATTTTTAAAATTGTTGAGCCCTTATGCCAAAACTTTTCAAGTTGTTGAGCTTTTAAGTTGAAGTTTTTCAAGATTAGATTTTTAAAGTTGTTGAGCCACTGCAATGAAGCATTTTAAGATTAGATTTTCAAAGTTGTGAAGCCCTTACGCTAAAACTTTTCAAGATTAGATTTTTAAAGTTGTTAAACTCTTGCACCAAAGCTTGTCAAGATTAGGTTTTTAAAATTATAGAGTCTTTTGTGGCAGAAGCTCTTTAGGATTAGATTTTCAAACTTGTTGAGCCTTTGCGACTAAAACTTTTCATGATAAAATTAAAGTTGTTGAGTCTTTGCCGAAAGAGCTTTTAAGTTTATTTAAAAAAAAAAACACACACACACACACGCACACATACACAAACATAAAAAAAACCAAAAAAAAAAACTTTTGAAAAACCTTGAATCAATAACTCTAGACAAAATTGTTGTCCATATCTTTTTCTTATTCCTGATTCTTAGCAATACATAAAGAGGGACAGCTGTAAACACCTAATTTTACCAGGGACAACCTGACAATGATCAGATATGATTTTTGTTTAGGCATTTTAGATCATTTTTGGCATTTTGATTTCATATTTGATCAACGTTCGTTTTGCATTATTTAGGATCCAATTGAAATCAGTCTTAGGTTAGTGAAACTCGAGAGCCAAATATGGGCCTAGGCCATTATCTGACCCATTACGCAACCTTTTTAAAAGTCCCATATGTGGCCCATTATGTGGCTCGTTTAAAGGACCATCATATAGCCCATTAATGGCCCAAAACATGGCCTAATCAAGAGCCCAAATTGACCATGAAGAATGGCCCAAAATGTGGACGTTGGGCATAAAACAAAATAAAAAAAGAAAAAAAAACAAAGTCTGTTATGAGGAAGCCCAAATTAACAAGAAAAAGAAAAGGCAAAATGAAGCCCATTTGGTTGACGAATAAATGGTGAGCAAAAGAGAAGGAAATAAGGGGTCAAAAACAAGTGGGTTGTTGTAAAACAAAGCAAAAAACATATAGAGAAAAAATGAAAACCAAGTTGTGGCCAATAAAGTAGTGGAAGGAAAAAAACAAATAGTAAAACTTGGTGAGAAAGGTTTTGAGCATTAGAAAAAGAGAGCCAAAACCACAAGAAAAAAGAAGGGAATGGGAAAGATAAAAAATGACAAAAACCAAAAGAGAAAAAAAAACTAGAAAAAAGGCTTTTCAAAAACAAAAGAATTAAAAAAAAAAAGAAAGATTTTAGGAAGCCAAAAAAATAAAAAATAGAAAGAAACAAAAGGATTTTGGGCAATCATAAATAGAGAAAAAAAAGTTTTAAAGAGCCCAAAAATAAGAGAAAACAAAGAGGTTTTGAAAATTGGAAAACTGATGAGAAAAAAAAGAGGTTGAGGTAAAAAAAAAAAGTTTTGCATGAGAAAAAAAATAGCCTTAGCAAAAAAAATATTAAAGCTTTTGGAGAAAGTGAAAGAAAGGTAATGATTTTTGTTCCTCACAGGTTCTTTCTATGTATTCTAAAACCAACTTTGAATGTAGGATCGATCCTATTTTGTTATCCTTTTCTATACATAGTTTATTAGGAAAACTTAAGCTTGCCTTATTGTTTGTATGCATTAAGGTGAAAACATCTTTGTTTTGGTTGTCCACTTTCTTGATATAAAACGTGTATAATGATAAATGTGTATTTTATTCATGTCTTTTGTTCCTTTTTTCATAGTTGCTGGTATAGGATGAAAAAAATTAAAAAAAATTTAGTATCTTTTAAATATATGAGGCAAATATAAGTCATAAAGTGTTTAAAAGTTTTGGTCTAGTTCAAGAAGAAAAAAAAAACAACCAGCTCTCAAAATAGGGGAAAGAAGCAACATAAAAAAAAAAGGTTTTGAAGCTTAATTAGTTACTTGATTTTATTTAATTTTTTATTTTCTGTGTATGGATTGGTTACAAAAGCCTAAGACTTCATCCTATGCCATTCCTTTTCTCCTCTTGTGTGGGTTGACTGTTGAAGGTTTAAAGCTAGTTTTCTTTCTTTTCTTTTTTTGAGTATGGCATGTATGCAAAAACATGTAGCTTTATCATTTCCATGGTCTGTTGTTCAGGTTTTTGTGCAATCTATTAATTGAAGCGTAAAGCTTCATCATTTTTCATATTCTTGGTTCATTTTTATGTATGGTTTATTGTATTCGGGGTTGGTTCAAGCTTCAAGCTACATTCTTTTCTTGCATACTGTTTGTTTCTTACTTTTTACTGTGTGCGGCATATGATTTGGAGCTTAAAACTTCACCCTTTCATGTTTGCTGACCTCTTTCTACGTGTGATTTATGTAAGGAAGCTTAAAGCTTTAATCATTTCACGTCTACTATTTCTTTTATTTTGCAAATGAGCTATATTAAAAGTGATTTCTTCATGAAAATAGAGGAATGAAAGCCCAAAGAATTAGGAACCCAATAAAGAAATCTTACAAAACTATAGTGTTGGATCTATGGTTTAATAGTTTGCCGCATGGATCGGGTCTTTTTTGTTTTGGCAATTAGCTATTGCATGGGCTCGATTGATGGGCTAAAAAATAGTGATAATATATAATATTGATTTTAATATAAAAAAATAATTTAGGAAACCCTATCTAGATATTGAAAAGAATATAAATAATATTTTGAAGAATTAATCTTCTTGAGTTCAGCCTAGATATTGGAGAATTAAAAGAAAATTTCTTTCATAAATAAAAAAATAATAATAAATAAAAAGATTAAAATTGACTCTTCATTTCAACTGCATGATTTATGGCATATTATATTCATTTCATGGCACATACTTTCTTTATTTTATGGCTTATGTTTTATTATCATGCAAATATCTTTATAATATTTTGTCACCATATTCACTACATATGTTATTGATTGTCCTTTAATTGCATAATGTTTTAAAAATGATTTTGAAAACCCTACTTAGATATTAGAGGGAATCCAAATCATATTTTAAAGGATTAACTCTCTTAAATTTTGCTTAGATATTAGGGAATCAAAGGAAATTATTCTTCATGAGAATAAATAAAAAATGGAATTGAACCCATTCTTAATTTCCTTTAAAAAAATATAATAATAATAAATAATACTCAAAATGATAGACTATGGGTTGGATGCATATAAAGTAAGGTAATTGATTGCATTAGCATTATTTATTTATCTTACATTGCATTAGGCCTTAAAATAAGAATGTGAGTTGGTATTTCAGTAATTTTGAAAATTTGTTTCAACATATTAAAAAATGATTAGTATACCTGTGTGAAAATAATCATTAAAACCCTACTAGATATTGGAGGGCTTTGCAATAATTATTCTTCGTGGGGGAATATTAAGTCAAATTTTAAGGAATATTGTGAGAATTTTAAGTAGAGGAATATTCTTTGAAATTCTACCTAGATATTGGAGAATTAGAAAATGTTTTGATACTAAAAGTCTTCATCATATTCCTAAATAATAGGTTTTTTTATAAAAATGAAAAACATAAGATTTAAATATGGGTTAGAAAAATTTTATTGATTGCTTGCATTGAAATTACATTAATGTCTTATATCTTCTCTCTGTGATATTTTTTTGCATTTCATTGCTTACAAAAAAGTTAATAAATTGTGTTTTTTTTTGGAAAATTATTTTAAACTATAAAAAACTAATATTTTTAAGTAAAAATAATTCTTGAAACCTTACCTAGATATTGGAGGGCTTTTTAATAATTATTTTTTTATAAAGGAATATTATATGAAAATTTTGAGGGATTAGTATGAAAGTCCCAAGTAAAGAAATATTTTTAAAAGTTCTACCTAAATATTGGATAATTAGAAGATATTTCAATACTAAAGATTTTTATGTTATTTCAACAATAAAAGATTTTTACAAAAAAAAGGAAAAAATCTTTTTAAATATTGAATTTAAAACCATTTTTATCAATACTTAGAATAACATATGATCAATCGGTATCAATTTTTTATGGGTGCTATAGTGGTGCTAATCTTTTCCCATTCATAACTGACTCCTAAACTCAACCCTATTTTGATAGACCAAAATTATCTTTTTGATAAATTTTAAACTCATTTTATTGTTTTATTAAAAAAATAAACTTTTTAGGTGGCCAATTACATCTAGCAAAAAAGATTGGTGGCAACAACCCTTGTTTTGAAACTTTTTAAAATTTTCATCTAACGATCTCTAAACCATTATGACAGGGGTTATCCTTAGGTGGCTAGGGGTATAGAAAAGGGCGAGGTCTTCATCATCATTATCATCATTGTCATTGATAGCCTCTACCTCTCTTTCAACTTCACCCTCCTCCTTAGCTTGGTCAAATCCTTGAGCCTACTTAGAACTTTAAGCCTGCTTAGCCTTGAAAACTTTATTGTCAGATTGCTTGGCTTCTGAATATTGAGAAGGCCATTAAGCTTGAGTAAGGGTTAAGACCTCTACTATGTCAGAGGAAGACAAAGATGAAGAAAAGTCAAAAAACTCCTTAGACTCAAAAGAAAAGCCAAAGCTAGACTCTAAGCTCAAACTATTAGCACGTCAAGAAGAAAAAAAAAGGTAAAAAAGGTTTAGATTATTTGGAAGGGAGCAAAGGAAGTAGAAAAAAGGTTAGATGAAAAAGTTGCACTGACCATGGCTATAAGAAGTAGAGGGTTTTGAAGGTCGAAATCAATTGTGGCTAGAAGCTCGTCCATCCCATGATAGATCTTTTCCCTTTGCTTAGGCGTTGTCCTTGATCTTTTTTTGGCCCTTGATAGATATTGAGTTTAACCAATAAGCTATACTGAGGAAAACTTTGGAGGGAGCTAGCTACTAGATGATTTTATTATTCTTTCACCCCTATACCCAAGTTAGATAAACGATTTGCATGTCAGTATCATTGTAAGCATCCACTAGAGTTTCTTCTAACTTTGCCCCACTCAGGTATAGTTCACCATCTGTGAGATCTTAACAGGCATGCTTACACTTAAACCATTTTCAAAAGATCAAGGTTAGTCAACGGTGCACCTGTAAGAGATCCTGCCAATCAACTACCTTGCACTTTATAGGTTTTCTAGCCCATTGACTCACACACATGTTAGACTCCTTGGTTCATGTTTCAAGATAGGCAAAATGGGAAGCCTATTGGTCAATATTGGGAGCACGCTAGTGCTAAGGCATGCTAAGATGATGCATGTTACATTCCATGATCGCAGTGATGATGTCTCCACAAGCATATCAAAAGCCCAGACTTAGGCCACTGCCACAACCCACGTTGTTCCTTGCCTTGAGCAGATCAGCTCTTGCCATTCCACATCCGACTAGGGTGCATCACTAGCCCCCATCTGCTTCCCTTTTGATAATTTCAAGCATTCTTTGACTCTTTTTTCAAAGTCTATTTCACTTTCCCTTGTGGTATTTGGTTGTTATCGATTTTTCACCTATATTCAACATTGGATGGAATTTATTACCCGATTGAGGTTACATTCCAAAACAACCTGACTCGTAAATAGTGCTTCGTGGTGCGATAGGGTCCAAGCACAATGGGGCTCTCACCTTCTCCGATGCCCCTTTCTATGGGATTTGGGCCCATTTGCTATTGAAAATGCCTCTCCAGACTACAATTCAAACACTGGGGACTTCATAGCTAAAATGAAAGCCTCTTGGCCAAGTTGACCTCTTATTATTTCTATTTTAAAGTTATTAGGCATTTTAGAATCAGAAAACATAATGAAAGGAAGAGAAACATACCAAAGAGTTTTGAAAAGAAAGTCGATGAAAAAAGGCTAAAAAATTTTGAGATCGATAAAAACTGATCAACTAGAGAGCTTAAAAGTCTGGGTAATAAGAAATTAAGACCCTAGAAGGCCTTTTATATAGCCAAGTCCTATATCAGATGAACGCCCAAAATTAACCCATGTTACTATAACGGTTACCGAAGATGACTTTTCAACTTTTCAACCTTAATAAGAATTGACAAAATTTCTCTCTTTTCAATAAATGCAGATTCAAAAGAACCTACATAAAGGTCACATCGATTTTCATACTATGCAAAACCCC
This sequence comes from Durio zibethinus, assembly GCF_002303985.1. Next base: position 8,621,246 of record NW_019167826.1, read on the forward strand.
CTAGCAAAACCCATTAGTATCACATCGATCATACACGTAATGTTACATTGGACTTGCTATGATTCGCTATAAGAAGTTCACAAGTGTCAAGTTGGCTACAAATATAATATGTCAAATACACTATACACACTATAAGCACCACATCAATTATCTCACACAAGCACATCTAGGCCGTATCACCTTAAACCCGAATAATGGTACCACCTCCCATACATTGGCATAACCATATAACTAGCTCGACGAATTAAAGTATGGACAATCATCAAAACAACTCATCTAAATGACATTGCAAAAGCTTCAAAGGAACCCTACGCTTAACTCATAGCTTAATCTAAATGATAATAGATTGGCTAACCTTGTCATCGATAACTTGATACCTCAAACTACACAATAAGGGGATATAATATTATGGGTATTTTAGTGTCCAAGGGCAAAATAGACTTTTCTCTCCAAAGATAAGTTAGCTAACAAGCGAAGGCATTCTAGTCATTTTGATTGAGCTGAAATGATGGGCCGACTTGAAATGTCAGGGCCCACGTCAGGTTGATCACCTCAAGAGCCTAGTTACTTGTCACCTCTTAAGTGGACAATCAACTGCCAGCTTAGCTCAAGTCTATGAGGTCAATCTTAGTCCCTCTACATTGACCTTGAGCTATCTAGGCCCTAGTTCCTCCATTACATAGGTATAATTTGCCCCATCAAGGTATTTCCAAACTAACTAGAACTTTTAACTTTTAAACCTTTGTTTCACCTTATTCTCCTTGCCTTTCTTAGACTGAACTTTGACTTAAGTGTAGGAGTACTAACATCGAGACAACCATCAACCTTTATCGTTAATTGGTCTCTATTTTTCCTATGTTTTCAAGGTTTTACCTCTCATGGATAACTTGATACAAACAAATTTCATATTCTAATCCAAAGACTATAATGGACTACAATATATTTTCCACTTGTAATTCAACCAAGCCATCAATTTTAGAAAAAAGAGAGTTTGTTACAATTTTCATTGTACCTTTTACAAAAGATATATTTGACTTTCCAAAGTATCTCCATTTATGCACACAAGCTCATTTCGAAAACCTAAGTTCATATTTAATGCATAAGATGATAGATAAGTTAAGATGATAATTATCTTATATTATGTTTAGTTTATATTTGAAGAAAGGAATAAAATTGTAAAGAGAATTAATCATCCTCTTAATATAAGTTGATTCAATTGTTCCAAAGTGGAGAGAATTATTTTTAATTTATGAAATTTAATTTGTATGTCTTGTTATATTTTTAAAAGTTATAGCAATCATTTAAATTGTATAAACTTTAAACAAAGATTATTTTGATCAAAAAATAAAATTACCCTATTCTAATCTTTGCACATATCAAACATAAGATATGGTGACATTATTTAATTTAATTCTATTTATAATATCATTTTATCTTATTTTATTATAATTTTATATATCAAACACATTTTAAAGGTATTCAAATAATTCTAAGCATGACATAGGATGTAATCCAAATTCATTTAATGTTGACATTAATATCTTTTGACAATACATTAACCTTATGACAAGTGTGAGTGAGATGTTTAATTAGCAACCCACACTTAATTAATAATCAACTCACACTTGTCATACATTGACAAGTGAAGTAGTTCATATCACTTAGCTCATCATGTTTGGTAAGTTTCTGGTCATTTTATGCGATGGTGTTCTTAAATCATTGAAAGTTATCATATTATTTTTATGGAAAGTGACAATTTTTATTCAAAAAGGTAAAAAAAAAATTATTTAAAAGATGAGTTGATATATAAAATTCATAATAATCAATACTAAATTAAAAACTTACTTCTTTTTAAAATTATATTTATTTTGTATTATAAATTTGATGTATTAAAATTAATATTCATAGAATAATTTGTATGCTTTCTTTTATTTTTTTAATATTATATAAATATATATTTTTTGTTATGAATTTAATAAATTAATGTTATTTTCTAATTCAAATATTTTTTATACATAATTTATATTATAAAATTAATTTATCTATCAAAACATATATGGTTAATTTAATAATTTAATTATATTTTATTATAAAATAAATAAAATGATACTAATATTTTACAAATTATTATCTTTAAACAACATTTAAATCATTAATTTGTATAACTACTGCAATATGCATGATTATTTTGATACTTTCAATCAAAATGATGTTTGATTTTTAATAATAACAAATACATTGATTTTTATAATTCCTAATAATTAATAATTGTTAACCAAATAAAATAATTTTAAATAACGAGTGATAAGATCATCTTGATAATAAATTTACCTCGATGATTAAATTATCATAATAATCTTGAAAATGATACTACACATTACCATAGATTTTCTATTACATTTATTGTGAACAAAGTTTTTTTTATATATTTTAATGGTTCAAATTAATGCTATTATTATTAAATAAAATAATTAAAAAATTTTAATTATTTTAAAATACAGCATAAGTGATTTATGCGAATAAAGCATGAAATTTGTGTGCATGATTTATATATATAAAATATGAAATCCAACTATTATATATATTGTAATTTAATAATTATAACTGTTAGGAGCATTTTATTGTTCAAAAGGCAAAATGGACTTTCTCTCCTCAATATAAGTCAGTTGATAAGTGAGAGCATTCTACTCATTTCAACCGTGTTGATGTGTCAGGCTGGCTTAAAATCTTGGGGACCAAGTTAGCTCAACCACCTTAGTAGTTTACCAACTAGCACCCAAGGGTTCTGATTTGTCATCCGCTGAGTGGACAATCAACGGCCAAGTTAGCTCGGTCATACAAGGTCAGCCGTAGTCCCCTACGCCAATCTCTGGCTATCTAGGCACAAAGTCTCCCAATAGTGCCATCCAGGTTTTCTTAAACTAAGTAGAACTCTTAACTTTTAAGCCTTTGTTTCACCTTATTCTCTTGCCTTTTTTAGATTGAACTCTGACCTAAGCGTCGGAGCATAAATGTCGAGACAACTCTTAACTTTTATTGTTCACTAATTTTTTTTCTTATGCTTTTAAAGTTTTACCCCTCGCGAATAGCACAACACAAACAATAACATTACAATAAAAAATTTACAAGTAAAATGCTTTTGTATACTCACCACTTTGTTTTTTTTTTTTTTTTTTTGCTTAAAACAAAATTAATTAATTTATTGAAAATGTCTGTAATTAAGTACTCGCTAGATGTTAGACAAAAGCAGGGTACTATCGCACTGATAAGAACCTTAGTGCCACTTTCCTTTTGGTGCCCCACTAATTAAGATAAAGAAAAAAAAAAGCTAAATGCTCAATTTGAAATTAAACGCTTGGATGGTTGCTCAATTCAGGACTAAACATTTCAATTTATATAAATATGGATAAAACGTTATTGACTTGTAACAATATAAGATATTTTTAAATAGAAATTTTGTTGTGAAAGACATGCACAGTAACAACGCGTAAAAAGATTAAAAGCCAGTTGATCTAACACTTTAATACTGATTTGAATTTCTTCTTATTCTTGCAAAATGAGAAAAATGAAACATTTTTTAGCAAGAAAAAGCTGTAAAGCTTCAATCTTTTGAACTTTAATCTTTTTAACAAAAAAAAAAGAACAAAAAAAAAAGGCCCAATCATTTACCTCTCTCTTGATCTTGTGCTTAAGATTGCAGGTTTCTTGAAGGAAGGATACCAATAGGCCTTGAAACCTCATACTATTGAACAAATTGTTATATATGTTATCATTGATGTAATGGACTATTTTTTTTTCTTATGCTTTTAAAGTTTTACCCCTCGCGAATAGCACAACACAAACAATAACATTACAATAAAAAATTTATAAGTAAAATGCTTTTGTATACTCACCACTTTGTTTTTTTTTTTTTTTTTTGCTTAAAACAAAATTAATTAATTTATTGAAAATGTCTGCAATTAAGTACTCGCTAGATGTTAGACAAAAGCAGGGTACTATCGCACTAATAAGAACCTTAGTGCCACTTTCCTTTTGGTGCCCCACTAATTAAGATAAAGAAAAAAAAAAGCTAAATGCTCAATTTGAAATTAAACGCTTGGATGGTTGCTCAATTCAGGACTAAACATTTCAATTTATATAAATATGGATAAAACGTTATTGACTTGTAACAATATAAGATTTTTTTAAATAGAAATTTTGTTGTGAAAGACATGCGCAGTAACAACGCGTAAAAAGATTAAAAGCCAGTTGATCTAACACTTTAATACTGATTTGAATTTCTTCTTATTCTTGCAAAATGAGAAAAATGAAACATTTTTTAGCAAGAAAAAGCTGTAAAGCTTCAATCTTTTGAACTTTAATCTTTTTAACAAAAAAAAAGAACAAAAAAAAAGGCCCAATCATTTACCTCTCTCTTGATCTTGTGCTTAAGATTGCAGGTTTCTTGAAGGAAGGATACCAATAGGCCTTGAAACCTCATACTATTGAACAAATTGTTATATATGTTATCATTGATGTAATGGACTATTTTTTTTTCTTATGCTTTTAAAGTTTTACCCCTCGCGAATAGCACAACACAAACAATAACATTACAATAAAAAATTTATAAGTAAAATGCTTTTGTATACTCACCAGTTTGTTTTTTTTTTTTTTGCTTAAAACAAAATTAATTAATTTATTGAAAATGTTTGCAATTAAGTACTCGCTCGATGTTAGACAAAAGCAGGGTACTATTGCACTAATAAGAACCTTAGTGCCACTTTCCTTTTGGTGCCTCACTAATTAAGATAAAGAAAAAAAAAAGCTAAATGCTCAATTTGAAATTAAACGCTTGGATGGTTGCTCAATTCAGGACTAAACATTTCAATTTATATAAATATGGATAAAACGTTATTGACTTGTAACAATATAAGATTTTTTTAAATAGAAATTTTGTTGTGAAAGACATGCGTAGTAACAAAGCGTAAAAAGATTAAAAGCCAGTTGATCTAACACTTTAATACTGATTTGAATTTCTTCTTATTCTTGCAAAATGAGAAAAATGAAACATTTTTTAGCAAGAAAAAGCTGTAAAGCTTCAATCTTTTGAACTTTAATCTTTTTAACAAAAAAAAAAACCAAAAAAAAAAAGGCCCAATCATTTACCTCTCTCTTGATCTTGTGCTTAAGATTGCAGGTTTCTTGAAGGAAGGATACCAATAGGCCTTGGAACCTCATACTATTGAACAAATTGTTATATCTGTTATCATTGATGTAATGGATTAATTTGTTGCTGTGATTATGGTTGTTCCTATACATGGTGTGGTTACTATAAGTTTCCAAATTGGAAAAAAGCAAAAATATGAGGGAAGGTGGGAGTAAAAAAAGAGCTATTCATTAGTCGGTGTTGTAAGTTTTGAATCTTTGTCTTTGCCCCAACATGTTTTGAGGTTAGATTCACAATACCATTCTCTTTATCTCTCTTCTCATTTTGATTTCTTGACAAACGAAAGAAGAACAACTTGTCCTGTTCCTTTGTATATTTCTAGCAATCAAACATGCTACATTTTCTTTTAATAAATAGTAATATGATTGCTCTTCATAAAAATTACTTCAAGAATTTTTACCATAAAACAAAGACTTTTATCTCTATGAACCCATTTCACCATTTCTCTTATCAGTATGGTTTTTCTTCTTATTTTAATCCCTTTATCAATGACTAAGCCTAAACAAAGTTCTTTTGGCTTTACCCAGATTGACCCATTATTTATAGTCTCTTCCATTTCAATTTCACATCAATTTTGTTGCATTTCTTTCTTTTATTTTTACCCAATCAGACCCCATCTAGATCATTTAGAAGGAGAAACAATAACAAATTAAAAGCTAGTAGTAAACCTCTTCTTGATCAAGCTAAATTTCAAAAGGCTATTTTGCAACTCTTGCCTAGATTGAGTAGTGAAGAACCCAAAACAAAAAATGACCAGACAAGCAAAAAATGTATTAAAATAGCCTTAAATAGCAATGTAGAGGCTTCAATTGGATTTTTGCTAAATAATCGATTCTGTATATTTGCAGACTTTCAGTTTGGAAACCCTAAGTTCTCTTAGTTTCTAATAGAAAGAATAAAGAAAAAGAGAAATGAAATAAAAAAAAAGGCAAAAGACTTTCCATTTGTCATTCCACGTCATTTTTATATATAATGATTTTTTAACTTAATGACCTGTTTCATTCATAGTAATTTTTTTCTTAAAAAAAGTCATATATTGTTATAAGTCGATAGCGTTTAATTTTTATTTGTATAAATTAAAATGTTTAATCTTAATTGAGCAACCACCCAGATATTTAATCCCAAATTAAACTTTTAGCCAAATAATCATAATAATAATAAAAGACTCCAAACGAATTTAGGCAATACAACCATAAATTTAAAGATGAATTAAGCAGTTTATTTTCGAATTATAATTAAAACTCTTGATTTAATATTTAAATCTAAAATTTGTGTTAAAATTTTGAACTTTTCTTTGATTCATACATTTTGCATAAGAAATTAATACTATTAGTCAAATAAATAATGTGTCTAAATATAAGCAATAAAAACATCTCTAAGTGTTGTAATAGAAAACATCACATATAACTTATTTGACTAAAGTCGGAATTGAATTTGGTGTGGAAACTTTTAGGAAGAGAGCAAAATTCAAGTATATAATTATAAATTTTTAAATTTAAGTATCAAACGAATTTAATTATAATTTATATAGTAAATGTGCAGTACTAAATTAAGTTTAATTGGTACTTTATATTAACATAAAAAACTTCAATGTAAGTTTTAAATTTTTTATTTTTAGATCAAAATTAAATTTATAATTAATTTAAATTAAAATAATATTTTTTCCGAGTCAAAAATAATATATATATATATATATATATATATAACTTATAATGGAGTAAACGAATCTATACATGTACTTTTATGATGGGAATTAAAAAAGGAAGAGAAAAAAATCTTGATGGGGATACTTATTACTCATATTGGTTTCATGATCATCATAGTTCTACTCATTACTTTCCTTCGCCATATTGCAGAAGAAATAGCAGCCTTCCATTCAATTGGCCTTTAGAATGTTAATTACCGGAGTTTAAGTCCCAACTTACACTGGTTTAATGACAAGGGTGTGGAAATTCTTGAAAGCGGCAGCGGCACATTTCTACTCAAAAACCACTTGTTTGGCGGATTCGACATGCTACTCGCAAGCAATCCAGCTGATGTTCATCACGATACGCGCAAGCTTCTCTAAATATCCCAAAGCGGTGGGTAGGTTGCAGAGATTTCAAGTCTTTCGAGATTCGTTTCTCAATGCTGATTTCGAGGAATGGAATTATAATAGACCATTTGGTAAAGGGCTTTTAACTTATCACAGGTTCCACGAACTCATACCAAAGATTTTTGAAGATGGTATGCAGAAACAATTGATCCATTTTCTCGAGCATGCCTCCAAACAAGAGGTACCAGTGGCCTTGCAGGATTTGCTTGGAGGGCATTTCATTTACATATCTTGTAGAATGATTAGAGGGTGTGATCCGGACTCCTTCCCCACCGGATCCCAAGACAAGCTATTTTCCAAGGCCATAGCTGATGCCTGTGAAGCTATAGTTTTTCGATTTTTTTTTTTTTTTGCCACAAAGTGTTTGGAAGCTAGAAAAATGGCTAGGTGTTGGAAAAGAGAAGCGGTCAAGTGATGCTTCGATTACTCTAGATGATCGGGTTGCAGAATATATATCAGTAAAGCAAAAAGAACTGAATGGATTGAGCAAGGAAGACATGGATTTCAATGCATTGGAACTTCTTTCGAACAGAGATAAACTCGCTGGACCATTATCTGGATCTTATAACATTATCAGAGGTAACGTTTTAACCCTGATGTTCGCTGCTTACAACAATTCAAGCACAGTTCTTAATTGGTTCTTCTGGCTTCAGTCAAAGCATCCGGTTGTTGGAAAGAGAATTAGAGAAGAAATAAAACAATATTGTCCTGAAAATGGAGAAAGGAAATGGCTACAACTCGTTGCTAAAGAGTTGAATAAAATGGTTTATCTCCTTGCAGCTTTGTGTGAAACATTAAGACTGTACCCACGGGTTCCTTTCCAGTTAAAGACTCCTCTTCAAAACGACACCCTTCCCGAGTGGGCGTAAGGTGAATCAAAGAACGGTAATTGCGATCTCCATATATGCCCTGGGGAGGATGACATCATTCTGGAGAGAGTATTGCCATGAATTCAAGCCAGAGAGGTGGATTACCGATGATGTAGGAATTAAACATGAACCACCGCACAAGTTCTTTGCATTCCTCTCGGAGCCAAGAATTTGTCCAGGGAAAGATATGGCTTTTACGTTGACGAAGGCCACTGTATCAGCCTTCACAACTACGACGTTCAAGTAGTTGAAAATCGCCAAATTATCAGCCCTAAACCAAGCGACAATCTTCACATGAATCGTGATCTAATGGTTTAAAGTTAAAAAGAGATCATGGGCTTGAGCAATATTCACTCAAAATTGTGGCTTTTTCGATTACATTACTAGTGCTTGAATCAATGCGTAAAATGTTTTAAAATTACAAATCTATACAATAAATAAATAGTAGTCTCCCAAGAAAAGTCCATTTTGCCTTTCTAATCTTTTACAATTGCTTGACAATAGTCCAAAAAGACAACAACGCCCCTCTTATATTAAATGACAAAAATACCCTTCTTTTAAATGATAAATGGCTATAATGCCCTTTTTTTTTAAATAACAAAAATACCCCTTTTGTAAATATCAACTCACTATAGTACACATTATGTCTTAAATGACAAAAATACCTCTCTTATAAATGACAAATTACTATGATACCTCTCTTATAAATAACAAATTACTATGATACCTTTATGTCATAATTATGAAAATGCCCACATCTTATAATTGGCTCAAATTACAAAAATACTCCTCTTTTAAATGATAAACTACTATAATGCCTTTCCTTTCCTAAATGACAAAAATACCCCTTTTATAAATATCAAATCACTATAATGCCTTTTATGTCTTCAAATATGAAATTACTCCTTCTATACATAACAAATTATTATGATACCCTTATATCATAATTACAAAAACATCTCTTATCTTATAATTAGCTAAAATTACTAAAGTATCCCTCTTATAATTACAAAATATCCCTACTACCATGATTGACCAAAATTGCAATAATATCCTTCTATCATAATTACAAAAATGCCCTCATACAAAAATTGGTTAAAATAACTATAATACTCCTTATCATAACTACAAAAATGTCTTTATGATTGTTTCATAAAAAGTTGACATGTACTATTTTATTTAAAAATTACTATAATACCCCTTTTTAATTTAAGTATTAAATTTCCACATAATAATATAAAATTAATCACATATTAAATTACTAAAATACCTCCATCATCGTTTCATAGAAATTTGACACGTAAAATTTTATTTGAAAATTTTATAATACTTTTATTAAATTACATATATTAAATTTTAACATAATATAAAGTTAACTACGTATTAAATTACAAATCTCATTCAGATTATCAAAATACCCTTATGGGTTTTTGATTAAGAGTTGACACGTCTCTTAAATGGTTATAATATCTTTTTATCAAATTACAAAAATATCTCTCTTACCATAAATTTATTGAAATTACAATGATGCCCCTTTTACCATAATTTGACAAATTTATTATGATGCCTTTACTACCATAATTATGAAAATATCTCTCATACCATAATTTTTCAAAATTACTATGATAACCCTTCAACCATAATTACAAAAATACTCCTACATTAATTACAAAAATATCCCCAACAAAATTACATTAATACCCTTCTGATTATTTCATAATTTGTTGACATGTGGCATTTTATGTCACCCTTACCAAAATTACAAAAATGCCCATCTATATCTATTTAATTACATCATATAAATTACTGTAATGCCTTTTTTTCATAAATAGCCAAAATTACTATACTGCCACTATCATAATTTCAAAAATATCCCTCCTACCATAATTGATCAAAATTACTATAACCCCCTCATACAGTAATTGTTTAATATTATAATTGATCAAAATTACTATAATAACCTTTTACCATAATTACAAAAGTGCTCTTTCATTGCTTTTATAATTACATATTAAATTTTAACATCTATATAATAATATGAAAGTAATTTTTTTGGAAATGACTATAATGCTCTTCTAATTACTTAATAATTGAACTACACATGTCCAAATTAACTATAATGGCCCTACTTCTATAATCAATTGAAATTACTATAATATCCTTCCTATTATAATTACTGAAATACCATTGTATCATAATTGGTCAAAGTTGCTATAATGCCCCTCTAGCCATAATTATGAAAATGTCCTCCTACTATTATTGGCCAAAATTACTATAACACCTATAGACACCTAATTTTGTTCGAAATAATCTAACATCATTAAACTGGAATCGTTTTACGAAATGCCAAAATGGAGACCAAAATTGGTGGTTTAAAGTGACTGATTTTCTAGCTAGAAACAAAAGGACTCGAAACCAAAGAATTAGGCCCTAAATCGATAAAAAAGGAATTACTTAATGATAGGTTTAATTTATAGCCTAATTATGATCCATGGGTAGCCCATTCTAAAGGGCCCACTTAGAAGCTCAAAATAGGCTCAATTACCAAAAAAGGGCAAGCTTAAATTGGTCATTAAAAATGATCTAGAATCATGACCATTTGAAACCCGTAAGAAGGCCCACCTAAAAGCCTATGAAAAGTTATCAAAATTTTGGCCCGAATTGGTAATTTACCTTGGTCCAAAGAACATGAAGTAATGGGAGCTCAATATAACCCCAACATGGTCCATTCAATGGCCTGCAAGAAAGCACAAGTTGGCTAACCTTTTGACTAGCCTAAATATGGCTTTTATTGAGAAATGCGATTGGTTCTTCATAAAAAAATAAGAGCTTTTGCATGGGATTGAATTGCATGGAAGGAAAAAGCCCAAAACAAGCCAAGGAAGGCTTGTGTTACCTTCACACGAGCACAAAGGCGTGTTGGTGTTAAGGGAACAATCAACTTAAAGCAAGCTGAAGCTGTAACAAAAAGAAGAAAAAATAAATGACAAGGTTAGTGGGGGTGGCTTAAGAGGACAATCCATAATGATAGTGAAAAAATGGGGAGATAGAGAAGAGCGGGGGGTTATTAGCTGCTATATAGGGATCGACTAGGAAGGGATTGAAAAAAAAGGGTTAGGAGTGGAAAAGAAAAAGAGGAAAAGAAAAAAAAGGTTTTAGAGAATAAATTGAAATGAAAAGTTTGGGTGGATTATACAAAAGAGAAAGAAAAAATGAGAGAAAAAAAAGAAAATAAATAAAAAAAAGATAAGAAAAGAAGCTTGAAAAAAAAAAGAAAAAGAGGAAAGGGTTTTTGAGTAATTAAAAAAAGATAAAAGCAAAGAAAGAAGCCTTTATCAAAAGAATGGGGTGACTTAGGAGAGGAAGAGGGAAAGGCATAACAAAACAAAAAAGAAAGGTGGAACCTTGCTAGCTAGAAACAAGGAAAGTTTCACCAAAAAGAAAAAGATGAATACTTGAAAAAGGTAATCATTTCATTCTTATATATGTCATATTCCCATGCAAAGTTGAAAGAGAACTTGTTTTTCTTCTAGGCTTAATAATCTTGAAATAAGCAAGAAACATAAAGAGAATTGAAAGTTTTGAATAACTCCAAGGATTTATTATTTTATCTCCTTCCTTTATACATTGTGAAAGCCAAAATAAATTTTTTAGACTGCCTTTTCTTCCTCTTTGAAATTGTTATTATGTGTGGTCAAGTTGTAGAAACTTGGATTTTCTTATTCTATGCATATTTCTTTCCTTTCTCGCATGTGGTTTGTTTATAGGGATTTATATCGTACACTGATTCAAGTTGACTAGACCTTCTCGTAAGAAAACTATATAAAAAAATAAAATAAATTTTATTTGCATCTATTGGTCTAATATATTTGCTTCTTTTTATAACTTGACTGTTAAAAAGGTTCTAGGATTTCATCACAACTATACTTGAGTTTTCAGTAAAGGTGGCTTATTGTTCAAGAAATAAAAACTTAGGGAAGTCGTAGAGAACTTTCATGCTCACCATTTCTTTACTTCTGCTTGTATTCTGTTAGCTTCGTTAATGATGGTGCTTGCAACACTTAATGTGTTTGTAACCTTGTTTCATAAAAGAAAATGTTTCAAACATGGTGTGGTCTAAGGGACTACTTGTAAGGAATTTCGAATGATAGTTTTCTTTCTTCTTACTCAAGTGGTTTTCTTTCTTCTTACTCAAGCTGTAGGTCATTAATAGTTTAGGTTGTATACTAGTCATTTTGCATGTACAAGCTAGGCATCACATCTTTTATGCTTTCATGTTCTGCAATGAAAGATTTTAAAAAAAAAATAAAAAAGCGTAAGAACTAGAAACTAGAGGACCTAAAAAAAAATGTGATAAAATGAGCCTCCAAAACATGGATAGTATGGCGTGTAGCTCTAGGGATTGTCAGAGCTCTATTTTTTTTTTTTTTTACTTTAGATGAAAATAGAAAATTACAAAGTGGTAGCATTGGTTTCAAACTACGTGATAAGGAATCCCATGTGTTATTAGAGTTCTTTTTATATACAAAAGTTGCAATATATGATGAAAATCTGCTTGTTCTCCATAAGGCTGATTGTCATTCATAATTTTATGTTTCATGTAAATATAGGCACATTTCCTTTATATTGTTAAAGCTCAATTACAATTTAAATTTCATGTATATATATATATATATCTTTTTATGGATGGATTTTTATGCCTATTGGAATTTTTTATGCAATCTACAACGTTGTGTTTCAATTTATTTTTTATGCTAAGAATTATGTCAAACACAATAATAGTAATATAATAATAAAAATTTTCGAGGATAAGATTTTAAAGAAGTTCGAGTAGTGATTTTTTAAAATCTCTAGGTAAGTGTATTTTTTTCAAAAATATTACCAAAGTAATGGAGTATTTACGAAAATATTCAATTCCAAAGAATTTCATTTATCTATTTTTCTAAAATTTTGATAAATATTAATAATAATGACTCTTTTGGTAGTGAAATTGACATAATTAATTATTTTCTCAAATTTTTAATAATAAAAATTAAATAATAATAAAGAATAAGATTAAAATTAGAATAAATAAGTTAAATAAGAACGAAAAAAGTAAGTGAAATTTCGAGGATAGAATTCTAAGAAAGTCTGAGTATAGATTCCTAAGCAATCCCTAGGTGAGAAAATTCTTCTAAAATACCTTTAAAGTATTGGGTATCTAAAAATATTTTCAACAAAAGATTTTATTTACTTTGTTCCTTTCAAAAAATTTTAATGATAATTGTGAAATGATTAAAGAGATTAAAAGAAAATTAAAACAAGTAACAAAAATTATAACATAAAGAAAATAAGTAATACAACATTTTTAGATGCATACTCTGATTTATTTTTTGCATTATATGATCTTAAATATAGATGAAATATCCGATGATAGGACTATGAGAAATCTGAGTAATAATTTTTGAGAACTCCTTAGGAGATAAAAGTCTTCTAAAAATTATCAAAGTATTGAAATATTTAGAAGTTTCTTTTTAATACGAAAAACCTCCATTATTTTCTTTAATTTGAGAAGTCTTTTAGATAAAAATATATTTTTTAAATAAATTTATGGATAACAATATTATTACATGTTTTGTTTTATATTAAAACAAATGAAAAATCTTTGAAGATAAGATTCAAAAGAAATCCGAGTAGTAATTCTTTTGAAATCTTTGGGTAAGAAAATTTATTTAAAATGCCGTCAATGTATTGGAGTATTTAGATTAATTATCGATAAATATTTTTGTGTGTTTTTAAATGGTATAGAAATTATTTTTAAAAAATATTATTTGTTTTTAAATTATACATTATTACTTTATAGGCTTTTTAGCATTAAGATTGGAAATAAATATGAGCCACCAAGGATAGGATTTTGGAAAATTTGGGTAACAATTTTCAAAGATTCCTTAGGTGAGATGATTGCTTTTAATATTGTCAGAGTATTAGAATATTTTTAGAAAATTTTTAATATGTAAGGTTCATATTTATTTTTCAAACATACTAAAAAAATAAAAAATATGTTTTTAAAGAAAATTAAGGAAATTAAATTTTAAATACCAAAATTAAGATAATTTTAGGCATAATTAAATGATAACATAGAATTAATAGGTACCATTTTAAACGGGCATCATGGGGGTGCTAATCTTTCCCCACGCATAGCCGATCCCGAACCTAAATTGTTTTCGCAAATCCAAAAATTATCTTTTTAATAAATTTTAATTAGTTTTAAAATTTTATTAAAAAGGTAAGTTTTAATAGATGGCCAATCACACCTAGCCAAAAAAGATTGGTGACGACTCCATCTTTTGATTTCAAATTCTTCTAGCAGTCCCAAAATCATTATGACAGCTTGGTGACTCCATTGGGGATATCATTTTTTTAGAGAGTCAGGCTAAAAATTAATTAGGTGTTATCCTTAATTTTGATTTAATGGTCATAATTGGTATTTAACATTAATTTTCTTGATTTTTATTTTGTTTTCAAAATAACAATAGTAATAAAAATTTACATGCATTTCATTTTAATTATGTCATTTGCTTATTATTTATTTTATGTATATGTTATTCTTAATAAATTATGGGGCATGTAGGATAGAGAATGTGATGTTATTTTCTCTCGGGCACACAATGACGCATTTCATATCATGCATGAGTTTTATACCCGGGCTCTGTCTATTTTAGGAGGGAGTAGAGTACCTATGCACTTATGAGATGAGAACCTCCGTAATGGCAAGTGAAATACTCCCACTCAAATTGAACCTTTGTCATTCGTAACCTATAATAGGTGAGGATCAGGGTGCCTTACCAGTCTTGTGTGAATGCCATTATGGAACAATTTAGGAACCTTTTAGACATACAAATCCTCACTCAACAAGTAGTGAGCCTTAATGGATCGACTTTAGGTAGAGCCATGCCAACCCTTTTTGTACAAAATTACCAAATTAGGGTACGAGAAACATTCCAATAAAATTTACATTTAGGTGTATGAATGGTGTAAATAAAACTAAATACTAAAAAAAAAAAGAGAAAAAAAAGAAAAGAAAGAAAAATATTCTTTTAATAAATTGACATATAGTTCGACTTAACTAGTGTTGATTCAAAATTTACATCTTCAAAAATTATTTTTCAAAAAAAAAATATTTTCCCAAAAAAAAGAAAAGATTTTTTTTTATTTTTTCAACTAACAAAAATACAAAAATAATTTTGTTTTTAAAAAGGGTTTTTCATTGTTGCTTTGACCGAATAAAAAGCAACGGAAGAAAAGCATAAAAAAAGAAAAAAATTTCTTGAAGTATTGGTAATCTTATGTGCTTGTTTTCCATAAAAAATGTTTTATTGAATTATTATTGTTTTTCTTCTATAAAAATAAAAGCAAAAATAAAAAAAATGTGAAAGAAAAACAAACAAGAAAAATGTTTTTTTAATTTATTTGTTTGACTAATAAAAAGCAAAAGCATGAAGAAAAAAGAGATTTTACCATTTTTATTTCAACCAAATTTTTTGAATTTCGAAACAAGTTGTTTTGTGTTTATTTTATGTTCCCATATTTAAAAAAAGTCTTGAAACGAATCACATTGTCTAGTGGGCCTTCAAAAATGAAAAAGAAAAAAAAGAAAAAACATTAATTTATTCTTTTGCATTGCGTTTAAAAATCTTCCTTTACTAATTTTTCCAAGTTTTATATATTTTTTTTGGTTTTGTTGCATACATCATATTTTTACATAAAGCTTTAGAGACATTCATTTTAAATAGTCTATCAGTAATATTTTCATGGAACTTTGAGAATCATGAATAGATCTTTCTATTAGCAAGTTATCTTGGGAAGTCAACGAATGGTTTAGAAATAAGCAGTAGGTAAAAAAAGAGAAAAATGAAAAAATGAAAAGAAGAAAAAAAAGAAAAAAGAAAAAATAGATAAAAAGACACATCTAATAAATTTTCTTTAGGGCATATTATTCGATTGGTTTAGTGTTTGTTCAAGATTTGCATTTGTAGGAATTTGCAAAAAAGAGAGTTGTGAATTTGAATTTTATCTTTTGTAGTTCATTTAATTCCTTCTGTGGTTATTTCCATCATGCTTTCCATTTGAAAATAAAAACATAGTACATGCATTCCATCTCATACCCAAATGTTAGTGTGAATTTCATTGGATTTGCATTGTACATGCATTGTATCCCATGCATAAAACATGTTAGTGCATCTCATATAAGTATGCTTTATCAATCATATGCATGCCTTTTGTTACTCATCTAGTATGTCATTGTATTTCATACATGCAGATTCATGAATGTTATGATTATATAAATATCATGATATGATTCATGTTAGTGCATCTCATATAAGTATGTTTTATCAATCATATGCATGTCTCTTGTTACTCATGTAGTATGTCATTGTACAAATAGCATTCTTACAAGCACACCATCTCATTGCATTCCTTACATATACATTCACATGATTTTTATTGAGCATTAATTTCATATAATTTATTTCATCACTCATATACTGGTTCATTACATACACTCAAAAAATGATATGATTCCCATTGTGCTTACATTATAGATACACTTCATTTCACGTAAATATGTCCTATTACTTAGTGAACATACGGGAAAAAAATATGATTCTTATCGAACTTTAATGGTGTATGCATTGTATTTTAGTGAGCTATGCCTCATACATTCACAAATTCATCATGGAAATAACATGCCATTCATGTATTCTCATAACATCCCATCATTCAATGAATACAAAACATTCCATATAGGTAAAAAAAAAAAGGTCTTAAAATTTTTGCAAAAGAAAAATCATGACGGAAGAAACTTTGATAAAGCCTAATTTTTTCAAATTACTCTTCTTTTCATATGAATTTGGCAAGAGCCTCAAAAGGTTGAATATAGGAAAAGACTAACCATCTCGAAGTGAATAACTCCAAGATGAAAGATAACATTGAGGACATGAAAAACATGGTTGATGATCACAGATGATATTTGGCCTTTCTAGCTTTATACTAATTCTTGAAAGTAGATTGTTGTTTCTAAAAAAAGAGGGACTTTTAATTTTTGAATTTTTGTAAATAATAGCATATTTATTTGTAAATATTGTTTTTTATATTTTCTAACTCTTAAGTGATGTAAGTTCAAAAAAAAAAAATTAATTAGCAATT
Source organism: Durio zibethinus (assembly GCF_002303985.1). The sequence goes on from NW_019167826.1 coordinate 8,638,602, forward strand.
GTTTGAGAATAAAGTCTTATATAAGTGGTTTTCGAGATCTTAACAAAAAAGCAAAAATTTTGGAAAAAGTAGGCCTTTTTAAAAGGAAAAAAACATTTTTAAATGACAAAAATCTCAAAGTAATTGGTGATTACTATTAAAAAATAATCCTTTAAGCGCATTAACTTCAATTTGCGAACCTTGACATCATTTGATATATTGAAATAATAATTTTTTCTCGAGTAATGAACAAAAGGAGGTCAATTTTGAAATTTTCATTTTGAAAATTAGGTAAGATACTACTTTAATTTTTTAATTGGTAATTCAATACGTGTCAAATTTTGCCAATATGATTGAACCATCCAAATTCTTTCAATGACCGTAGACATAAAAAATGCCTAAACTTTCTTTCTCAAATAGCCCTTGTTTTATGTGTTAAAACACATTGACAATAAGAAGTAAAATTTCTTTTCACCTAAAAGCAATTTGTTTAATGCATGAATACTTTTTCCTCTCATTTTACTAGAAACGCCAAATAATTTGGAATCAAAATGAGCCTTTTTATGAATTGTATGATCAAATTTGAGACATCCCATACTACTTGATTTTCACCATCATAAAAACTTTGAGTGGAAAACAAGATGGGATATCAATCACAAAAAAACAAGTGGTGGTTATAACACAAAAAAAACAAAAAAAAAACATTTTATCTCTTTCTTCAAATAATATGCTCTTCTAACTAAGTGATCATGTTTGAAATGATGAATGACCATTTTTCTCTATCTTTTACTTGTCGAAAAAATTATCCACTTACTACCAATTTGACCCTATTAAATTTATTGTTTTCAAAATGAACCCTTGCCAATGATCATTTTTTACATTAAAGGGCAAAATAAAGATATTTTCAAAAGCCCAACTTCAAGAAAAGTGTCTAATATTGAGAACATCTAACATATACCTCAAAGATGAGAGTCTGAGGTAAAAAGTGAATGAGGCTTTAGTTGGAATCCCAAGAATTTAAAAAAGTAGATTACTAAAAATGAAATCAAATGGTTCAAAAAAAAAAGAAAAAAAAAGCAAAGAAAGAAAGACATGTACCTTGAAAATGAAAGTTTGGGGTAAAAGGTGAATGAAGCTTCTAGAAAATAGAATTCAAGAAAGTTGATTATTAAAAATGAAGTCCAATATTCAAAAAAAAAAATGAGAAAAGCAAGGAAAGAAAGAAATGCACCTAAAAAATGAATGTTTAAGGCAAAAAGTGAATGAAGCTTCAGGAAAATAGAATTCAAGAAAGTTGATTGTTAAAGATAAAATCATATATTCCAAAAAAAGGGGGAAAAGTAAAGAAAGAAAGCAAGCATATCAGAATGAGAGTTTGGGGCAAAAAATGAATAAAGCTTCAAGAAAATAGAATTGAAGAAAGTATAATGCTAAAATTAAAGTCAAATATTTCTAAAAAAATAAAATAACAAGAAAAAGAAACAGAGCAAAGAAAGAAAGGCATGCTCCTTAGATATGAAAGTTTGAGGTAAAAGGTAAATAAGGCTTCAATTAGAATCCCAAGTAAAAAAGGAGATAGAATTCATGAAAAAAGAATGCTAAAGTTGAAGTCTAATGTTTTAAAAAAAAAATTAGCAACAAAAGAAAGATTCATGGCTTTTTGTCTAGACAATACTCCATAAGATCCTTAGCCTAATTACCTTGAATAATATTTTTTGAGCCTACTTATCTATTTTTTCAAAACCCCAAACCTTAGCCTACATTACATACCTTGAAAAGTCGATTTTGATCAAATATGGACACTTGAATTGAAAAGCTACCTTGAAAAGTCCATTTTGATCAAATATGGATACTTGAATTGAAGAGCTATGTCATTGAAAATTTGTATATACTTGTTATTTGGCAAGATTTTACCAAGTTCTTTATTGTTAGAAAATATAGCTCTAAGGTAAAAACCTAAAAAAGACAGTTTAAAGCTATAACCACTCTTGAAACCCTAAAAAAATTTTAAAGTTTCAAGGTTCTATTTAGAATAAAAAGCTTTCGAAGGATCAGTACCCATTAAAGACTTTGCATTGCACTAAAGCATAAAAATAAAAAAAACCAGCCCTTTTCTCTTTTTATATCTTTTTTGAAAAATAATGATTAGTTTTAACCCACATTAAAGTATCATGTTTTCAATAAAAAAAAGTGTTTTAGAAAAATTATCTCTTTTGTAAGCCCTAGGAGAAACCTTGGCAACCTTCGTCGAGCCTTCTTTGAAATATGCCCATCAATAAAAAAATTGAATTGTCAATCAACCCATCCACAAGCATTCCAAATAGTAATCATCAATTTGTAAGAGATTTGAAAGTTATATGTTTTTAATTTTTCTCATTGATTATAAAAACACTTTATGTAGGATAATTTTGTAATTACTTTTAAAAAGTTTGGAGATTAGTTGGGCATTTTTGTACAAGATATTGAGATCATTTTTGGTGAAGAGTGAACCTTAAAATTTTGAACAAAGATTTAATAAAAAATGAAATAAAAAAAGTCTTTGCATTTGCATCAATTCAAAAGACATTTAACTGGCATGCTGAAAAAAAAAATCACATTTGCATCAATTAGATGTGCATCATCAAAAAGACATTTGATCTACATGTTGCAAAAACAAAAAAGGTCTTTGCATTTGCATCACTTGCATTCACATTTGTATCATGAGAAGGTTATTTGATATGTATACTGTAATAAAAAAATAAAAAAATAAAACAAAACAAAGACATTTACATTTGCATCACTTGTATTTGCACTAGCATCTATATCATGAAAAAGACATTTGTATTTGCATCACTCCTATTTGCACCATAGAAAGGACATTTGACCTACAAATTACAAAAAAAAAAAAAGACATTCGCATTTGCATCACTTGCATGTGCATCATGAGAAAGACATTGGATTTACATGCTGTAAAAAAAAGATATTCGTATTTGCATCATTTGCATCTGTATCATAAAAAAAACATTTGTATTTGCATCACTTGCATATGCATTATGAGATAGACATTTGCATTTACATCATCTGCATCTTAACCAAGGCATTCACATTTGCATAATAAGAAAGACATGTGCATTTGCATCATGGTATCTACATCATAGAAAAAGTATTTATAAGGGCATTTACATGAAAGAAACATTGGCATTTGTATTATGAAAAAGTCACCTATATTTGCATCAAGCATTCACATTCACATTGACATTTGCATTCGCATCATTTGATGGAAATAGACATTGTATCATGATTGTATTTGTCAACTTTGTAAATATTAGAAAAAAGGAAAAGAACAAAACAAAAAGACAAAAAAGGGCAAAGTGAGAGAAATAAGTCTATCATGAAAAAAAAAGAGAAAAAAATAGTTTGACAAGAGACCAAAATGCCAAAAATGTTTGAAAAGTTTTGTAAAAAACAAAAGAGTTATTGAAAACATGAATGAAAAAAGATGAGATATGATGCAAGACCCAAACCTAGTCTAGTTGGCACTTAAGCCCATTTTAGCTAGCACCCAAGATAATTTTCAAGACCTCCAAGTAAAATATTTTAAATTTTTAAAGTTTTAATGCCTCTAACTAGAGGAGCATTTAAGATGTCAAGATTTATAAAACCTTCGAGCATAATTTTTAAGACCTCCAAGCAAAACATTTTAAATTTCAAAGTTTCAATGTCTTTAATTGGGAGGAGCATTCAAAGATGACAAGATTTGTAAGATTTTCAGGCATAATCTCTAAGACCTTCAGGCAAAATATTTTAAGATTTCAAAGTTTCAATGCCTCTGATTAGGGGGAACATTCAAAGATTTTGAGATTTGTAAGACTTTCAGGCATAATCTTTAAGACATCTGGGCATAATCTCTAAGACCTTTGGCCAAAACATTTTAAGATTTCAAAATTTTAATACCTTTGATTGAGGGAAACATTCAAAAATTTTGAGATTTGTAAGACCTCCGAGCATAATCTCTAAGTTTTTCGGGCAAGATTCGTAAATCTTCCAAGCTAACTCTATTTTAATTTTGAGATTTGTAAAACCCCCAAGCATAATCTTTAAGACCTTCGGGCATAAGTTTTAAGACCTCTGGAGAAAACACTTTAGATTTTAAAGTTTCAAAGCCTTTTGTTTAGGGAAAGCCATTTTCAAACAAAATTTTAAAGTTTCAAAGCCTCTGTTTAGGAGGAGCTTTTTTTAAAACAAGATTTTTTTAAAGTTTCAAAGCCTCTATTTAGAGGGAGCCATTTTCAAACAATATTTTTTTAAAGTTTCAAAGACTTTTGTTTAGGGAAAGCCATTTTCAAACAAAATTTTAAAGTTTCAAAGCCTTTGTTTAGGAGGAACTTTTTTTAAACAAGATTTTTTTAAAGTTTCAAAGCCTCTATTTAGAGGGAGCCATTTTCAAACAATATTTTTTTAAAGTTTCAAAACCTCTGTTTAGGGGGAGCCATTTTCAAACAAGATTTTAAAAAAATAAATACATAAAACAAGAGGAAAAAGACTCTCAAAACCTTTTGTTTAAAGGAAGCCATTTTCAAATAGGTTTTAAAATTTCAAAACCTCTATTTAGAGGGAGCTATTTTCAAACAAGATTTTTTAAGTTTCAAAATATCTGTTTAAGGGGGCCATTTTCAAACAAGATTTAAATAAATAAATAAGAAGAAGAAAAAGAAGAATATTCTTAAAACCTCTGTTTAGAGGAAGCCATTTTCAAACAAGATTTTTTTTAAGTTTCAAAACCTTTGTTTGAAGGAAGCCATTTACATAAACAAACAAAGTAAAATGTAAAAGAGTAAAAAAACAAACAAAAACAAAATGAAAAAAAAGATAAAACCAAACAAAATAAAAAAAAAATTTTCAACAGAATCATCCAAACAAAATTGTTGTCGATGTCTTACATTAATTTTTTATTCTAAAAAATGCACAGAGAGGGGCAGTTATAAACACTTAATTTTGTTTGGAAATGTCTAACATCATTAAAATTGGACCCATTTTACAAAACACCAAAATGAAGACCAAAATTGGTGGTTTAAAGTGACTGATTTTCTAACCTGAAACAAAAAGACCTGAAACCAGAGAATGAGGCCTAAAATCGATAAAAAAAAAAGAAGAGCTTAATGATGAGTTTAATTCATAGCCTAATCATGATCCACGAGTAGCCCGTTCTAAAAGTCCCACTTAAAAGCTTCAAATAGGCCTAATTACAAAAAAAAAAAAAAACGAGCTCAAATTGGTCATAAGAATTGACCCAAAATCAAACCCATTTGAAACTTGTAGGCTTACCTAAGAGCCTATAAAAAGTATCAAAATTTTGGCCCGAATTGGTAACTCACCTTGGTCCAAGGAACAAGAAGTATTAGGAGCTCAATTTAACCCTAAAATGGTCTATTCAAAGGCTCACAAGAGAGCACAAGTTGGTTAACCCCTTGACCAGCCTAAAAATGGCCTTTATTGAGAAACACAATTGGTTATTCATAAGGAAATATGAGCTTTTGCATGGGATTGAATTGCATGGAATGAGGAAGCCCAAAACATGCCAAAAAAGGCTTTTGTTACCTTCATGTGAGCACATGAGCATGTTGGTGTCAGCGAAACAGTCAGCTTAAAGCAAGCTAAAATTGTAACAAAAAAAAATAAATGACAAGGTTAATGAGGGTGGCTAGAGAGGATAGTTCATAATGATAGTGAAAAAGTAGAGAGACAGAGAAAACCATGGGCTTTTTAACTACTTAATAAGGATCGACTGGGGAAAGGTTGAAAATGGGAAGGAAGATCGAAAAAGAAGGGCTAAGGAGTGGAAAAAAGAGCTTGAAGAAGAGAAAGGGGAAAAAATTGAGGTTTTAGAGAATAGATTGAAATGAAAAGTTTGGGTGGATTATATATAAAAAAGAGAGAAAGAGAGATAGAGAGCTAAAAGAAAAAAAATATAAAAAGAAAGATAAGAAAGAAAGCTTGAAAAAATAGAAAAAGAGGAAAAGGTTTTAGAGTATTTAAAAAGAAGATAGAAATAAGGGAAGAATCCTTTATCAAAGAAATGAGGTGGCCTAGGAGAGGAAGAGGAAAAAGCATAGCAAAAAAAAAAAAGGTGAGACCTTGCTAGTTGGAAACAAAGAAAGTTTTGCCAGAAAGGAAAAACAAAAATTTGAAAAAAGTAATCATTTCATTCTTATATATGTCATATTCCCATGCAAAGTTGAAGGAGTACTTGTTGTTTTTCTCTGTGTTATTGTTTAGGCTTAATAATCTTCAAATAGGAAAGAAACACCAAGAGAACTAAAAGTTTTGAAGAACTCCAAGGGTTTATTATTTTATCTCTTTCCTTTATGCATTATGAAAGCCAAAATAAATTTTTTAGATTGCATTTTCTTTCTCTTCGAAACTATTACTGCGTGTGGTTAAGTTGCATAAACTTGGATTTTCTTGTTTTGAGCATATTCCTTTATTTTCTTGCATGTGGTTTGTTCATAGGGATTTATATCATACATTGATTTAAGTTGGCTAGACCTTCTCGCGTAAGGGCTATATAAAAAAATAAAGTAAATTTTATTTGCATCTGTTGGTCTAATAGATTTGCATCTCTTTATTGCTTGATTGTTAAAAAGGTTCTAGGATTCCATAGCCATTATCCTTGAGTTTTGGGTAAAATGTGGCTTATTGTTAAGGAAATAAAAACTTAGGGAACTCGTAGAGAACTGTCATGCTTTCCATTTCCTTACTTTTCCATGTAGTCTATTAGCTTCATAAATAATGGTGCTTACAGTACTCAACATGTTTATAACCTTTTTTCATAAAAAAAAATGTTTCAAACATGGTGTGCTCCAAGGGATTGCTTGTAGGGAATTTCGTATGATAGTTTTTTTTTTCTTCTTACTTAAGCTGGAGATCACTAATAGTTTAGGCTGTATACTTGTCCTTTGCATGTACAAGCTAGGTGTCACATCTTTTTTGCTCTCTTGTTCTACTGTGAAAGATTTAAGAAAAAAAAAGCCTAGGAACTAGAAACCAGAGGACCTAAAAAACCACTAAAATATGTAATAAAATAAGCCTCCAAAACATAGATAGTAGGGCGTGTCGCTCTAGGGATTGTCAAACCTCCATTTTCTTATTATTATTATTTTTTTTACTTTAGATGAAAATAAAAAGTTGTAAAGTGGTAGCATTGGTTTCCCAGGTGTTCTTAGAGTTTTTTTATATACAAAAGTTGCAATAAATGTTGAAAATTTGCTTGTTCTCCATAAGGCTGGTTGTCATGCATAATTTATATGTATCATGTAAATATAGACACATTTCCTTTATATTTTTAAAGCTCAATTAAAATTACAATTTATGTTTATATATATATATATACATACATATATATCTTTTTGTGGATGGATTTTTGTGCCTATGAAATATTTTATACAATCTACAATGTTGTATTTCAATTTATTTTTAGAACAATTTATTTTTTATGCTAAACACAATAATAGTAATATAATAATAAAAGTTTTCGAGAATGAGATTTTAAGGAAGTCCGAGTATTGATTCCTTAAAATCTCTATGTAAGGATTTTTTTCAAAAATATTATCGAAGTAATAGAGTATTTAGGAAAATATTCAATATAAAAGAATTTCATTTATCTATTTTTCTAAAATTTTGATATATGTTAATAATAATGACTCTTTTGGTGGTGAAATTGATATAATTAACTATTTTCCAAATTTTTTAATAATAAAAATTAAATAATAATAAAGAATAAGATTAAAATTAGAATAAATTATTTAAATAAGAAAGAAAAAGTAAGTGAAATTTCGAGGATGGAATTCTAAAGAAGTCTAAGTAGAGATTCCTAAGAAATCCTTAAGTGAGAAAATTATTCTAAAATACCACTAAAGTATTGGGGTATCTAGAAAACTTTTCAATAAAAGATTTTATTTACTTTGTTCATTTAAAAATTTTTTAATGATAATTGTAAAATAATTAAAGAGATTAAAAGAAAATTAAAATGAGTAACAAAAATTATAACATAAAAAAAATAAGAAACATAACATTTTTTAGACGCATACTTTAATTTATTATTTTGCATTACATGATCTTAAATGCAGATGAAATATCCGATGACGGGCTCTGGGAAATTTGAGTAGTAATTCCCAAGAATTCTTTAGGTGAAAAAAGTTTTTAAAAAATTATCAAAGTATTGAAACATTTAAAAGTTTCTTTTTAATACGAAAAACCTCTATTATTTTCTTTAATGTGAGAAGTCTTTTAGATAAAAATATGTTTTTTAAATAAATTTATGGATAACAATATTATTACATGTCTTGTTTTATATTAAATCAAATAAAAAATCTTCGAATATGAGACTTTAAAAAAATTTGAGTAGTGATTCTTTTGAAATCTTTAGGTAAAAAACTTTATCTAAAATATCACTAATATATTGGAGCATTTAGATTAATTATCGATAAAGATTGCTCGTTTGTTTTTAAATGGTATAGAAATGATTTTTTAAAAATATTATTTGCTTTTAAATTATAGACATTATTATATTATGGTTTTTTAGCATAAAGATTGGAAATAAATATGAGCCACCAAGGATACAATTTTGAAGAATTTCGAATAGTGATTGTCAAAGATTCCTTAGGTGAGATAGTTCCTCTTAATATTATTAGAGTATTGGAATATTTTTAAGAATTTTTCAATATGTAAGGTTCATATTTATTTTTCAAACATACTAAAAAATTAAAAATATGTTTTTAAAGAAAATTAAGGAAATTAAATTTTAAATACCAAAATTAAAACCATTTTAGTCATAATTAAAGGATAAAATAAAATTAATTGGTACCATTTTAAACGGGTGTCGTGAAAGTGCTAATCTTTCCCCACACATAACCAACTCCCAAACCTAAACTATTTTTGCATACCCAAAAATTATCTTTTTAATAAATTTTAATTAGTTTAAAAATTTTATTAAGAAGGTAAGTTTTAATAGGTGGCCAATCTCACTTAACCAAAAAATATTGATGGTGACTTCATCATTTGTTTTCAAATTCGTCTAACGATCTCTAAAACCATTACGACAATACCCTTCCTTCTGTAGTAAAATTATTGGTTTTTTCTTTAAAAAATTAAGTTGAATGCATGATGATATTAGTGACCTTTAATTTTATGGATAAATGAGTTTGAATTTGATAATTGAACAATCTTGGTAATATGTAAATACTGTATAGATAAATTGGATTGTCATGTATGTACTATTGTGTTTTGATTTAATCTATACAATATTTTTCAAGTAGTCTCTCTTATTTAAAATAGAAGTCAACACTTGTCAATTGCAATTAAGTAACACAATTAGAGTATCAGTTTCTTTATTTTTTGAAGAGATTATATTTTCCAAAAATAAAAAATAAAAAACCAACAAAATACTAAAAAAATTAATTTTTAATTTATTATTAAATTAAAAAATTAAAAAAATTATATTTCATTAAAATAAAAAAATTTGCAACCCGGGCATGGTTGGGTTATTTTTCTAGTATTTATAATAATAAATGAAAGCAATAAGCCGGGTTGGTCAATGTTCATCAGACAAATATAAATGGTTCAGAGTTTATGGTTTATATTTGTAGTTGGCTCCATTGCTATATTAGGTATTATGCTATCACATACCGGGCATGGTTGGGTTATTTTTCTAGTATTTATAATAATAAATGAAAGCAATAAGCCGGGTCGATCAATGTTCATCAGACAAATATTAATGGTTCAGAGTTTATGGTTTATATTTGTAGTTCGCTCCATTGCTATATTAGGTATTATGCTATCACATATGCATTGGAGAATTTTATGAAATCAGAGTGAAAAAGAAGGGTGGGTTTGATTATTAAAACGGATTCTATGATTGTTGTGAACTAAAGAGGAGGCTTGGCCATGGAAATTGTGGTCTATCATTATATGGGTGAGATGGAATTATTAGTTTTCAAAATGTATTAAGAGAAATAAATGGTATGACAGATTATTTCGCAAAGGCTGGTGTAATTGGATATGTTGGCAACATTAATGCTTCTCAATATTAGGGAATTGTTTTCTTTAAGTAATTTAAGTTTTAGTAAATTTATTGTCGTGTAGCAGATTAAATTTTTTTTAATTTAAATTAGCTTAACTAAATAACTTTGGATGTTCATTTAACAGAATTGATTTTTTGGCCAACATCACTTAACTCTAATACTTTGATTGGAACTTTTTCACATCTAATTAGCTATTGAATGCCAATATTGGTCCTAAAAAGGGTATTAAAATTTATGAAAATTTATGAATATTATTGAATATTTATTGTAAGAAGATATTAATAATAATGAATTATAATAAAACTAATAGAGATAAAAATGATATGCATGATTTTAAAGTTAAAAGCATTATTGCAATAAATTAAATTTAATGGCTAAAATTTTACATTAATAGTAATTTAAAAAATGACTTGATTTTCCATTCATTTTAATTTTTATAACGTATAAAAGTTTAAACATTTTCAAATTTCAAATATAAAGATTTTATTTATTTTGAATTTGAATTTTAAAATAAAAATAAATTTAAAATTATCTTATATGTTATTAGAAGAAATTGCACTGCCCATATAGACATGCACGTAAATGTATTTTATTTTGTAACTTTGTATTTTATAATATAATATAATATAATGATTAAGACAATGAAGTTTTAATAAAACTTTAGTTATTGATTAACATATTCTAACCAACTTATCTTTAATTTGCACCGTTTTGTTGTTGGATTCATCTTTACCGGCTTTCGTTTGTCGGTTTATGGCCTGCTTTAATTTGGCGGGATTTTGATTGCATTGGAGTGGTAGATTAAAGTTTAGTTTAACATTATTATTGCGATTTGAAAAATTTTAGTTAGAAAAAAATATATTTGAAAAATATTGCAAAAAATTATTGTGATAAACTATGGTTCAAGATTTTTTTAATTTTGGTTGTTTGATATTACTATAAAAATTTATTGTGAAAAATTAAAATGTTTAAAAAGGACATGATATTAAAATGTAAATCTTAAAGTTTTATGTTCAAATCTTATTATATGTGAAATTGTTAAGTTAACTTTTAGTTTATTAATTAATTGATTATTCAGTGATATAATAATTTATTATAAGTGAATTTATTATTTTATTATGAGTATAATTTCAAAAAAAAAAAAAGGACATGATGTTAAAAAGGAAAAAATACGTTATTTGTGTCAAAAATAAATAATTGAGTGAGTATTTAGTCATTTTATTTCTAAATCATAAATTAAAATTTGCAACTGCATTTTTCAATTAATTTTACAATTGACTCATTTTTAATGATTAAAAAAATACTTTTAGCTCAAACTATAACTAGTTTTAAACTCATATGATGTATAAAAATATATTCATATATCAATAAATCTTACATAAATATAATTTTTTTAAATGATAATATTAACTATGAAATTTATGAACAACTTACAATTTATATAATCATTTTTATTTAAATTTATATATTTTAATAAAACAAAATAAATTAATTACAGATTGAATATATTTATGCAATTGTCATCAGTTTTAAAGAAAACTCAAACTATAATTTATTGAATCCAAACAATCTCTAGACAAAAGATAATAATGTTTTTTATTTCAAGAAATTAAAAATTTCATCCTTAAAATCAATCTCGCATACAAACTTTTTTTATAGAAGATTCTTTCATAAATTGTTATTAAAGCGAATATACAACAATTGATTCTCTAGTATTTCTGGCTATCTTGAAGTATGTATCATTTTACTTGATAAGCCAATAGATTTCATAGATGAAGATGAAGAGATAGATAAAACAGCAATCTATAATTTGACAACAGTTAAGTTATAATTTAGACTATATAATTTTATAACAAACATAATCATTATAATAAGCTTATACATATCTCTTTCAATAATTTTTGACATTCAAGCTTACGATCAAAATTATATATCTTATTCACTGTAAGTTTGGTACTACTTGTCTCAAAATTATACTTGGTTACCCTTCTCTCGAACACACAAAATTTACCTCTGAGATCTTCAAACAACTCTTAGATTTTATAATCTTCATTTTCCTAAATCATAAAGATATTTCATAAAGATCATCAATATTTCTATTAATTAAATCCTTAGCTTTTGTATTGAATAGTACGAATATCGCCCTTCCAGAATTATCATATGCCTCAATATTCAACTTATACCCATAAAAAGGTAAAATTCTACAATTATAAATATAATATAATAATTTAAAATACTTTTATTGTCATCATGGAATAATAATTTTTTTATATATCAAATATAAAAAATATAAATACTAATTACCTTGGAGTTGGATTAGAGACATCAACATTGCAAGAATAACATTGAAATTTCCCATCAATTTCAAATAGTTTCTTATTACATTGATATGACATATAGTACCAACTAAAAGTAGTATCAACTTTCATGATAGTGACTCTACTGGTGAAAGAATTTTCCTGTATATACCCAATTATCTTTAAATCCATTATCAGCAAAAAAATTAAGAAAAGAAAACTAATATCATAGTTAAAGAAATATAAAATATAAGTATAAACAAGAATAACCTTTGAGCAGTACAAACCAAGAAATGACACAAAGTAAAAATTAGAGAGAAAATTAAAGTAAAGTTGAGTAGTGATCAAAAGATATAAAATTAGTAAAAAGTGATTAAAGATGCATTATGTTTAACCTAGAGCTACTTATACAAAAGATGTGTTATAGGTTAATTAATAAGATAATTTTAAATTATGAAAGTTAATATTGAAATAAAATAAATTGTGAGTAAATAATGACCTAACAATGGGAAGTTGATTGATATTGAAATATTTTATTCTGTCATTAACATTTAGAGATCTCTTAATTTAAAATAATAAAATAAAATAAATTTATTATATTTAATAATGACAATAAAACAAATTAAATTCTAATTAAATCAACGTGCATTAATATTTAAATTTTAAAATTATAAAACGTTACAAATGAAATCAAATGAAATCCATGTGCGTTACTATTTTATTAAATGAAATCAAACATGCATTAATATTTTACCAAATGAAATCAAATGAAATCATATTTAATGAAATATAAATCTATCAATCAAATATAAATTAATAAAATATTTTATTCCATTAATTTAATTATAGAGAATTAATTTGATATATTTGCTTTTTATATTTACACATGAAATACATCAATTACTCAAATGGATACTATATTTAATCAAATATAAATGTATCTAATAATTGATTAGAGAATCAATTATTTTATAATAATAATTGTAGTATTTATTAAATTATTAATTATATATTGATTGATTTAATTTGTCAAATTAAATTTTTTTAAAATTTTAATACTTTTAATATGAATTGAATGAGAGTGATTTAAAGTCAATAATAAAAAAATAAATATAGTCAATTAATAAGATAATTTTAAATTATAAAAGTAAATATTGAAATAATAAAAATTGTGAGTGAATAATGGTCTAATAATGACAAGTTTATTGATATTAAAATATTTTATTTTGCCATTAATATTTAGAGATCACTTAATTTAGAACAATAAAATTAAATCAATATGCATTAAATCAAATAAGAAAATTATAAAATGTTACAAATGAAAACAAATGAAATCAACTTGCATTTATAGTTTATCAAATGAAATCATATTTATTAAAATATAAATGTATCAATCAAATATAAATTAATAAAATATTTTATTCCATTAATTTAATTATGGAGAATTAATTTGATATATTTGCTTTATATATTTACATATAAAATACATCAATTACTCAAATGGATACTATATTTAATCAAATATAAATGTATCAAATAAATAATTCGAAAATCAACTATTTTATAATTGTAATTGTAGTATTTATTAATTTATTATTAATCATATATTGATTGATTTAATTTTTCAAATTAAGTTATTTTTAAAATTTTAATACTTTTAATATAAATTGAATTATGAGTGATTTAAAATCAATAACAAAAACATAAATATAATCAATTTAGTTTTTTGAATTATACTTGCTTTATGTATTTACACATGAAATACATCAATTACTGGATACTATATTTAATCAAATATAAATGTATCAAATAATTGATTAGAAAATCAACTATTTTATAATTGTAATTATAATATTTATTTAATTATATATTAATTAATTTAATTTGTCAAATTAAGAAATTATTAAAATTTTAATACTTTTAATATGAATTAAATTGAGAATGATTTTAAGTTAATAATAAAAACGTAAATTTAATTAATTTAATTTTTTTGAATTATTTTTAAATTAAAAATGTATAAAATAAAATAAAATATATTTATTAGATGTCACATTGTTATTTTTAAGATTGTCCACATATCAATATTTTAAGTCATCCACATAAAATTTTTTTCATTTTTGCCAAAAGCTTTGACTTTTATATATTTATATAAGATGTTTAATGTTGTTTTTACCTTTAAAATCTACGTTTTTAAACTCAAACACAATGTAGTTGGGGCTTTTGGCAATTTAAAAAGTTATTTTTAATGTTATGAAGGTCAATATAGCATTCCTCAGAAGAAGCATGGCTTAATGGTGCGGCCTTTGAAAGTGCGCCAATTTCTTTAATTTGTAAGTTGTGTGGCCTTTCTTGGCTTGTTTTCTTTGTGCCATTGGTTTTATATATGGCTCTTCGTTGTTGGGTTGTGGCTAGCTGTTTGTTTGGTCTACTCTCCAAATTATCTCTTCCTTTTATACGAGTCTGTTAGCCTTCTTCTTATGGGTAATTATTTATAAAAGTTCTTTTTTTTTTAAAATGTTTTACCGCTAATAAAATCTCTCTCCCTTTCCTCGTTTCCTTTTCATATATTTAAGATTTCAGTTTTAAACAGTAGAACATCATTTGTTAACATAAGACTAATCAGACTTATAGGTTCAAATCTCAGTATTTAATCTTGATATAACAAACTACCGTAAAAGCGTATTAAAGCCTCAAAACCCGTAGCAAACTGCACCACACATCAGCCTTAAGAATCGAGGGGCTGTCGTCAGACTTTGACCTGGTTTTTCTCTTATATAGTCAGTAAAAGCAGCCAATGAGCTCTTGACTTCAACCCTTAATTCTCATGTTTGCAGTATAAATGGGGTTTATGCTTCAGATTCAACACCCCTTCTATCGTCCGGACATAAGCAGGAAAAGAAATCGAATTCGTTTCAGAAAAAAAATGTAAAAGACCATATATGTTTGGTATATAGATAAACATTGGTTGTTTTCTTCCAATCCATGGCTTCCCTTGTGCTTCTGTTGTCTGAACTTTTTCGCCACCATGACTCCAACTTTGTTTTTGTATCACCACCTCAATCCTCTTCTCCTCCTTCTTGTGGTGCTTCAATGGCGTTTGCGCCCAATAAATCATTGAGAAATCAGGTTAACAACTATAAATCAGAGATTGTTGAGGCTGATCTGCAAGAGTTAAGTGTTTGTGTTCATGAGAATCATGACCTTGTCTGGCCTTGAGTTATGTGAATCTGATACATGCATTCAAACCAGAATTCAGCCCTCAATTATATTCTTTCGTCGTCTCGATTTTATGATTTTTCTGAGAGTTCCAGCATCAAGCAAGGCTTTTCTATCTTTTTTTATTTATTTTTTGTCACCATTTTATGTACTGCAGCAGCTGGCCAGCTAGTTCATACTTCGGAGAATGTAACCGGCTAAGATATATGCCTTTTTTGTAGTAATAACTTAATTATAATCTCAAAGTATTTGAGACTATATACTTTGAGATTATAACCTTTGATATAAAAAATAATTTTATAAAAGGTTAGAAAAGTATTTTGGCTAGGAAAAGAAACATATCAATGAAACAATAATAATTTTATCCAGATAAGTAGTTTTCAGACAATTGGTCTTTTCCGCTTCCGAATTTTTCAACAATCAAAATCTCGTCTGTTGCCTTCACCAAAACGACGCCTCGGTATCCATTTTTGGCGTTATCATGCGGCAGGCGCACGGATAATGGAGGTCAAACGAAAAGTGATTAGCCATTAAACGACAACGCCGTGGATGGTTAAACCGAAGGACTCGCCATGAAAAAAAAAAATGATTGATTGGCCTTTGTTTTTTTTTCGGTTATCCAGTAGGCGATTATGTCCGGAGCTTCACTACAAGGGTTTCAAGTCCGTTGGAAAATGGCATGGATGGCCAAGATTGGCCGGACTCAACCACAATATGCAGGGTCGGGAGAGGTAGGGATGTCAAGGGGCGCGTTTGAGACAAGTAGTGCATTCACTACAACGAAACATGTTTTCAACTACAAAAAAGCTTCATCACTAAATATCATTAATATCGGTGAATTTCCAAATTATTTAAGTGAATTGAATTTCTATTTTTTCAGACAAAATTTGCAATAGAATTTCATCGGCAGAGATAAAAATAACCAATGGAAAGATATTTCATCACTAATTTAGCCTTCGCACAAAAAGTCTTGATGTGACACCAATATTAGTGATGGAATTTCGTCGATAATTCCTTTTTATTCTTATAGATTCAGTAATGAAAATTTCCAACACTATTTTATTTTATTCTCATTTTTTCAATTTAATTATTGATAAAAGTGTCGTCAGAAATTTTCGTCAGTGAATAGAAAGGTTTTAAATTTGGATTTTTCATTCTTTTTTCTCCTATTCATTTGCTATACTCTTCTCAAGCCCCCACCCTAACTCACCCCTTTGGTCCAGGTACTGATCTGACCTCGGTTGACCACGTTTGACTCTACCCAACTCCAGCCACCAAATCTAGTCCATGTTGCCCCCTTCTTCCCTTTCCTTTTCCTTTGTGTCGTCGCTTTTTCTTTTGTCATCAGCCCTTTGGATGTAAATTAAGCACGATTTAAAGACATTCTAAGTTATTTATCATCTATTGTTTATAAATAGTAACCTATTTGTTTTCACTAGAGTTTAGTAGAGCTTTCAATAGAAAGAACATTTCGATCTCACCCATAAACGTTATAGGGGACAGGGTGATTTTATGGATAACAAGTTTGAAATTGTTAGTGTAAGTTAAAATTACTTTATGGATATGTCTTTTTAATATTTTAAGTATTAGGTATAGCTTTTCTACTCTAACTAATGTGAAACATGCACTTGTAGGAAAACTATGCTTTTTCATTAAATCAGAAATATGGTGAGAACACATCTGTTCATCTAGAGTTTGGGTCATAAGTCTAGTGTCAAGTTATTGGAAGGTTGCAATCCACTTGCACCCATGTGTATAGATTTAGGACTAAGCCACATGCAACAAATATATTTTGTGCATCCTCGTCCTCTTCATGTGGTACCTCTTCCTACTTAACATGTAGTCCTTCAGTTTTCAATTCCAATTTTAGTTCATCAAGTGAAGTTGATGGTCTCAAATGAAAGGCGTCCGATGTGAAGAACGAAATCAAGGAAATAAGGCAATCACAAGCCTCAATAATTCAATCTAACGAGGAAATAAAGGCAGTCTTTTTAAGGCTCACCCAAATGTTCGATGGTAGTTTGTTTCCTAAAGCTGGATTTTCTAGAGTCGAACCTTTTGGATAGCATGGATTTCTGGAGAGCATGGAATGGGAGGTACTGCTCAGTGACATTATCTTCTTATTGGTGGATGTTATTGTTTGAGGTTGATGAATTTTTTGGATGACATTGGATTTATTGTTGGGTGTTTATGGATTTCATAGATATTTGTGTATGTTTATAATGAATTGATGGGAACTATGAATTTTTGTTTGTGCATATAGGCATTATTGGTAGATTTTATGAAAATGAACTAAATGTTGAATTATGATATAACATAGGTGTTTTTGGATTTAAATGGATGATTTTAATAGATTTGGAAATGTAAAAATTAGGCTAAAATCTATAATGATCGATCCTTTAGAAGGAATGATCGATTCTCTATAATAGGTTTTGTCCTCCAAAACAGGGATCCATCAAGAAAATTAGGAAAAATTTTGTCTTTTCACAATGGAATTTTCGTTGCATGATTTTTTGTGACGGAATAATTGCCTATTAGCAATGAAAAATCCGTCATTGATAGTATTTAGCAACAAAAATATGTATTTTTTTTTAAAATAAAATAAAAAAGATTTACTGATGGAAAATTCATCATTAAAAACTTTAGCAACAAGAATTTATATAAAATTTTCACGAAATATTAAGTAAAAAGTAGAGATGGAAAATTCGTTGTTAATGACTTTTAGCGACAAAAATAAAATATAATTTTTTAACAAAAAAATTATATTAAAAAGTCCATAAGCGACAACATTTTCATTGTTAATAACTTTTAGCACCATAAGGTAATATAAAGTTTTTTAATAAAATAAAATAAAATAAAAAGGGCATTAGTAACAAAAAAATTCATTTTAAAAACTTTTAGTGATGAAATTGACAAAATTATTACGACAAAAGTCTGTCACTAATATCAATACGAAGGAATAAATTTATTTTGTGTGAATACATAAGTAAAAATAATTTTGTTGAAAATTACTGTTAACGATGGAATATTAGTTTATTTTATATTAAAAAATTATTATTGCTAAAATAATATTAGCTTCAAAATTTAATATTATGGACAAAATAGTATTATTGACATACAATTTTTCGTTAGATTATTAACAACGAATGTTTCATCGATAACACAATTATTAACTACACAAAATTCTATCGCTATTTCTTTTTTTTTTTTGCAGTGTTTTCTCAGCATTAGAACCACTACTTTCAAGTTGGATTATGCTCTAACTGCTGAAATTTGAGTGTCTCTTTAGAGATATAAGTATTTTTAATGCTTCGGTTAGATATTTCCATGAGTCAGGTGGCTTGCCAACCTCCTTGGCTTGGCCTGACACAAATCAGATTTTGGATAAAATTTTTCAAATTCGAACTAAGTTCATTCCGTGAAAATATTTATTGATTAAATAATTATTTTTCATTTAATTTAAGTTTAAAATTTTGAAAATGTTAAATATTTATATAAAATTTTTTATTATTTTAATAATAAAATTTAAATTAAATGAGTTTAAATGAACAAGTTTAAAAAAAAAAAAAAAAGGATGCATAACCACGCATTTGATTCGCCAGTACATGCATTGCATTTATATATTTTACTCAAAATGTTGTACTGGAAAACCCCTCCTTCGAAAAGAAAAAAAAAAAAGAAGTTAGGCTCGTTTTGAGTTTTTCCCAATTTGAAGAGGCCCGCACATTAATTGCTAGGGATTGGTGATGATCTAAATGAAGATTTATTTTTAAAAATTTTTAATCAATTCTTAATCTCTTATCTTATACTAACTTAATTGAAGACCATATTAAATTCTTTTAAATCTATGATTTTTAAGTGTCAAATTCAATATAATTTTAATTGATTCAAAAATCAATATTGAAAATCTTTAAATTCAAGCTTTATTGTTCTTTTGCTCTTCATTGGAAAGTGGAAACCAATTAAAAAGCGAAGAACAAAATTGAGACAAAATTAAGAAGGGTATATTACTTTAACAGTCCTTAAATTTTGAGATAAATATCATTTTGATCCTAAAATTTTAAAAAATATCATATTGATTCCTGAATTTTGATGGTTATAATGAAACGATCTTTTCATCAATGAAACCGCTAGCCGAACATTATAAAAAAAAATTACAAAATGGAATAATGAATTGATAGTATTATAAGTTTAAAATTAAAAAATAAAATAATTATTATAAAAGAAATAAAAATTTGATAATTATTTATTTATTTTTTAGAGATATTGATTCTTATATATCTTTATTGTTATTATTGTAATGCTAATTTCTAAATCAATTAATAGTTTTTTAGCTTTTCAAAAAAAGATTTGTTAACTTGTAATTAGAGTACCCATAAATTGACTTATAAACTAAATTAACAAAGTTCGACTGAAATCAAGTTTCAAATATGATTTTAAAGGTTTATGTTATAACGATTTTCATAACCACTAGATAAATTTGAAAAAAAAAAAAGAGGAATCATCACAAATCTTTTTTGGTTATGTATGATTGGTCACTTATTAAAACTTATTTTTTTTAATAAAATTTTAAAATTAATTAAAACTTATTAAAAAGATAATTTTTTTCAGTCTATGAAATAGTTCGGGTTTAAGAGTTGGTTACGTGTAGGGAAAGATTAGCATCCACACATCGCCTATTTAAAACGGTACCAATTAATTATGTGTTATCTTTTAATATTAATTAAAATGGTCTTAATTGTGGTATTTAAAATTTTATTTTCTTTATTATAAAAAAACATATTTTTATTTTTATGTGTTTGCTTGAAAAATAAATAAGAACCTTGCACATTGAAAAATCCCTAAAATATTCCAATACTCTGGTAATATTAAAAAAACTTTCTCACGTAAAGAATTTTTAAGAATTACTACTCGAAATTATCAAAAAATCTTATTCTCGATAGTTCATACTTATTTTCAATATTTATATTTAATAAGCATAAAATAAAATATGATAACTATAATTTAATCTCGATAATTTTTTTTTAAATCATTTCTTATTAAATTTATTAAAAAAAGATGAGAAATCTTCATCAAAAATTATTCTAAATACTCTAATACTTTAGCGACATTTTAGATAAATTTTCTTATCTAGAGATTCTTAAAGAATCATTACTCAGACTTCTTTAGGATCTCATCCTTGAAGATTTTTCATTTATTTTTATAATTATTAATATTTAAAAGTTATGTGATAATATAATTATCTATAAACTTATTTCCTAAAAGAATGCATAATCCTATAAATAATTTATATATTTATACTTTTTTACCTTTTTTTTTAGAAACTTATTCAAATTAAAGAAAATAAAAATAAAAATAAAAATCTTTGTATCGAAAAGAATTTCTAAATATTCCAATACTTTAATAATTTTTAGCAATTTTTTCTCACCTAAGGAATTCTTAAAAATTACTACTTAGACTTTTCGGAGTCTTATTATTGGAAAAAAAAATTTCTTTCCTTCATTTTTTTAAATATTTCTTGCATTTAGAATTACCAAAAGTTTAGAAATCATTTTCATTTTTTAGTATTTAAAAAAACTATTTTTTTGAACATTTAAATTAAAACATGTATAAATGATAAAATAAATAATAAAATAATAATAATAATAATTAATAAACATAAAAAATATAAAAATTACCTAATCGGATTGGTCTAGGAGTAGTTTGCTTAGGCCTGGTCTAGTTTAAGTGAATGGCTTCGAATTAAAATGAAAATTGGCAATTAAATAGTGGTATGGATGCTTCAACCGATTTGATCAATTCAACTAGACCGTTTCAATGCTGTTGGATAGAGGAGAGTAGGGCCTAGCATGTAGATCTTGGATCCGATTTTGGGTCGGCACTTGGGTCTTTTTTTTTTACACTATATAAGCTTAATTTTTTTTTTCTTTTCTTTGAAACCTTATCCCTTAAAAAATTTTCCTAAGCTTTCAAACCCAAAAAGCTAGCCCTCTTTATTTTTAGAAATCGGCTAGTTGCTGCCACATCGGCTGCCATCTTCCATCATTAGCCATCGTTTATTGACGCGGTTTAAGCCTAAAATCCTCCCGTTTCTTCCTTTCAATTCCCTCTTTTTAAATATCCTATTAGTTTACTTTAAAAACCACTAAAACACTTTAGATTTGGGCTTAAACTCATTGTTTTTTTTTTTTTCATTGTATCCTACCATCTAATTTAGCCCAAAGCAAAATATGTTTTTTTGCTCTCTTCGATATTCATCTTCGCCATTCTTAGGCTTCCAAATCTCCTTGTATCATGCCAAACATAAAACCTATTTTTTTTTTTTGCTTTTTTTACCGAATCTAACTATATATATTTTTTACAATGAGGCTTTAGGCATTAAAGTTACTCCCTTCAAGGAGGATTGTGATTTGGATTTGATTTTTTTTATTTTTTATGGTTATGATCGATTGTAAGAAGGCAAAGGTTTGGCTGTTTGGGTTGGTGCTTGGGCGTTGATTGGGTAAGAGGCTATTTAGGTTGTGTTGGGGGTTGTAGGGCTTGGTTTTCTCTAAGAAAGTGTCAGGGCTAGTATTGCTGGGTTCTTTATGAAAAAAATATGAATAGCGGTTAGTGTGTGGTCAAGGCTCTAAAAAGCTTGCTGTTTGTGTGTCAAAGTGCAATATGGTGATTTTGGGAAAGGGCAACTGATGGGAAAAATGGTAAGGTTTAGATGTGGTGGAGCTAGTGCTGATAAGGGGCTAAGTTTGGGCTAGGGTTGGTGTGGTGCTTGGTTCAATGTTTGGTGTATAGAAAATAAAGGGTTAGGCCATGACTTTGGTTATGGGTAGTTTTTTATGAGGGCCAATGACTGGTGCCAATAAGGGCCAAGTGTGTGTTGCATTGTTTCACCAAAAAAGGAAGGAAAGGTTTGGTGCTCAATTTGGTCAATCTAGGAGGTGGAGTTAGTAAGGCCAATGGCTAATGGTACATCAGGGAATGTGAGGGATTTGGGGAAGGCTAGGTTTTGGGCTTGGTTTTTAATGGAGGCTTGACTAGGTGGCAAGGGGCATTGTTGGTTGAAACTCGAGGCTAGAAAAAGTGTTCATGGGTGAAGGCAGGTAGGCTATGGTGTTAGGCCCATGGCTTGGATAGGGTTTATACTAGGGCTCGATTGGGCAACGAGGTGTTTGTAAGGGGTTAGCAAGTGGAGTGTCAGGGCTGGCATGATATTAAGGGACTGGGACATACAAGGGTTAGGTGCTATGACTGGAGATAGTGCTGCGACTATAAAGGGTGCAAAGGAGGGGCTAGTAGGGGTCTTGACAAGGTTTCCTCTATGTGCATCTTCTTTTTTTTTTTTCAATATCAGCCCTTCCCCCTTTTTTTGTATGAATTGTCTTCAATTTATCAATAAAAATTTGTTGACTACTTTTGGCTTGTTTTGATTTGCAGGCTATTTTAAGGGTATTGTTGCATGGTTTGGCTGTAGGGTAGTGGTTCGTGTAATTGCTTGCCGACCACTACCTATTAGCTGTCTTTTTTTTTCTTTCTGTTCTTTTATTTTTTTATTTGCTCTTTTTCTTTTTTTTGTGCTCTTTTTTTATTTTTAGTTTATAAAAATAAAAGTGAAATTAGGTTGAAATTTGAAAATTAGGTTCCATTGGACTTCGAGCCTAAAAGAAATGGACTTTAAACTAAGACTGCAATTGGGCCATTAATAAGAAATTTGGGCTTTTTGAATCAGGCCTCCAAAAATAAAAATAATAATTAATTTGAAACAAAATCTAATTGAGCTTAATCTAATTGATATGTGTACTTCATCTGAATTGAAATGTTTAAACCAAGCACAAAAACTAAACAAAACTTAAATTGTCTTGAACAAAATTTGATGTCTACAGTTGCCTCTATTTGCACATTACTGAAAATTAAAAATAGGGTAAAGACATAGGCAATAATTTTGTCCAAAAGATGATTCGAAGATTAAATTTGTCTTTTTGTCTTTTTTATTTTTTTTTAGTTTTTATGTCTTAGATTTTTTGCTTTTGGTCTTTTTTTTAGTTTTTTTTTCTTTTTTTTTGTCTTGATAATTTTTTTTAATAAATTTGACCATTTAAAAACAATTTAAAAACTTTTTAAAACAAGAACTTAATAACTTTTGAAAATAAAATAAAAGATTGTGCCTGAAGGTTTTACAAATCTCAAAACTAAAACAGATTTAACTCGGAAGACTTATGAATCATGCTCGAAAGACTTAGAGATTATGCTCAGAGGTCTTACAAATCTCGAAATCTTTGAATGCTCTTCATAATAGAGGCATTGAAATTTTAAAAATTTACAATGTTTTTCTTGGAGGTCTTAGAGATTATGCTAAAAGGTTTTACAAATCTTAACATCTTTAAATGTTCCTCATATCAGAGACATTGAAACTTTAAAATTTTAAAATGTTTTGCCTGGAGGTCTTACAAATCTCAACATCTTTGAATGCTCCTCGTATTAGAGGCATTGAAACTTTAAAATTTTAAAATGTTTTACCTAAAAGTCTTGAAAATTATGCTTGAAAGAATTAGAGATCTAGGTGCCAGCTTAACTAGTCTTAGTTCGATCTAGGTGCTAGCTTGACTAGGCTTAGTTCGATCTATGGGCCAACATGACTATGCTTATTTTGATCTAGGTGCCAACTAAATTATGTTTAGTTTAATTTGAGTGCCAACTAGACTAGGCTTAGTGTGCTAGCTAAACTAGGCTCAAAATCTCAATCGTGCTAGCTAAACTGGGCTTAAATATCATCTGAGTGCCAGCTGCTCTGAGCTTAGGTGCCAGCTAATATGGGCTTAGTTGCCAACTAATTTGGACTTAAAGTGCCAGGTATATTAGGCTTCAAATCTCGATTGTGCCTGTTAAACTAGGGTTAAATATCTTCTAGGTGCCAGCTAAACTAGGCTTAAAATGCTAGTTAAATTAAGCTTGAAGTGCTAGCTAATTGGGGCTTAAATCTTCTCTTGTATCTCATCTCATTTTTTTTCATTTATTTTTCAATAACACTTTTTTCACTTTTTACCCCTCATTCGTATCTCTAAGGTACATGTCTTTTTTTTTTTGCTTTTTTTTTGCTCTTTTTTTTTCACTTTTCATTTTTTTTAAACATTTGACTTCATCATTAGCAAACTAATTTCTTGAGTTTTTGATATTCTAACTGAAACCTCATTCACTTTTTACCATGGTCTCTCATATCCAAGGTGCATGTTAGATGATCTCAATATCAAACACTTTCCTAAATTTGGTCTTTTGAATATATCCTTATTTTGCCTCTTAGTGTAAAAGATGATCCTTGATTATGGTTCATTTTGGAATGAAAATTTTTATAGGCTCAAATGGGTAGCAAATGGATAATTTTTCTTTATACAAATGATAAAGAAATATGGCAATTCATCATTTCAAACACGATCACTTAGTTAGAAGAGTAAATTATTTGAAAAAAAAAGATAAAAGGATTTTTTTCTTTTTTTTTTGTGTAATAACCATCAATCATATTTGCATGGCTGACGTCTCATCTTATTTTCCACTCAAGGTTCTTATGACAACGAAAATCAGATTGTATGAGATATCTTAAATTTGATATCATAGTTCATAAAAGGCTTATTTTGGTTCCAACTATCTGGCATTTTTAGTAAAATGAGGGGAAAACATATTAATGCACGAAACAAATTGTCTTAGGCAAGAAGGAATTTTACTTCTTTAAGTCAATGTGCCTTAAGACGTAAAATGAAGGCTATTTGAGAGAAAGTTTAGGCATTTTTCATATCTATGGTTATCGAAAGAATTTGGATGGTTCAATCATATTAACATAATTTGACACACATTGAATTACCAATTAAAAATTTGAAAGAGTATCTTGCTTAATTTTTGAAATTCAAAATGAATTTTCAAAATTGGCCTCTTTTGTTTATTGGCTAAGAAAGATTATTATCTCAATATATCAAATGATGACAATCTTCGCAAGATGAAATTCAAGCCTCTTAAAAGATTATGACTGGTGAGTGAAGTTATTCAAAAGGATTGCAGCATGAAAGTGGTCAAGGAAATGTGTGAAGGTATTGGATGAGTTTATTTTTCAATAGTAATCACTAATTATTTTGAGATTTTCACTATTAAAACAAACATATACTTCCTTTTGGAAAGGCATATTGTTTTCAAGAAACTTTTTGGTGATTTTGAAAACCACTTATATGGGTTTTATTCTCAATCAATTATGAATCAAAAAAAAAATTTTTTTTGCAAAGCATTTTTCATTTTATGATTTTGAAAATTAATTATGTGGGATTATTTTTCAAACAATTGCATAAAACTAAAATTTCATAGAAAAATCAAAAGCATTCATTTCGTTCAAAATAAAGTTCAACAAGATTAATTTGAATAACTACCAAGGACACATGTCATACACAAAAGGTCAAACGTTCAAAAAAAATCATCCTATATTGATCTTTTAGAACTCGAGACCTGTTTTCACATTTCAGCTCTCCACATTTTGCAATTGGCTAGAGTCAACTTTCATTGGTCTATCAGCTCTGAAGTTAAAATATAGCTCTTAATGAGATTCTCAACCTTTTCTTTTAGTTGTCTGTATTTTTCAGTCAAGTGGCCAATTACCCCTGTAAGATAATCACACTTGCTATTAGGATCATAATTCCTTATCGATGGATTTGTGTTGTTTTTGGAGGCACAAGAGTGAGGTATCAACTTTCTATTAACAAAGGAAAAAAGTGAGAAATAGGGATTGGAAATTGCTCTCGATCATTTTTTGGTCTTTTTTTTATTCCTTGTTGGTCGAATGGTAAGCTTAAGTGTGGGAACAAGATCGTAAACGGTCATATGAGGATAAGGATTTGTCAAAATGTCTAAATGCTGGCTTGGTTGATAAAGACATGGGCTTTCAAAGATACTACCTATGATAGGGAATTGGGGTTGATAAAATGGATAAGATTGCATAGGATGAAGTTCTTGGATAGATATGCCTCAAGTGTAACTGCTTGCACCTCCACTTCATTCTATTCCGATGTATTTTCATTTTCAACATCAGTTGCACATTTTTTAACGTAATCTTGCCATTCTTGATTGCATTTTCTATCATTTCTCTAGCAATCACCATGTCATTAAAGTTTTTAAAGATATTCCTGATCATTCTTTTATAATAAGGAGTGTTCAGGGAATTGACAAATAGAATAGTAATTTCTTTCTCTGATAGGGGTGATTGTACTTGGACTGCCATGTCTCTACATTTATGTGCATATTCTTTGAAAGTTTCGATTGACCTTTTCACCATATTCTACAAGGACAACCTATATGGCTCCATATACTCAACGTGTTTGTATTGTGGTAAGAAGGCCTTAGCCTAATCATTATAGGATCAAATCTTACTTTGGTCTAGTTAGACATACCAACTTACCACAGACCTGGTGAGATTATCTTAAAAATAATATATCAACAACTTATCATCATAAGTGTAGCCTATCATTTTTTAGCAGTACATAGCGATATGTGTTAAGAGGTATCTCGTTTCATCATACTTCTCAAAGTCAGGAATCTTAAACTTTGTAGGGATAACCAAGTTAGGAACTAGGCTAAGTTAATTGGCATCAATATTCCTGAAGACATCACTTTTTTCTACTACTTTGAGTCTCTCTTCTAGCAACTTATATTTGTCATTTATGTCAGTTTTCTCAACTAGCATAGGTATCCCTTTCAACTTTTTCCATTCTTAGGGATCATCTAGGTTACTATCACAATAGGATCATAGAAGGTAGGCCTGGGATTAACATTCATTTAATTAGGGCAATTTAGCAGAAGTGTCAGTATAAGATTAATGGGTTACTAAAGGTACTCGTGGCATATGGGGGTCTTGAACATAAGAATATGTGAACCCAAGTGGATACAATGGTTCTTCAACAGTTGTCTCCTCTCTTACCTTGTGTGTTTCAATAATCCCTTTTTCTTTTTTCAAACCTGTTAACATCTATTTTCATTCTACTAAATGTCTATCTATATTCTATTGTATGCCCACTGCTGTTTCCCTAATCTTTCCTAGGACTCTTTCCATTCTGTCCATCCAACTTGCATTTTCATCTTTCATGATTTTGGTAGAGGATCGAGTGTTGCAAGTATGCAAATTTAATTGATCTTGTTTCTTATGACATGTTATCCTTGAACCTTTTAATTAATTACCAAAAGTTAGAAGTGCATGATATGAATTTTATAGTTAAAACTTTCAAAAATATCTTTTTGCTTTGAAGATTTGATGAAAGTATACTCACAATCATCATTCATTGTCCTTAGCTGGCATGAAAAATAATGAATTTAAACAAATGATGCATTACATGCAAGTCAGATTTTATTATTATTGTTGAGAATGAGCTTTAATTCCATCCTATGTTCAGGTCAACTTATTTAAAGAAATTTTTTTTCCTCAAAAGTTTGATGAAAGAATAGTTACAACCACATTTTTTTCACAAGCTTTTTTAAGGATACCATTATTTTAAAAAAAATAAAATGTAAACAGAGATGTCCATCCATAGAATAGGGACAGAGGTAATAAGTTAGTTTTCTAGGAGCAATGGGTATATCTTTGTATAGGACATGTGCATTGAGTTAATAAGGGTTTTTCCTTTGGTGTTGCGAGAGTGTTTTTGTTCTATGGTTGTTTTGCTTTGTTAGAAAAATGATGGTATAGTTGGTCTTGGAGTGAATTGGGAAACTCTGGGTTAAAAATTAGGTTGAGAAGGTGGTGATGAGATAGCATGCTGAATAAGTGGTTATGAAATGTGAGGTGGTGGACATGAATTCAAGTGTGGAATTCTTAGAAGTTACATGAAATTTGGGGGCCTAATCGTAGGTGCTTAGAAAGGAGGTCAAAAATAGTCATGAAAAGAATTTAGGTGTGGGTTTGGACTCGAGATAATTGGTGATGGTTGTTTGAAGCTAGTGACTCCATCTTGGAATCAAACTTTTGATTTCAATAATTTGTGTGGCCAATTCATCCATTCCTTTCTTGAGCTCACCCAAACTTTAGTCACTGTTTGGGTCACCCAATGCCTTAGCATCCTCGAGAAAAGTGCTGGAAACAATAGTAGCCATTTGATTTTGATTTGATGGAATCAGAAGTGACAACAATCCTTAAGGAGCAACAAACTTAACCATACCACTCCTTTAACCATTTCTATCAATTGAGCAATCTATTGTTTCATCTTCTAAGCTTATGCTAAAATTCCTCTTGATTCAACTCTAATGCACTAATTCTTGCTTCTAATTAATCTCCCATTTTTGTTATTATGATTCCCACCAAGACAAACATTTTATTTTAGGACTAAGACCAAAAATTCTATATTCTTACCCTTATTGAATGAATGTTACAAAACAATTTCTAATTTATATGGTACACAGAACATGTATATGAATATGATAATGATGCCTAAAGAATATCTTGAGACATCAAAATGCCTAAGATAATGATTTTTCACATGAACAAGGCCCAAAATAATAAAATTTCGTCATCCATTAATGTGTATACAAGGAATGTACTGTTCTATTGCCAAGAGTGGTGAGGCATATTCATGTGTGATGCAATGCATGCTTTATAAAACCTTACCATTCATGAATCCATATGTATGAAATGCAACAACATAGTACATGAATGATGAGATATATACCTATGACTAATATGACCTACTTGTATGAAATGCACTAACCTATCCTATGCATGAGATATGTCTACATGAAATGCAATGCATATGTGCTAGCCTAACAAGGTTGACGGTGCCTTAGGATATGTAATGAGATAGAGTACATGCACAACCTATTAAGATGTGCACAGGATGCATGTGTATGAAATAGAATACATGTACTATTTATTGATGTGGCTAAGATGGAATACGTATCTTATTATGATGTGCATAAGATGAGATGCATGTACTACCTATTAAAATGCTTGAAATGTGATGCATTTACTATCTATTAGGATGTATGGGATTGGTGTATATACTATCTGATTATTTCTTTTTTTTTAACATGATAAAATTTATGTAAAAGATCAAATGAAAATGTGAAAGATGGAACAACATTCAAATTTAAAATTCTCTTTTTTTATAGAAAAAGAAAAAATTCAAGAACACACATTTTTTATCACACAGAATAATTGGATTCAAGGTTTTTTTCTCTTTTTCATTAATTTTTATTTGGCCAATAAATAAAGAATTCAAGAAAAACCTTTATTTTTGATTGAAAATTTTTGTTTGTTTTTTTTTTGTTGGATAATGCTGAAAAAATTCCTTCATTTTATTTCAAAACCTTTTCTAAAATCCAAATTTTGGATAATCACTAGATGAATGAACTACATGTCAAAAGAAATTTTTTTTTCTTTTTTTTAAGAAAATGCTTTTATTTTGTATTCTATTTCTTTTTGCCAAAATTTTAATACATATTTGGGTTATTTCTACAAAAAGGTGAGCAATGCTCTATCGAAAGCTAGTCCCTAAAGTTCACTATATACTAAGTGAGGATTTATATGTTTAAAGGTTCACAAATTATTCTTTAGTAGCATCCACATAGGACTAGTAAGGCACCCAAATCCTCATTCATTATAGGCTATGAACAGAAAAGTTTCAATTCAAGTAAAAGTATTTCGCTTGCCATTGTGAAAGTTATCACCACATGATAGCATAGGTACTCTACTCTTTCCTAAAAGGCACAGAACCCAGATATAGAGCTCATACATGATAAAAAATGTGTCATTGTGTGCGTGAGAGAAAATGACATCACAATTTCTATCCTACATGCCCAACAATTTATTAAGAATAATATATATAAAAATAAATAATGGACAATGACACAATTTAAATGAAATGCATGTAAAATTTTTTATTACTATTGTTATTTTTAAAAAAATAAAATCAAAATAAAAAAATTAAAATTAAATATCAATTATGACCAGTAAATCAAAATTTAGGATAACACATAATTAATTTCTTTAGTTTGACTCTAAAAAAAAATAACATTCCTAACAAAGTCACCAAGCTATCGTAACAGTTTTTCGAGCTCGCTAGATGAATTTAAAAACAAAAAGAAGTTGTCACTAATCTTTTTTGGCTAGGTGTGATTGGGCACCTATTAAAATTTACCTTTTTTAATAAAATTTTAAAATTAATTAAAACTTATTAAAAAGATAACTTTTTGGGTCTACGAAACAATTTGAGTTCGGAGTTGGTTACATATAAGGAAGGATTAGTACCCTACAACACCTTTTTAAAATAGTACCAATTAATTATGTGTTATCCGTTAATATTGACTAAAATGGTCTTAATTTTGGTATTTAAAATTTAATTTTCTTAATTTTCTTTATTATAAAAAATACATTTTATTTTTAGTTGTTTGCTTGAAAAATAAATAAGAACTTTGCATATTGAAAAATCTCTAAACTATTCCAATACTTTGGCAATATTAAGAGAAACTTTCTCACCTAAAAAATTTTTAAAAATCGCTACTCAGTATTCTAAAAAAATCTTATCCTCGGTAATTTATATTTATCTTCTATAGTTATATTTAATAAGCATAAAATAAAATAAAATACGATAACTATAATTTAATCTCAATAATATTTTTAAAAAACATCATATCTTACTAAATTTTATAAAAATAGATGAGAAATTTTCATCGAAAGTTATTCTAAATACTTCAATACTTTGGCAGTATTTTAGATAAATTTTCTTATTTAAAAATTTCTAAAGAATCACTGCTTGGATTTTTTTAGGATATCATCCTCAAAGACTTTTCGATTCCTTTTATAATTATTAATATTTAAAAGTTATGTAATAATATAATTATCTATAAATTTATTTCATAAAAAATGCATAATCTTACCAATAATTTATATATTTATATTTTTTTACCTCTTTTTTAAGAAACTTATTCAAAATAAAGAAAATAAAAATAAAAATCTTTATATTGAAAAGAGTTTCTAAATATTTTATTACTTTAGTAAGTTTTAGAAGTCTTTTCTCACCTAGGGAATTCTTGGGAACCACTATTGGGATTTTCTGAAGTCCTATTATCAAGAAAAATTTTCTTTCTTTCATTTTTCAAATATTTTTTATATATATTTCTTACATTTATGATTACCAAAAGTTTAGAAATTATTTTCATTTTGAGTTTTTTTAAAATAATTTGTATTTATTTTTGAAAATTTAAAATTAAACATGTATAAATGATTAAAAAAAATAACAAAATAATTATAATAATTATAATAAAAAATAAATATATAAAAATTACCTAACTCGATCAGTTTGGGAATGGTTTGCTAAAGTCTGGTCTGGTTCAGGTAAATCGACTTTAAATTAGAAGGAAAACTGACAGTTTAATAGTGGTATGTTGGTTTAGCTAGTTTTATTGGTTCAATTGGATCGGTTCAATGCTATTGGATAGAGGGGAGCAGGGCCTAGCACATGAATCTTGGATCTAGCTCTGGCCTAGCACTCGAGTCATCCTTTTTGTTTTTTTGACACTATATAAGCTTAGTGTTTTTTTCTTTCATTTGAAACATTATCCCTAAAAAAATTTCCTAAGCTTTCAAACTAAAAAGGCAACCCTCTTTGTTCCCATAAATTGGCTGGTCGTCACCACACCAGCCCATGGCTTAAGTAGGGTCTATATTGGGGCTCGGTTGGGTAACAAGGGTATTTGTAAGGGGTTGGCAAATGAAGTGTTGGGGCTGGGATGGTATTGAGGGTCTAGGATATGCAAGGGCTAGGTGTTGTGACTGGAGATTGTGTTAGGACTATGAAGGGTGCAAAAAAAAGGTTGGCAAGGGACTTAGCAAGGTTTCCTCTCTATGCATCTTTTTTTTTTATTTTCAAGATCAACCCTCCCCCTTTTTTTGTATGAATTGTCTTCAATTTATCAATAAAAATTTGATGTACATCATTTTGGTTTTTTATGATTTGCGGGCTGCTTTGAAGGTATTGTTGCAGGGTTTGGTTACAGGATAGTGGTCTGCACAATTGCTTGCCAGTTACTACCTGTTGGCTATCTTTTTCTTACTATTCTTTTTTTTGTTTATTTGCACTTTTTTTTTGCTTTTTTTTATTTTTAATTAATAAAAATAAAAGTGAAATGCTCTTTTTTTTATTATTTTCGGGTTCCATTGGACTTCAAGCCTAAAAAAAATGGGGCTTTGAACTTGGATTGCAATTGGGCCCTTAATAAGAAATTTGGGCTTTTTGAATCGAGCCTTTAATAATAATAATAATAATAATAATAATAATAACAATTAATCTAAAACAAAATCTAATCAAGCTTAATCTAATTGAAGTGTGTAATTCATCTGAATTGAAACATTTAAACCAAGCACAAAAACTAAACAAAACTTGAAGTTATTGGATAAAATTGTGTCTACAACTGCTTCTCTTTACACATTACTAAGAATCAAATATAGGACAAAAACATAAACAATAATTTTGTCTGAAAGATGATTCTGAGATTTTTTCCAAAATTTTTTTCTTTTTTTTTTCAATTTGCCTTTTTGTTTTTCAAATTTTTTTTTGTTTTCTATTTTTTTCTTGGTTTTTCTTTTGTCTTTGTTGATTTTTTTAAAATAAATTTGAGCATTTGAAAACAAATTTAAAAATTCTTTTAAATAAGAACTCAATAAATTTTGAAAATAACATAAGAGATCATGCCTAAAAGTCTTACTAATCTAGAAACTAAAACAGATTCAGCTTAAAAGACCTACGAATAGTGCTTAGAGGTTTTACAAATCTTGAAATCTTTGAATACTCATCGTATCAGAGGTATTGAAACTTTGAAATTTAAAATGCTTTACTCAAAAGACTTAGAGCTTATGCCCGGAGGTCTTACAAATCTCAACATCTTTGAATGCTTCTCATATCAGAGGCATTGAAACTTTAAAATTTTAAAATTTTAAAATTTGCATAGAGGTCTTAGAGATTATGCCCAAAAGGTCTTACAATTCTTAACATCTTTGAATTCTCCTCATATCAAAGACATTAAAACTTTAAAATTTTAAAATATTTTAATCTGAGGTATTAGAGATTATGCCCGAAGGTCTTACAAATCTTGACATCTTTGAATGCTACTTGTATTAAAGGCATTGAAACTTTCAAATTTAAAAATGTTTTACTTAAAGGTCTTGAAAATTATGCCTAGAGGTCTTAGAGATCTGAATGCCAACTTAATTGGGCTTAGTTTGATCTGGGTGCTAACTAAACTGAGCTTAGTTTGATCTGAGTGCCAACTAGACTGGGCTTGGTTTGATCTGAGTGCCAACTAGATTGGACTTAGTGTGCTAGCTAAACTAGGCTTAAAGTGCTAACTAAACTAGGCTTAAAATCTCAACCATGCCAATTAAACTGGGCTTAAAATCTTAATCATGCCAACTAAACTGGGCTTAAATATCATATAAGTGCCTGTTAATCTAGCACTAGGTGCCAACTAATCTGAGCTTAGGTGCCAACTAATCTAGGCTTAAAGTGCTAGGTAATCTGGGCTTAAAGTGCCAGCTAAACTGGACATAAAATCTCACCTATGCTAGCTAAACTAAGCTTAAATATCATCTGCGTGCCAACTAAACTGGGCTTAGAGTGCCAACTAAATTGAGCCTAAAGTGCCAACTAATCGGGGCTTAAATCTTTTCTTGTATCATATCTCATCTTTTTTTCAACTCATTTTTCAACTCATTTTTCAACAACCCTCTACTTTTTATAGATCAATTTTCTTTTAACTCCTCAAACCTTTTTGACATTTTGGTTTTTTGTCAAACCATTTTCTTCTTTTTTTTTCTTATTTGTCTCTCATCTTTTTCATGATATACTTCCTTATCTCTTTTTACTTCTTTTTTTTTGTTGCTATTTTTTTTCTTTTTCTTTGGTGTTTTTTCTCTTTTTTTTTTTTCATTTCACTACTTAAAATATTTCTATTTCCTTTCTTTTCTTTTTTTCTAATATTTACAAAGTTGACAACACAATCATGATAGAAATGTCTATTTTAATAAAATGATGCGAATGTGAATATTTATATGAATGCTTGATGCAAATATAGGTGACCTTTTTCACAATGCAAATGTCAATGTTCCATACATGCAAATGCCCCTTCAAATACTTTTTCTATGATGCATATGCAATGATACAAATGCAAATATCTTTTTTTATTTTTACAACATGTAAATCAAATGTCTTTCTCATGATACAAATGCAAATAGTTTTTTTATGATTGTTAGCCTTGAATTGATTCTTATTTTGAAATGACAAAACATTAAACTAATTATCCTTGATCAAGATTTTGAAAAAGATTTATTTAGTACATGTTCTTAAGTTTTATATTTTGGTACTTAATAAATAATATGTTTTTTAAAGTGTAAACAAACCTTTCTTTGTTTTCATATTTCTCAAACCAAATCTATCTTTAAAGATTATTTATTTGAGCTTAAATGAAAGTCCAATTTTTATTTTTAAAGTGAACTTATTCATTTTGGATTTAATACAATTTTGATAATATTAGTTTTAAGAAATAGATTAACTTAAGAAAGTTATTTTATAAAAATAAAGTTTTCCAACATTGAACTTGTTTTATTTTTTTGTATTAATTCACAAAGCTTTAATATTTGAATTTTGTATAGTTGGAAAGCTCTTTGAGTCTACTTTCTAATGGATCAAACAAAATCAAAATCCAAATTTTCTAAGAAAAGATTTTAAATTTTTACTAGACACTTTGTAGTTGTCTAAAAACTGCACAATGGGTAGATTTAAAAATTCACTATAATTCGTATACAATTAATTAAGTGATGAAATTTATATGGATAGAAATTTCTTTAAGTCTAGTTTTTAAATCTTTAAACAGTTTTTTATTTGGATTTGTATAACTCAAGATATAATCAAATTAGTGAGTAAAGTACAAAATAGGAGACAACACCCTGCTAGACAGATTGATCCCCTCAAAAAGGGATCAATTGGTTTTTTATCCAAAATAAAAATTTTGCTCCAGGATTTGAAAGGAATCGATCACCCAGACTAGGGGATCGATCACTGAAAAAGGGATCGATTGGTACCAAAAAGGGATTGATCCCCTATACCCAGAAAACAGTCTAATGGCTAGTTTTTTCAAGTTTTCAATGGGCATTTCTTCTTCCAAACCATCCCCAATAGCTAGTTCTTCAATTCCTTTATAAATTGGGCACTTCAACACAGCAAGAAAGTTGATGAATCAAGAGAGCAAGAATGAACAAGCTATATTTTCATTCTCTCAAAGAATTAAGAGTTGTTAGAGCTTAAAAATTCATATCTTTTGTATTTATTGTATCCAAATCATATTTGTTGTTCATTCATCAATTCCTTGTACTTAAACTTGGCAAACACTTAGCCTTTGAGAGGTGTTTTAAGTTTGATTTCTATTAAGTGATTTTGTAATCAAGAAGTGAGCTATCCTCTTGAATTTGTGAGATTGAGAGGTTGCTATCTAAGCCATAAGAAAAAGATAGAGTTGTAATTTCATTCAAGAATAGTGGATTGAAGCCTTGGTGTGAACATTCAAGAAGATAAGACGTAGGTGCCTTGTGGAGAATGACCATACATCTATAAATCCTTATGCTTGATTTCTTTATCCCTATCTTTTTACTTTGCATTTGGTTTAAGATTATCAATTTATTGTTGTCATTTGCATCATATTTTGATATTGATTTTAATTTTTCATTCAATTATTTTGAAATCATTATTTAGGAAGAACTTGGAGAAATCCAATTCATCCCACTCTTGGATCACAATCTCACCTAAAAAGCTAACAATTAGTATCAAGGCTTTGATCTCTTTCTGTAGGTTTAACCACCTTGAGTAAAGATCTTATGGCTTAATTTAGGTTCCAAGATAGTGAGAAAGTCCATGAAGCTCTTATGTTTGATAAATTTAAATTTTATGAATAGAGAATGAGGATGAAGGTATTTATAATGGCCTAAGATTTTAAAACTTGGAATGTGATAAAGAAAGGGGTTGGTATTCCTTTAAATGATGCAAACTACATGAGGCAAGTGATGGATAATGCCAAGGCTAAGTGCTTACTACATGTAGCTTTTGACTCCCACAACTTCAACTTGGTCTCAAATTGCTCCATTTCAAATGACATATAAAGGAAGTTGGATGAGCTACATGAAAGACAAATCTCCAACTAACATGCATCGTGTCTCATGGCTATTAAAGAACTGAAGGTAACCTCTAACTCTTGTGATTCAAACTCTTATTCTTTGGATGAGTTACAAGATGTTTATAATGAGTTAGTAATTGAGTTTGAAAATATGTACTTAAAATATAAGAAAATGATTTCAAAGTTGAATGTAGAGAATAAGTTTTTGATGAATGCAAAAAATATTTTGGAAAAAGAAAATGAAAAAGAAAAAATAAATTTTGAAACCTCTCAAAATAGAAATGAATTTTTAGAAAAAAAAATATTTGAAAAAGAAATTTAATAAATTGATGAATGAAAAATAGAATCTTTTCAAGACTTGTTTAAGTGTTGAAATGACAAAGTGCAATTTTTGTAATTTTCATGGTAATACTACATGTACTTATCCTAAAAAAAAAAAGTTTCCTTTAGAATTAGACAGGTGTGGGTTCCAAAACGAACTAAAAACTTGGTCACTAACTCTCAAGGACCCAAGCAATTTGGGTACGAAAAATCAAATGAAAAATATCTCTTGTAGGTGTGCTAAAGGAAGGAGTTACATTATTATTTTGAAGATTAAATACTCTAGATACAAAATGAGATGGGTAACCTTATAAACTTTTATTTTAAGTGAATATGAAATTGATTGCCTATTCTTGTTAGACATTGAGTGCTTAATGGATATTGGTATATGCTTTACCTTATTATTTTATACTTGATTATACCAACTTTATTTTATATATGTGAGCTTGAGTTGAGTAGCCATTTATTATTTTCTCTTAAATGTATGATTTTAATATATTCCTTATGCTTGTTGATATTGTGTTTAATATTTATTTGCTTGAGATACATTTTTAGGAAAATTCATGAATGCTCTAATGAATTTGTGGGATTACATGTGAAAGCTCTTATATTGGCATTGCATGAATGATCTTGATATTTGGATATTATTTGTGAAACTATTATTAGTGCTTGATGTGATTAATTGTGTGTTAAATTGTTTTTATATTTATGCACAAACTTAGGGGGAGCACTTAAAGCTTAATGATTTTGAAATTTTATGTTTTGTTTTGAAAATGATTTTTGCTAGAGTTAAGCTTTAAACTATGAAATATTGTTTTGGCAAGTTTTTAAATGGAAATAATTTGAATATCTTCAATTCAATGATTTAAACTTATTCAAACAAAGATAACTTGATAACTTGCAATGGTTTAAAATTTTCATAGGTGCTACATGCAAGTTTCAAAGAACTGTGGAGCTTAAAGTATCAATCTTGTTTTTGAACATTTATGGGCATAAAAACCATTTGGACTTTTTCAAGGTGTGATATAAAACTTTTCTAAATGGTTTAAAGAGCTTAAAATATATTTTTAAATATATTTGTTCATCTTAATAGTCTTTTTCAAGGAAATATTAGGTTTAAGAATTCACTTTTTCATTTTCCTGTTTCTAAGGTCGAATGACCACTTAAACAACTTTATTTTGTCATTTGAAACTAGTTGGAATGGTTCAAGATGGTTAAAAATGAGCTTGACTAGTTATGAGATTTATTAAGGCTTTTTTCAAACAAAAATAAGCTTCAAAATATCAAAAATAAAAATATTAGAAATATTAAGCTTTGAATGATTTATCCTATGGTATTTTGCATAAATATATTTGTTTGAATGATTTTGTGATTTTTATACATATTGATTTGTGATTGTTGAACATGCCTATATGACCAAAATTGCTCAATTTGTTTATAATGCTTGGATCTTGTTAAATCTTTGAACTTGATTGTGTTATACATAATTGTTTTAACTCTTGATTTGTGATTTTAGAATTTGATGATCATCTTGTCCTTAAATCATAAATATTGATATTTGATTGTTCATCATTTGATTTTTTTTTATAGTCTTGAAATATGCTTTAATTTTTTATCTTTATTAATTCAAGATTTATTTCTTCTCTTGTGTTAATGAATTGATAAACTTTATGTGCTTAAAAGATATATATTGATTCTTTGTTCATATATATTTTTGGTCAAGATATGTGCTCATATGGTGATTGGTTCAACTTGACCTTAATACTTGTGATTTGAAAGTGTTTAAATAGTTTATTTCTTAATTTTGTGAAATATTTTGGAATTTGTGCTTAATTGACTTATCTTTTGGTTTGGGATTAAGTATTGATGAACTAATTGTGTTTAATGATATGTGTTGTTAGTTCATCTACTGTTCTTGTCAAGTTTGTGCATATATAATAAATATGATTTTTCTTGACTTGACATGGTTGCAACTTGACTTAAGTAAATAATTTTCTTATGATGCTTATTTTTAACTTAAGTCATTGTTGATTATGGCCTATAATTTGTGTAAACATATTTATGCTTTTGTGATGAAATTTTCTTGATTATGTTTTTAATGATAAATATGTTTTTCTTGAGTATTTTTGAATTCTATAAGGCCTCAAATTGATTTTGGCATATTCCTTGTTGATTTATTGAATATATATGAATATTAAATATGTCTATTTTGTGTTCATGAATGATCTAAAAGGTTTGATTTTTTCACATTACATGAGAACTTCAGCTTTAATGCCAATATTGTGATATTTGATGCTTAACTTGATACATGGCCTTTGACGTAAGTTTATATATATATATATATCATTTCCAATTGGAAAATTGAGCTTAGTGAAACAAAATTTTCTTTTGCCTATAAGGACTTAGAATATGAAATTATTTTCTAAAAATTGGTATAATTTTTATCAATTGATATTCTTGATGCTATTAATGAACATTTCTATATCAAGAACATTTTCTAAGTCTATGCTAGGAGAACTTGAAATGAGCATGACTGAGCCTACATTTTTTAAATTTTAAGTATAGTAAGCAAAGGATGTCATCCTCATCAATCAAGCCTAGTTTGCTAGGATTTAAAGCCTCACTCAACTACATAAGCACAACAATATAGCTTGACAAGAATGGAGGTAATTGTATTGAATCTATGCTATATGCCTATGGTTTATAATGTTTAATGCATGATTTGATAAATACTTGCTTTGATATGTGCAAAAATGAGATATTATGTTTGAATTTGTGAACACTTTGCACAAATTAATCATCAAGCTACTTAATAGAATTTGTCTTAACTTTGTTAAAAGCTTGGATTGATTAATTCACTTCGATTAGTATTCATGCCTAGTTCTTAATTCTTTGATGAAATTGATAGTTTTAGTGCATGAATATTTGGTCAATGCATGAATCCTTGAACATGAATATGAGTTAAATTGATTAATTTCTTTGAACATTTTCATTGATTGAGATCATTGAGATGGCAAGTACCAAATTGTGCCTAAATGATTGCATATTTTTTATAATTAGGTATATTGCTTATGTATTTTGCATATGCTTGTATAATTTTAATTGAAATATATGATTGATTACTTGCATATGTTTAGATTAAGTTCATTTCTATGCATTGAAATAAATAGGAATACATTTGAATAATTATACTATTATTATTTCTTTGCTATAGCTTATGTGTTCATCATGTTTGGAAAATACTTGAATAATCTTTGTTATGACATGATGATAATTGAACCCTATTGCTCATTAGTATTCATGCTTTATTAAATACATATGAGCTTTTGATTCTTGTTTGGATAGGATAGCTTATGAAAGATTACTATTATCATTTATGCATGTATTGAATGAATCTTTCATATGCTGAAGTATGTGTGCTCTCTGAAAGTTGTTGAATAAAATTGCTAACAATTGGTATCAAAATTGCAAAAGATTTTTTAAACTTTTATATATGCTTATTTGCCTATCCTTGATATCTTAAACCTTTCATGCAAAATTCTGTATGCCTTAAATTGATTAATCTTTGTTTTGGAAAGGAAGAGAAATCTTAGAATACAATTTTGCTTGATTTGTTTTGGGATAACAATTGGTATGCTTTATGATAACATATTTTTAACAATTGGTATGAGCTTGTATGCATGTACTTGAATTTTTGCTTAATTGCTATTGATGTTTTAGGTTCTAACCACATCTTATGATAACATGATTTATGAGTAGGTTGCATATCATTTATTATCCTTTTGCTCATAAATTTCATGTGGTTAGGTTGAATGAATGATTTTGTGCTATAACATTTCAATTGGATACACTTATACTTTTGTGCTTGAATACATAAATGTGAACTTCATTGTGCATATTACACTTGACGACATCCATTTAAAATACTCTTAAAATTATTGGTATAAAGCATTTTGTCCCATGCCTTGAATTGATCTTTCTTTCTTTTGAAATGACAAAAAAGGGAAAAGTTTAGAGATATTTTTTCTTGTATGCTTATACTAATTGATATAGGAGCTTAAACATTTGGTATAAAGAGCATAAACAAAAAAAGAGGAGAAATGTTCCATGAATATATTTGTTAATGATGCCTCATTATGTTTATTCGCTAATTAATATGCTCATACCTTTTTGCTATGACAAAAAGGATGAGAAATATCATATGGACAAATTTGCTTATGCTTGACACGCATATGTTTGATTGTACTTATTTCATATATTTGACTAACATATATTTGTAGAGTTGTGTTGGATTAGAATGCATTAATTAAGAGAGATTTTTTCCATGCATTGTTCAAGGAGGAATTTTTCAAAATGTTTTTCAAAATTTTACATGTCTTAAAGAAAGTTTTTTTTATCAAGCAAATTTATCTTTAAGTTTTGTCATATCAAAAAGGAAAGATTGTTAGCCTTGAATTGATCCTTATTTTGAAATGACAAAACATTAAACTAAATAAGCTTGATCAAGATTTTGAAAAATATTTATTTAGTACATGTTCTTAAGTTTTATATTTTGGTACTAAATAAATAATATGTTTTTTAAAGTGTAAACAAACCTTTCTTTGTTTTCATATTTCTAAAACCAAATCTATTTTTAAAGATTATTTATTTAAGCTTAAATGAAAGTCCAATTGTTGTTTTTAAAGTGAACTTATTCATTTTGGACTTAATACAATTTTGACAATATTAGTTTTGAAAAATAGATTACTTAAGAAAATTGTTTTACAAAAACAAAGTTTTCTAACATTGAATTTGTTTTTTTTTTGTATTAATTCACAAAGCTTTAATATTTGAATTTTATATGGTTAGAAAGCACTTTGAGTCTACTTTCTAATGGATTAAACAAAATCAAAATCCAAATTATCTAAGAAAAGATTTTGAATTTTTACTAGACACTTTGTAGTTGTCTAAAAACTGTATAAGGGGTACTTTTGAAAATTTGCTATAATTCGTATACAATGAATTAGGTCATGAATTTAATAGATAGAAAGCCCTTTAAGTCTAGTTTCTAAATCTTTAAACGGTTTTTGATTTGGATGTGTATAACTCAAGATATGATCAAATTAGTGAGTAGAGTGCAAAATAAGAGACAACCACCCTGCTAGATAGGATTGATCCCCTAAAAAAAATCAATTGGTTTTTTATCCAGAATGAAAATTTTTCTCTAGGATTCGAAAAAGATCAATCACCCAGACTAGGGATTGATCACCTAAATAAGGGATCAATTGGTACTAAAAAGGGATCGATCCCCTATGCCCAGAAACACTTTAATGGCTAGTTTTTTCAAGCTTCCAATGGGCATTTCTTTTTCCAAACCATCCCCAATGGCTAGTTCTTCAATTCCTCTATAAATTGAGCACTCCAACACACCAAAAAATTGATAAATCAAGAGAGCAAGAAATAACAAGCTATATTTTTATTCTCTCAAAGAATCAAGAGTTATTAGAGCTTAAAAACATGTATCTTTTGTATTTATTTTATCCAAATCATATTTGTTGTTCATTCATCATTTTCTTGTACTTAAACTTGGCAAACACTTAGCCTTTGAGATGTGTTTTAAGTTTTCATTTCTATTAAGTGATTTTGTAATCA
Organism: Durio zibethinus; assembly: GCF_002303985.1. Next base: position 8,681,276 of record NW_019167826.1, read on the forward strand.
AGAGGTGAGGTATCCTTTTGAATTTGTGAGATTGAGAGGTTGTCTACTTAGCCTTGAAAGTAAAGAGTGTTAGGTTGCTATCTAAGCCTTAAGAAAAATATAGAGTTATAATTTCAATTCAAGAATAGTGGATTGAAACCTTGGTGTAAACAACCAAAAATAGAGGATGTAGGTGCCTTCTAAAAAAGGACTGAACCTCTATAAATCCTTGTACTTGGTTTCTCTATCCCTATCACTTTATTTTGCATTTGGTTTAAGATTTTCAATTTATTGTTGTCATTTGCATCATATTTTGATATTGATTTTAATTTTTCATTCAATTATTTTGAAATTATTGTTTGGGAAGAACTTGGAGAAATCCAATTCATCTCCTTCTTGAATCACCATCTCACTTAAAAAGCTAACAATGATGCACATGCAAATGCAATGCAAATGTCTTTTTCATGATGTAGATGTGAATGGGAATGTCTTTCTCATGATGCACACGCAAGTAATGCAAATGCCCTTTTTTTTTCCCTTTGAAAGGTCTTTGTTCAAATTTTCAATGTTTACTTTTTACTAAAAATGATCTCAATACTCTATACAAATTGCTCAACTAATCTCCAAACTTTTCCAAAATAATCACACAATTGCCCCACATAAAGTGTTTCCATAATCAAAGAGATAAATTAAAAACACATAACTTTTGAATCTCTTACAAATTGATGATTACTATTTGGAATGCTTATGGATGGGATGATTGACAATTCAATTTTTTCATTGGTGGGCATATTTCAAGAAAGGCTCAACAAGGGTTGCAAAAAATTTTTCTTGGGCGCACAAAAAAGATAATTTTTCTAAAATACTTTTTTTTATTGAAAACATAATACTTCAATGTTCATCAAAACTAACCATTATATTTTTGAAAAAGAATTGGGAAGTGAAAAAGGCTACTAATTTTTTTTATTATTTTCACTCTTTGGTGAAATGTAAAATGTTTAATGGGTACTGATCTTGAAAAAGGTTTTGCATTGTGACCTTTTATTCTAGATAAAACTTTGGAACTCTAAAATTCTTTTGGGTATTAAAAGTGGCTCTAGCCCTAAACTACCCTTTTTGAGTTTTCACTTTAGAACTATATTTTCTAACAATGAAGAACTTGGTAAAATCTTGTCAATTAATAATACGTATATACAAATTTTCAAGGACATAGCTCTTTAATTCAAGTATTCGAATTTGATCAAAATGGACTTTTTAAGGTATGTAATGTAGGCCTAGGTTTAAGGTTTTAAAAGAATTGATAAATAGGCTCAAAATATGCTATTCAGGGTATTTAGGCCAAGGATCTTATGGAGCATTCTTTAAATGAAAAGTCATGTGTTTTTCTTTCTTTGCTTTTTTTTTTTGGAAACATCTAATTTCAACTTTAGCATTCTTCTTTCTTGAATTCTATCTTCTTTTTTTCACTTGGAATTCTAATAGAAGTTTGATTCACTTTTTACCCTAGATCTTTATCTTCCAAGTGCCTGTTTTCCTTTCTTTGCTTTTTTTTTTTTTGCTATTTCTTTTTTGTTTTTGGAAACATTTAACTTCAACTTTAACATTCTACTTTCTTAAATTCTATCTTTTTTTTTCTTGAGATTCTAACTGTAACTTTATTCACTTTTTGTCCCAAACTCTCATATATGAGATACATGTCTTTCTTTCTTTCCTTTTTTTTTCTTTTCTTTTTTTTTTAAACATTTGACTTCATTGTTAGCAAACTATTTTCTTGAGTTTTTGGGATTCTAACTAAAATCTAATTCACTTTTTGCTCTAATTTCTCATCTTCGAGGTGCATGGTAGACGCTCGCAATATCAAACACTTTCTTTGATGTTAGTCCCTTGAAGATATCTTTATTTTGCCCAGTGTAAAAGATGATCCTTGATTAAGATTCATTTTGTATTTAAAAATTCAATAAGCTTAAATGGGTAGCAAGTGGATAATTTTTCTTTATGCGAAGGATAGAAAAAGATGATCATTCATCATTTCAAACACGATCACTTAGTTAGAAGAGCAAATTATTTGAAGAAAGAGATAAAAGGTTTTTTTTTTATTTTTGTGTTATGACCATTAATCATTTTTACGTGATTGATGCCTTATCTTGTTTTCCATTCAAAGTTGTTATGATGGTGAAAATCAAGTTATATGGGATGTCCCAAATTTGATTGCACAGTTCAGAAAAAGGCTCATTTTGGTTCCAAACTATTTTGGCATTTTTGGTAAAATGAGCAGAAAAGGTATTAATGCATGAAACAAATTGTCTTAGGGAAGAAAGAATTTTGCTTCTTCTAGTTAATGTGCCCTAAAAAGTGAAATAGAGGCTACTTGAGAAAAGGTTCAGACATGTTTCATGTTTATGGTTTTCAAAAGAATTTAGATGGCTTAATCATATTGGCAGAATTTGACACATATTAAATTACCAATTAAAAATTTGAAAAAGTATCTTGCTTGGTTTTCAAATTTCAAAATGAATTTTCAAAATTGGCCTATGCTGTTCATTGCCCAAGAAAGATTATTATCTCAACATATTAAATGATGACAAGGTTCGTAAGTTGTAATCCATGCCCCTTAAAGGATTATGACTGGTAAGTGAAGTTATTCAAAAAGATTGAAGCATGAGAGTAGTCAAGAAAAGGCGTGAAGGTATTGGATGAGTTTATTTTTTAATAGTAATCACCAATTACTTCAAGATTCTCACCATAAAAAAAAAACGTATATTTCCCTTTGGAAAGGCTTTTTTTTTTAAAGAAATTTTTTGATGATTTTGAAAACTGTTTATATGGGATTTTATTCTTAATCAATTGTGAATAAAAAAAATTTGTAAAGCACTTTTTATTTTATGATTTTGAAAATTAACTATGTGAGACTATTATTAAAATAATTGCATAAAAACAAAATTTCATAGAATCGAAAGCATTCATTTCTTCTAAAATAAAGTTCAATAAGATTAATTTGAATAACTCCTAAAGACATGTGTCATACACAAAAGGTCAAAGGATCAAAAGAAAATCATCCTATCTTGATCTTTCAAAACTTGAAACCTCCTTCGACATTTCAATTCTTCACATTTCATAATTTGGTATAGTCAACTTGCATTGTTCTATCAGTTATAGAGTCAAAATATCGTTTTTGATGAGATTCTCAACATTTTTCTTTAGTTGTCTGCATTTTCCAATTAAGTGGCCAATTGTCCCCATATGATAATCTCACTTGCTATTAGGATCATAATTCATTGCCGATGGATTTGTTGTTTTTGGAGGCATAGAAGTGAGGTATCGACCTTTTATTAGCAAAGGCAAAAGGTGAGAAATAGAGATTGTAAGTTTTTTTCAATCATTTTTTGATCTTTTTTTTATTCCTTGTTGGTCGGATGGTAGGCTCAAGTATGGGAACAAGATCGTGAATGGTCATAAGAGGTTGAAGATTTGTCGAAAAGCCCAAATGCTGGTTTAGTTGATAAAGATATAGGCTTTGAAAGATACTACCTATGACAGTAAGGTTGATGAAAAGGATAAAATTGCATGGGATGAAGTTCTTGGGTAGATGCCCCTCAAGTGTGACTACTTGCACCTCCATTTCACTCTTTTCTAATGTATTTCCCTTTTCAACATTAGGTGCATCTTTCAATTTAATCTTACCATTTTTTATTGCATTTTCTATCGTTTCCCTGGCAATTAATATGTCAATAAAGTTTTTTAGAGATATTATCGATCATTTTTTTGTAATAGGGAGTGTTCAGGGAATTGACAAATAGAACAATGATTTTTTTTTATAGAGGTGGTTGTTCTTAGGCTACGATGTCTCTTCATCTATATACATATTCTTTGAAAGTTTTAGTTGACTTTTTCTTTATATTCTTCAAAGACAACCTATCTGGTGCCATATCTTCAACATGTTTGTATTATGCTAGGAAGGCTCTAGCCAAATCATTTCAGGAGCAAATCTTACTTCAGTCTAGTCGGGTATACCACCTTGCTGCAGACCTAGTAAGACTATCTTGAAAACAATGGATCAATAACTTATCATCATGAATGTAGCCTATTATCTTTTGCTAGTACATGGTAATGTGTGTTTAAAGGCATCTCGTTTGCATCTCGTTCCATCATACTTCTCAAAGTCAGAAATCTTAAACTTTGTAAGGATAACCAAGTTAGGCTAAGCTCATTGAGATCAATATTCCTAAAAACATCACTTTCTTCCACTACCTTGAGTCTTTTTTCTAGCAACTTGTCTTTTATGTCAGTTTTCTCAACCAACCCAGGTATCTTTTTCAACTTCTACCATTCTTTGGGATCATCTAGGTTAGGTATCACAATGAGATCATAGCGGGTAGGCTCGAGATTGAAATTCATCTGAACTGAAGGCAACTTGGTAGAAGTGTTAGTGTAAGATTGATGGGTTACTGGGGTGCTCATGGCATAAGAGGGTCTTAAACATATGGATATGTGAACCCAAGTGGATACAATGGCTTCTCAATAGTTGTTTCCTCCCTTACCCCATGTTTTTCAATAATAGCTTTTTCTTTGGTGAAACCTACTAACATATATTTTAATTTTGCCAATTGTTTGTCTATATTCTATTGTATTCCCACAAGTATTTCCTTAATCTCTCTTTAGGTTCTTTCCATTTTATCCATCCAACTTGCATTTTCATTTTCCATGATAATTTAAGTGTTGCAAGTGCACAGACTTAACTGATTTTGTTTCTTAAGATGCATTCTCCTTGAACCTTTTATTAATTACCAAAAGTTAGAAATGTATGATATGAATTCTATTATTAAAACTTTCCAAAATATCTTTTTATTTCGAAGGTTTGATGAAAGTATACTCACAATCACTATTCCCTATCCTTAGCATGAAAAACAATGAATTCAAACAAATTATGTATGACATGGTCGTGTGTCAAAATTAACAACGTGGGATAGAGCCACTTTTGAATCGAACTCCACTACGAAATCTTCGACCTTTAACTACTGTGATTTAGAGAATATCACAGAAGCTTCTATGATGGCGAATATCTCGGTATAATTGGAGCTTTGAATGCCGCCAAAGAAAATTTCAAGGTTCACACTTGCTGCACCATCACTTAAAGACACCACTACAGCCGATCAAACCAGGTGATCTAAAGATTTATTTGAATGGATGATGAGATTGATTATAATGAGATTAAAGATATTACTGAAAATGAAATTAGTTACTATAACAATAAGATTGGTTATTATAACAATAACATTAAAATCTAGTAAAATATGTGTTAGGATATAAACGCAATAGTGGTAATGAGATGAAATGTGGTGAAAAGAGAAAGTGATTATCAAAAATGTTATATTAAAATTTATATATAATAAAATTTATAATATATAATTAATATTTGTAAAATTAATAAATTATTTTATATCAAATAATATTTTTACTAATAAATTAAAAACTAATAAAATTATTTATCTAATTATATATTAACATTTTTATGCATTAAATTATCAACGGTTGTGATGAGATGAAGTGTGATGAAAAGAAAAAATGACCATTAAGGAGATTGATTAAAATGTGTATGTAATGAAATTTACAATATACACTTAATATTTGTAAAATTAATAAATTATTAAAAATTATTAAAATTATTTTATATCAAATAATATTTTTGCTAATAAATTAAAAACTACTAAAATTATTTATTCAATTATATATTAACGTTTTCATGTATTAAATTATTTAATAATTTATTAGATTATATTATTTATTATTTATTTATGTATTTAGTTAATATTTAGTTTTTAACTATTTATTAGATAATTATATAAATTTATTTATTATATTAAATTAATAAAGTAATTTAAAAAGTTCTAAATTAAAAATTTTTTTAAAAAGAATGGGGATGGACAAAACTTAAGTGGTAGGACTATTTTTGTCCCTGTATACTTTTACGGATAAAAAAGAAACAAAAAAAACTTAAATAAGGGTATTTTTAAATACATCATAAATTTTGAAAATAATTTTTTGAGAATATATCATAATTTTCATAAATCTATTTTTGAAATTATGTTGTATTCTCATAAATGAATTTCTGTAAACCTAAAAATATCAGGCTCAACTGGGTTGAGATTTCATTACCTCATCAAGCTTGTCTCCCCCATTATTGTTTCTTATTTCTTTATTTATTTTTACACAGTTTGCAGGATTTTAGCAAAGGTTTCAAAATTTTAGTTTTAGTTTTAAAGATTTAGGATTTAGTGTTTGAGAAATAAGGATAAAAGAGGAAAAAAAGGAAAAAAAAGAAGAAGAAGGTGGGCATATGGGGTGTATGAGGGTAAAATTATAATCTATTAAAGGATAAAATTGGTATTTGTTATATGAGTACTTTTGGAAGAAAATTTATGAGATGTAAAAAGAAGTTTTTATGGTGTATTTAGAACACCTTTTAAAAATTTTCACTAAATCCCTTAGGGTTCAATCCTAAACTGAAGGTGTAGTGTAATTGGTAAACACCAACCATAACTTGTAATGATCCAAATGAAAAAAATGTATCATTAAACTCATAAAGTGCTTCCATTGGACTTCATTGATGGTATGATAAAATCCAAATGAACTTAAGAGCAAAACCATCAACATTGAATAATAATAATGATTATGATGATGATGATAATAATTCTTCCAACTATAATCTTACCCGTATTCTAAATATTTGAATATAGTTAAACTTTTATATTCTAAGCAATTATTTCCTTTGAAACTAAAATAATATGGATTATAAATCACAACTTTTTCAAACTAATATCCTAATAAACTTTTGAATTTTACAAACAATTAAAACAAATTTTTGATATTTTATTAAATGGAATTAAGGTTATGATTTTTTTATAATATTAAGATTATGAATTTTAATTTTATTGTAGTTGTACCCATTAAATGTGAAAATGGATGAAAATGCATATTCAATTGCCAAAATTATTAAAATAATGTTCCTTCAAATATCTAACTCATCCAAAAAAAAAAAAATGCTTGTAAGCATTTTTTATAAATTATATACACCAATCAAGAAGGTTTTAACATGATATAAAATATTTAATAAAGTCAAAGATTTGTATTCTAATAAAATAAAATTATTCATAGCTTTATTTCATACAAAAAAAAAAAAAAACTTCAAGAGTTTATTTTTAGTAAAATTCTAGTGTTATTAGATATATTATCCTTAACATTTCTCAAGCCAAAAATGATTTGTAGTATCTAGATGATGATGTAAATTACTATAACTAGCTGATAGGCCTGCACTATGCTGCGAGCTAATTTTAACTATGAAAATACCACAACATGCAACAGACTTGGAACAAGGAACAAATTGGCCAATAGGAACCCATCAAAACCGTTATTCCTAAAGACCATTTCTCTGCAAATTCTTTAGCCCTCTAAGATTTTATGGCATCAACCTTAAAAAACAATTGCTACTGAGATCAAGGTTAACTAAGCTATCAAGGTCACCATAAATTGATGGATGACCATCTATCCTATACGCAAATAAACTAGTCAAATTTAGCAATGTTACAAGAGTTTCATTTGCAAATCACATCCACAATTTTGTTCTTCTCAAGGTATATCATGCTTGAAGTGTCATCAAAGGGCCAAGCAGCTTCCATATAATGGCCACCTGAGTTCCACTGTCCTCCCTTATATAATGAATGATCAAAGCTTACTTAGTAATCTATATTGGTAAATGTTAAAGAAAGAAAAGTTTAGCAGCATAAACAACAGCTAACTTGAAATGAGAAGGTACTGAATTTCAAAAGAAAGCTTATGTTTTGCCTAGATTAATGTGTCTATCAACCCATTCTACCCTTGTTATCAAAGCTTTTCTAAAGGCAGTGGAGACGTCAAGTTGAGGAAATACTTAGTTTCCTTTCTGATAATAGTTGATCCTAAGATATGGAAATTACCAATAAATGTCAAACTTATTACAAAAGCATATAAAGGTTTAGCTCACGTGTACATATCTAGCAATGTCATCCTAATTCTTAAAAGAACAACTTAACATGTTCTCCTAATAAAAAGGAGATCTTGCTTGAACTCTTCAGCTTATTGTTAATGCAAGATTGGAACCTTGAAAAGAAAATCTCACTATAACTTTAAGGTGTACTGGCCAAGATTTTATTAAAGATTCACAGTATGATTATGTAATGGCACTAACCCGATTTTTATTTTGTAATAAGACCACCAATGTGCAATGTTGAAGACCAAATTATCAGCTCCTCTCCATTTTGATAAACCATGATCAATGGCATCAATTTGCAAAGTTGGCTTCCACTTTTACGCTATTCTTACCTTGCCCTCATGTACTAAAAAGTGAAAAGCATAGTATTTAACTGTACACTTATAGTCCTGCAAAAACAACCCCAAAACATTAACTACGCTAAATAGGCAAATACTCAAAATTCTAGTGTATAAGTGAAATAAAGAGCAAATAAACTTTAAACAATCATTTAATTTACCATAATTTTGAAACTATAATTTCCATTATCTTTGGTGATTCTTCACCCATGAGTTTCATAGACCTTATTTAGATCTTTTATAGCTCCCATTAACAAACAAAGCATGGATTCCCATTGGTTTTTATTAATTGAATATCCCACAAAGACTAGTCTTTTCCCTAAGATCAAATCTAACATTTTTACAGCATTGAACTGAAATAGAAAGCCCCACATAAAAAACCAGTCTTTGACATAGAAATTGCCAAGATGTGCATACCCAAGAAAAAAGTATAAACAAATCAAATTTACTTAGGAAAATACCAATCTTGTGGTTGCCATTTCCACTTCATGTATTTTCTATCACACCTGTCTCAATGTCTCAAGACTAAAAGCTATCGAACCTGAAAGCTGGACAAATGGAGAAATTTTGGAAAATAAGGGTTAAAAAAATTTTCAATAAAAACAAAATAATGAGTCATCATCAATTTTTTTTACGGTACAATTGCCTACCCAAAAAGTTTTATCTTTTTAATAAAATATTTTAAAACGAGTTTAAAAAGTTAAAAAAAAAATAAATTTGCAGTTTATGAAATTAGAGTTGAGTCCAAGAGTTGGATATACATGGAGAAGGATTAATATCTCTACAACGCCTGTTGAAAAAGGTATCAATTGATTGCATGTTATCCTTTAATTTTAATTAAAATGGTCTTATTTTACTTAATGTTCAAAATTAATTCATTTTCTTCTATTCTTTTTTACTTCTTTTTTTTGTTTTTTTTCTTTTTTTTAAACCAAAAGAAATCATATTTTTAAAAAAAAGTTTTTTTTTTTAATTTTTGCATTAAGATGAAAACATTTTAAATATCAAAATACTTTTTTACTCTCTTATAATTAGGTAGAGTTTCAAAAATATTCCTAATTTAAAAGTTTCCAAATTGGCCCATAAAAGTAAGATAACAACTCTCATAAATAATAATTTTTAAGAGTCCTCTTATAATAGACAAAATCTTAATGATTATATTTACTAAAGGCATTATCTTATTTTAAAACATTTTTACTTTGAAAACCAAATTTTAAAAAATAATGCATGAACATAATAACAAGTGGTGAATGCATGATAATATAATATGAATGACAAAGTATGAATGCAAGATAATATAAAAATGAATATGATGACAAGGTAAAATGAAATGCAAATGCAGGATTGATTTAGGGTTTAAAAGTTGGTTTGGGATCTAGGTTACAATTAAGGTTTTAGGATTTAGGGTTTAGATTTAGAGCTAGGGTTTAGGTTTAGGGTTTAGGGCTTTAGGGTTTAGGGTTTTAGGGTTTAGGGGTTTAGGTTTATGGATTTGGGTTTGAGGTTAAGGTTTAGGGTTTGGGTTTAGGGTCTTATGGTTTAGGGTTTGGGATTTTGGGTTTGGATTTGGGGTTTCAAGTTTGGGGTTTCAAATTTTTTTGTTTTTGATCTTATGGAAATGGACATGAAATGCATGCAAAGTACAAAAATGTCATTAATGAGTGCATGTGCCAAATCCATGACCTAGAAACAAAATTACAAACTATGGTATTTTCAAACTTAATATCACAAACATGTAATGCATGAAAATTTAAGAGAAAAATGGATCAAACATAAAAACTTTTCCAACTTTTGAAATGTTCCACCATTTTTTTTTGTTCTTCAAAAATTAACCAAAACCAACTGTCAAAACAAGCATTTTTTTCCATTAAAAATTTGTTCAAACACATTAACAACTTGCTATCATCACAAAAACACAATCAAATATATGAATCAAAGCAACACATATCTTTAAAATGATGAGCAAGGTTTGGCCAAACCATTACTCACCATGGTCGAACCTTCATGGGACTTCAATCATGTACTCTCCACTTCATTCAAGCCATACAGACATTCTATCATCACATAAGAACATTTTTCACCATAAGAATGTATTTATCAAAGTTGAAACAAACTAAAATATCAAAGAAAATATAAGCAATTAGAGTATGAGCCAAACACCATTTTATATCATCAACTTAGACCATAAACTAGCAAATAGCAAGTGCACCATCAACCAAACACATATAGGTAGCAAAAGAAACAAATAACTCATTTAAAGAGAAAGCCAAGAAGAGGTTTGGCCATGGGAAGAGAGGGTGGCCAAACCTCCAACTTGGTTTTTCAATGGTGAATTTGTGTTGTTTTTTTATTTATTTATTTCAACTTCAATCCAGCTATTAATTAGTTCAATGAAAATTGATTCAAACTTTGAGCAAAAAAATAAACTAAAAACCTTCACTAAAATCAATAAATAGATGAATGAAACATAATGAAAATGCAATGAAAAATGTGATGTGGATGCTAAAAATGCAAGAATTAAGGTCGAGAAAGACTACCTTCAAGCAAACAAACAACCAAAAACTTTTTCTCCATTTCTTTTTCACTTTTTTCTTATTTTATTTCTGCTCTTTTTTTTTTTTTTGCATTTTTCCATCCCCCTACTTGGTTTCTCACACTGAATAGCCTTTTCAGAAAATGACAAAAAATATCCCATGCAATTCAATGCTAGCCCTTGGATTAAAACACATTTAATGGCTCAAGTTTCGTCTTTTTTATTGGTTTCAAGTTGTGAGCTTTCACCATTGGATTCACCTTCCTAACATGATCTAATGGTCTTGAATAAACATTGCCAAAGATATGATTTTTACAGCCATTAACCCCATAAAAAGATCATTTTGCTCTTAGTACAAAGTTTTCGATCTTTAGGCCATTTTCTCAAAAATAACTGCTCCTATGCTTATTTTAGGATTTTAAAGCACCAAAAATCATGACATAATATGAAATTAAGATCTAAAAATTTTTGAGAAAAATCCGACCTCGAAATATCAAATTACAAAAATACTCCTAAGAGGTATTTTGGTAATTTCACACTTCTCGTGGTACAACTGTTATTTCAAATGCATCAAAAATTATCAAATATTATAAAATCATGATCTGAAAAGTTTCGTAAAAAGGGACCTTGAAAATGTTAAATTATAAAATTAACCCTAAAAGATATTTGGTACTTTCACACATCCCAAGATACAATCAAGATTTTCAAAATTCTAAAAATCATCAAATGTTGTAAAATCATAATCTGAAGCTCTTCACAAAATTTTGACCTTAGAAGGTCAAATTATAAAATACCCCTAAAGGGCATTTTGGTAATTTCACACCTCTCAAAGTGTGATTTGGGTTTTTAATGCATCAAAAATCATTAAAAAAATTCAGTTTTCACAAAAATTTAACTTTGAAAAAGTCAAATTATGAAAATACCCCTAAAAGTGTGTTTAGTTTGGGAGAATCCATAAATTTTCTTACGGAATCTTGATGATGGATATTTGTTTCCCATGTTTGGTTCAGGTTAATCCGATTATAAGAGAAAATGTTAGATTTCCAACAATACCTAAAGTCCCAAAATTAGAAATCCACATCTTCCTACGGTATTTTAATATTCTAAGGGAAAGTTGCTTTATTTCTAAATTTGACCTAAATAAAAAATTTGTCAATATCCATTATCCTTTTGAAAAGCAAATCTGAAATTTAATTTTAGCTTTTTTTAAAAAAATTTATCTTATTTTTAATTTAGTTTTAATATATGGCAATTAAGGCGTTTGTAGAAAGAAATGCCTTAATTGATATCAATTAAGGCATTTGTTCCTACGAGCACTTTATTTGATATTAATTAAGGCGTTTGCTTTACAAGCACCTTATTTGATATAAACTAAGGTGTTTCTTCCTACAAGTGCCTTATTTGATATCAATTAAGGCATTTCTTCCCACAAACACTTTATTTGATAAACATCTTTCATAATCTTTACAAAAGCAAATAAGACATTTTTTTGAACAAATGCCTTATTTGATGCTTTTTCTAACATATTTACACAAGTAAATAAGGCGTTCAACTCTTCCAGATACCATAATTGATTTTTTAATATATTTTAATACAACAATTATGCTTTGATGTCAAGTTAAACACCATAATTGGGTATATTTAATTAAAAAAATTAAAATCTTTCTTTGCTTTTACTACTAAAGGCATCATTTATCGTTTGGATATTTTGTATTAAAACAAAATGAAAGGTTACCAACAACTTATTAAAGAAATTATGGTATATGAATTAATAAACCAAGATTGCCCCCCAACCAAATAAGTGAATCTAATTACAAGATACCTTAAAAATCAACCTAAACCCCGAGTATCAAACTTTTTCGGTTATCACACTTTCCCCTAAATCCAAGATTTCGCGAACCAAACACTCTCTAAGGGCATTTTGATAATTTTACACTTTAAAGTACAATAAAAATTTTTAGTGTTTTAAAAATTACTAATTTAATCTTAAACCACATTTATTCCAATTTCATTGTGAATTTTAAAGATTGACTCATGTTCTATTATCAAGTTTGATCAATTTTAACTAAGTTTTACTAATTTTTACTTTCTCTGTCTAAGTTTGACCAAGTTTAATCAAAATTGACTTTGGGGCATTTGAGTCAAATTGGTCCAAATTTTGATTTTAGAAACATCTCAAAAATTGAAAAAAATATTGGATTTCAACTGGGTTGAATTTTGAGTGCCTTAAAAATGGCCAAAAAAAGCCTAGACAAAATTAGGTATCTACAGTTGCCTATCATTGCATATTTTTGAGAAGTAGGAATAATACAAAGACTAAAGGCATCAATTTTGTCTAGCACCAAGGGAAGAGAGGACTCTGTTTACATGTGCTTGTTTGTTTGTTCTCGTGTTGAAAGAGGTTTTTTAAATTTTTTTAATTTTTCTAAATTTTAAATTTTAAATTTTTTATTATTATTTTTTTCTTCTCAAATGTTTTTGCGAATTCTAAAATCTTAACCTTGAAATTTTAAAAAAAATCTACCCAAAACGCATACAAATCATGATACTAAAAATATATTCAACTCAAAAAACTTACAAACCTTACTCAAAGGACTTTGAGATTGTGTCCAAAGGACTTTGAGATTGTGCCCAGAGAATTTTGAGGTTATACCAGGAGGACTTTGAAATTATCCTGAACAACTTTCATATTATGCCTGGAACACTTAACAAGTTTTAGAAAATTTAAGGTTTTTCCCAAAAGTCTTTGGAAATCTTTCAAAAACTTAAAATTTTGCTTCAAAGTCTTGAAAATCTTTCCAAAATTTTAGATTTTTCCCGGAGATCTTGGAAATCTTTTCAAATTTTAAAATTTTGCCTAAAGGTCTTGGAAATCATTAAAAAAATTTAAAGGTTTTGCCCGAAGGTCTTGGAATTCGTTTAGAAATTTAAAGTTTTGCCTAAAAGTCTTGGAAATCATCAAAAAATTTAAGATTTTGCCCAAAGGTCTTTGGAAATCATTTAAAAATTTTGAAATTTCACCCAAAGGTCTTTGAAAATCTTTTGAAAATTTAAAATTTTGCCTAGAGGTCTTCAACATCATTGAAAATTTTAAAATTTTGCCTGATGGTCTTGGAAATTAGTTCAAAATCTAAGGTTTTGCCTGAAGGGTTTGGAATTCATTCAAAAATTTAAGGTTTTATCTAGAGGTTTTAAAATTCATTCAAAAATCTAAAGTTTTACCCGAAGGTCTTGAAAAATTTTTAAAAATTTAAGATTTTACCAGGAGGTCTTGAAAGTTTTGTACTTATTCTCTCAATCATAATCTTCTTTAGAGTTTGAAATTTTTCACTTTTTACTCCAAAAGTTTTTTTCACTCTCTGTTTTAAAAGATTTTATGTTTTAGATTTGGCAATGCCCAATATTTCATCTTTGTTATAACCCTTTTTCTTTCCATAAGTGTTTTAAACCATTTCTCAAGTGTTTGAAAGTTCAAAGAACAAATTTCCTCTTTTTTGCTTTACCACTTAAATTTGGTAAACATAACCATGTTGCAAAAGGCAATCGAAATGATCAAGCAACTACAAATTTTCTACTTCATGCAAAGGCGCAAATAAATGCTCTATGCAAACATGCAAATTTCTTTTTCTTGATGCAAATGTCTTTTCCTAATGCAAATGATCCATACAAATGCAAATGTATGTCCTAGCAATGTGGATGTATTGTGATGATGCAAGTGTGAAGTCCTTTTCCATGATGCAAATATGATAATGCAGATGCAAAAATTTTTACCATGATGAAAATGTACATTCTTTTTACATGATGCAAGTGTTTACATGAAGATGTAAATGCCAAATTTTTTTTCATTTTTCAGATTTCTTTTTAGCATTTAAACTTCTTCCTAGAAAGGTATCCTTTTCCATTTTTTCATGTCTTTTTATTTATTCCTCTACCCATCTTTTTTGTGGTTTCTTTACTATTTCTACCTTTTTTTATTTTCCTATCATAATTTTTTTTATTTTCCTTTTATTTTCAACAAGCTTTCATGCAACATGCATCACTCATATGCAGCATGTGTTTGGACTTAACAAGACACATTACCATTCTTAAAAATATTTTTCCTTTTTTTTTCTTTTTTTTTCTTCTTCAACAACATTAATTATTCCAAGAAAAAAAAAACCTTTTCTCTTTCTTAAATACAAATTGTTCTAAAGGTTCTCATTATCTAATGATTTTTTTTACCACATTTTTTTATTTTTCATAAAATGTATGGCTGGTTATTAACAGTTTTCAAAATATTCAATAAAATTTGCTCCACATAATTAAATTTCTTAGTTAAGAAGAATGAAATATCTAAACAAATATTGCTTTGGGAGTCTTTTGAAAGTTGGTGTTCTCTGTTAGCACTAAAAGAAATGATAGTTTTCTTTTTAATTAGATTGGATGGTTCAACATGTGAGGGCTCCAGTTTATTCAAAGGGACTTCACTATTCGAAAAGAACAAAAAGGTTGAATACTTTTCCATCTAGGCTCACAAATGAGACATAAATTTTTTTTAAAGCATGAATCCCATGAAAACCAAATAGGTTTGACACTTTCTTAAGTATCTGAATGTGGCATTTTAATAAATGTCAAGGTCAACTAAGGTGGGCTTAAAGTTTTGGAAGGTTATTTAAGGATAAGGAAAAGAAGGTTCAAATTTTCAAAATCAATCCTTCTTTTTATGCATTTCAAATCTTTTAGGACCTTTGTATCTTTAGTTCTTTCAAAGAGGTCTAAGTGACCTTTGGTATGCATCACAAAAGTGGCTTTTAAAGCTATCAAGATTTGCTTTAGACCACCATTTTATAGAGCTTTCACCTTAGAGTCACATTTAACTTTCTTTTTTTCTTTTTTATCTTTTTTTTATTATAACACAATGCACATAAGAATTCAAACTTATCAAAAATAAACTAATGATCCAAATAGGTAATTAGGTGATAAAGAGAGATAAAAAAAGGTTCATGTGTTTAGTGGTCATTCCTTAAATAAATGATATCTAGGCCAATATGGATTTTTGTTGGGACATAATGCAGGCAAAGATTCAAAGTTGCCAAAAAAAAAATGATACCTAGGCCCAAAATAATTGTTTGAGGGTGATTAAACCAAAATCATTTTTCTATTTGAAGTATTCACTTTGGGGCATATGTTAGTTTTCTGATGCTTTCCACTCAATCATTCATTTCTTCTTCTTTTTTTCTTTTTCTTTTTTTTTTCATTTTCCATTTTCCATTTTCCCCTTTCTTTTTTTTTCTTTTTTCTTTCTTTTTCTCTCTTTTCTTTTTTTTTTTTTTTGCTTTTTTTCTTTTCCTTTTTTTTCTTTGCTATTTGGAGTAAATTGAAAACTTTGGCACCTTTCATAGGGCATTTTGCCCCCAATATATAGGATCTATTCTTGAACATTATCACACTTAAACCTCTAAATGCATCCTTTTTGCCCTCAATGTAGAGGGTGATCCTTAGTCAAGGTATATTTATAAAGAATTTTATCAAGCACAAAGGCATAATAAGAGATAAATTTTTATATTTGTGAAGAGATGATGAAAAGTGGCATTTTTTTAGGCAAAGGATAAATGTCTCAGGTGCATGATATCATAACCAAATTTTTTCCTCTCACCTTTTTTCTCTCTCTTTATTTATTTATTTTTTCACACCTCCTACCACCATTCAAAAAAGATATCTTGCTTTGGCAAACCACCTTTAATGAAGGCTAATGTGAGAAAAAGGATCATGTGGAATAAACTCATTTAAGGTGTCAATAAGTCCATGCCACTCCATAACAAAAGATGAGTTGATCACAATTCAAGTAGTCTTAAAGACAATGAAGACATTTTTTTCTTTGGTCAATGTGGCCCCAAGATATTGGACAAACATAATTTTTTAGGTACATGAGTGAAAGGTTGGTATGTTTGTGATCTGAAGAATTTGGGTGACTTTGATTTTGGGAATAGCATAGCCTTGACATTTATCAAATTACTACATCCAAATTTTAAGAAAAATGTCATGTTTGCCTAATTTTCTAGGAATAATAAATTTTTTTTTAAATTGGCTATCTCATTATTCATTGCCTAAGAAAAGAATATTATTAGCAAAGGCAAAGTTCAAAAATTTAGGTTCATGTCTTTTGAGGGGTCATGATTGGTAAGTGAAAGCATTTGAATGATTTTGGGACATTAGAATGTTTTTGAAAGGTGTGAAAGCATTTGGTAAGGTTATTTCTAATAGAAATCACCAACTCTTTCAAGACTTTTCCATCTTTTATTACACAATAAAACTTTTTTTCTTTTTTTTTCTTTCATTTTTTTCAAACACTTATTTTTTTCTTGTTTCTTAAAACAAAAGGATTGTTATTCCTAATGACTTTCTCTTTCTCTTTTTTTTTCTTTTTTTTATTAAAAGCAATAGAAACAAATTACCAAATTATTAAAGAAGCAAATGAAAAGGGTAAAAGGGGTGGTGTATGTTCACATGAAATGTTGCAATGCATATTTTATGAAACCTTACCATTCATGAATCCACATGCATAAAATGCAATGACATTTTATATGAGTAATGAGATGTATACTTATGACTGATGAAACATTCTCATATGAAATGCATAACATAGTATATGCATAAGATGTGTCTAAATGAAATGCAATGCATGTGTTATGTCGACCCAATGGAGCTGACATTATCATTAAGATATACAATGTGATAGAATGCATGTACTACCTATGTGCATGAAATGGAATGCATGCATGTGTTAAAACATTTCTTTTCTTTTTTTTTCTTTTGCTATTTCAAGTAAATTGAAAACTTTGACACCTTTCATTAGGCATTTTGCCCCAATATACAGGATCTTTTCTTGCCCATTATCACACTTAAACCCCTAAATGCATCATTTTTGCCCCCAGTATAAAAGGTATCTTTAGTCAAGGTTTATTTATAAAGAATTTCAACAAGCTCAAAGGAGTAGTAAGGAATAAATTTTATATTTGTAAAGAGATGGTGAAATATGGCTATTTATCAGGTGAAGGATAAATGTCTCAGGTGCATGATGTCATAACCAAAATTTTTCCTCCCCCTCTTTTTTTTTTTTTTCATGCTTCCCAACACCATTAGAGAAAGATATTCTATTTTGCCAAACCACCCCTGATGGAGGTTAATGTGTGAAAAAGGTCATGTGGAATGAACTCATTTAAGGAGTCACAAAGTTCACACCACTCCATAATAAAAGACAGGTTGATCACAATTCAAATTGTCTTAAGGGTAATGAGGACATTATTTTTGGTCAATATGCCCCCAAAATACTGGACAAGGACAATTTTTGGGGTACATGAGTGAAAGGCTAGTATGTTTATGGTCATTTCAAAAGATTTAGGTGACTTTGATTTTAGGAATAGCATAGCCTTGACAGCACATCTAAATTTTTAGGAAAAATATCGTGTTTGCCTAATTTTCTAGGAATCCCAATTTTTTTTCAAAATTGGTTATCTTATTATTCAATGCCTAAGAAAAGAATATTATCAAGTGAAGACAAAGTTCAAAATTTCAAATTCATATCTTTTGAGAGGTTATGATTGGTGAGTGAAAGCATTTGAATAATTTGGGAAATAAGAATGTTCGCAAAGGGTATGAAGGCATTTGATGGGTTTATTTCTAACAGAAATCACTAACGCTTTCGAGACTCTTTAAATCTTTTATCACACAAGAAAACTTCATTTTTCTTTCTTTTCTTTCTTTTTTTTTCAAACATTTTTTCTTTTTTTTTTCTTAACAAAAAGATTGTTATTCCTAATGACTCTCTCTTTCTCTTTTTTTTTGTTTTTCTTTTTTTATTAAAACCAATAAAAGCAAATTATCACATTATTAGAGAAGCAACTGAGAAGGGTAAAAGGGGTGGGGTATGTTCACATGAAATGCAATGCATATTTTATGAAAAACTAATATTCATGAATCCATATGCATGAAATGCAATGACATATTGTACAAGTAATGAGATGTATACCTATGATTGATGAAACATTCTCATATGAATGCATGACATAGTATATGCATAAGATGTATCTACATGAAATACAATGCATGTATTATGCCGACCTAATGGAATTGACACTATCATTAAGATATGCAATGTGATGAAATGCATATACTACCTATGTGCATGAAATATAATGCATATACTACCTATTAGGATATGGATGAGATATAGTGCATTTACTACTTTATTAAGATGTGCATGAGATAGGGGCATGTATTATCTTAGTATTTCCAATCATGATAAAAATGTATGAAATAATGAAATGCAAAACATGAAACAACATTCAAACTCAAAGCTTTTTTCTTCCTTAGAAGGAGGAAAAATTCAAAAAACACACATAAAATGCAATCACACAAAATGACCAGGGTTTAAAGTTTTTTTTTCCCTTTTTACTGTTTTTGTTTCTTTTGGTTTTTTCATTTTTTTTGTTTAGAGAAAGGAAAAATTTAGGAACATGGAAAGAATCACACAAAATTGACTAAGATTCGAATTTTTTTCTTACCTTTATTATTAAGCCAAAAAACAAATAACTTAAGAAAAACCCTTCATTTTTTTTTCTTGTTGCCAATTTTGGACACAAATCAAATGAATCGAACTACATGAAAGAAAAAACTTTTACTTGAAGTAGTTTTTTCTTTTTTTTTTTAACACCAAAGATTGTTTTTCTTAATGATTCTTTTCCTTTCCTTTTTACTAAAAGAAATAATACAAACTATCAAATTAACAACAAAAAAAAAATGAGGGTTGTTTTGTCTGTGACTTACTATGGGTAATTACTATGAAGAGGGTACAACATGGCTCAACCTAAGGCTGGCTCCCCATAGTTCATTATATGCTGGGTCGAGAATTGATGCATCTAACTTCCCAAATTACTCCTTATATCATCATCCATTATAGATTACTGTGGCATCTCAATCTTCATTTATTACAGGCTACGAGCAGAAATAGTTCAATTTGAGTAGAAATGTTTTACTAGCCATTGCAGAGGTTTACACCTCATGAGGGTATACTACTTTACTTCCTCCTAAATAGTGTTAAAGCCCGAGTATAGGGCTTATGCATGAAATGCAAATGTGAATGTGTATGAAGGAACATAATAAGTCTTTGACATTTTCCTAAAATATCCTTATCTTAAATGCCTCACAATTATTAAAAACAAACTAAAAAATAATATTATATAATAATGACATAATTAAAATATGCATGAAATGACATATTTACAATATGCAAGAAATGACATAATTAAAATATGCATGAATTGACATAATTAAAATATGCATAAAATGACATAATTAAAAATATGCATGAAATGGCATAGCTAAAATACACATGAAATGTAAAGCACATACACAAATTTTTTTGAAATTTTTTTATTTTTTTTATTTTTTTATTTTTTTAATTTTTCATTTTTCATTTTTGTTCGTTTTTTTCATTTTTCTAATTTTTTTTATTTTTTTCACTTTTTAAGAAATCAAGGAATTAAGATTAAGCACTAATCAAAACCATTAAACGAAAATTAAGGATAACATGCAATCAATATTTGGCTTGACTCTCTAAGTGTATCTTCGTGGAGTCGCCAAGTTATCACGATATCTTAGGACTCAAAGGTAGTATGACCCGAAAGCCGAATGAATGGGAAAATTTTGGAAAACGAGGGTTAAAAAAATATTTTCAATAAAAATAAAACAATGAGTCACTCTAATCTTATTTAGGGTGTAATTGACCACTCCAAAAGTTTTTGTCCTTTTAATAACATATTTTAAAATGGGTTTCAAATGTTTTAGAAAAAGAACAAATTTGCGATATGTGAAATAAGAATTTAGTTTGGGAGTCATTTACGCGGAAGAAATAATTAGCACCTTTAAGCACCCATCAAAAACAATACCAATTGATTACATGTTATTTTTTAATTTTAATTAAAATGGTCCTATTTTACTTAATGTTCAAAATTAATTCATTTTCTTTTTTTTCTTTTTTCCTTTTTTCTTTTTTTTCAAACGAAAACAAATCAAATTTAAAAACAAAAGTTTTTTTATTTTTGGATCAAGATGAAAACACTTTAAATATCGAAATACTTTTTCTACTCTCTTATAATCAGATAGAGCTTTAAAATATTTCTAATTTAAAAGTTTTCAAATTGTCACGTAAAACCAAAATACCACCTCTCATAAATAATAATTACCAAGAGTCCTCATATAATTAGGTAAGATCTCAATGATTATATTTACTTATGGTATTATCTTATTTTAAAATATGTTTACTTTGAAAACCAAATTTTAAAAAATAATGCATGAGATGCATGAATATAATAACATGTGTTAAATGCATAACAGTATAATATGAATGACAAAGTATAAATGCATGATAATATAAAAATGCATGTGATGACAAGGTAAAATGAAATGTAAATGCATGATTAATTTAGGGTTTAAGGGTTGGTTTGGAGTCTAAGTTAGGTTTAGGGTTTTAGGGTTTAAGATTTAGGTTTAGGGTTTAAGGTTTAGGGTTAGGTTTTAGGGTTAGGGTTTAGGTTTATGGTTTAGGGTTTTTGGTTTATCATTTTGAATTAGTCTGGTTAGGGTTTAGGGTTTGGAATTTAGATTTAGATTTAAGGTTTCAATTTTGGGGTTTCAACTTTGGGGTTTTTTTTTTGTCTTATGGAAATGGATATGAAATGCATGCAAATTACAAAAATGCCATCAATGTAAGCATGTGCCAAATGCATGACCTAAAAATATAATTTCAAATTAAGGTATTTTCAAACTTAATGAATGAAAATTCAAGAGAAAAATGGATTAAACATAAAAACTTTTCCAACTTTTGAAATGTTCCACCATTTTTTTTATTCTTCAAAATCCAACCAAACAACTTAAAAAATTAGCCAAAACCAACCATCAAAACAAGCATTTTTTTCCATTGAAAATTTGTTCAAACAAATTAACAACTTGCCTGCCATCACAAAAACACAATCAAATATATAAATCAAAGCAACACATATCTTTAAAATGATGAGCAAGGTTTGGCCAAACCATGACTCATCATGGCCGAACCTTCATGGGACTTCAATCATATACTCTTCACCTCATTCGAGTCATACAGACATTCTATCATCACATAAAAACATTTCTCACCATAAGAATACATTTATCAAAGTTGAAACAAACAAAAATATCAAAGAAAATATAAGCAATTAGAGTATGAGCCAAACACCATTTTATATCATCAACTTATACCATAAACTAGCAAATAGCAAGTGCACCATCAGCCAAACACATATAGGTAGTAAAAGAAGCAAAGAACACATTCAAAGAGAAAGCCAAGAGGAGGTTTGGCCATTGGAGGGGAGGTTGGCCGAACCTCCAACTTGGTTTATCAATGGTGTATTTGTGTTGTTTTTGTTTGGATTTTAACTTCAATCCAACTATTGATTAGTTGGATGAAAATTGATTCAAACTTCATCAAAAAAATAAACTAAAACCTTTCAAGAAAATTAACAAAAAGATGAATGAAACACGATGAAAATGCAATGAAAAATATGATGAGGATGCTAAAAATGCAAGAATTAAGGTTGAAAAAGACTACCTTTAAGCAAACAAACAAGCAAAAAAAAATTTTTGCCTTTTTTTTTCACTTTTTTTCTTCTTTTTGTTCTCAATTTTTTTTGCATTTTTCCAGCCCCCTCCTTGGTTTCTCATGTTGAATGGCCTTTTAAGAAAATGAAGAAAATATCACATGCAATTCAGTGCCAGCTTTTGGATTAAAACACGTCTAATGGCTCAAATTTCATCTTTTTTTTTGTTGTTGCAAGGTGTGAACTTTCACCATTAGATTCACCTTCCTAGCATGATCTAATAGTCTAGAATAAACATTACCAAAAGTGTGATTTTTACAGCCATTAAACCCTATGAAAAATCTATTTTGCCCTTCGTATAAAGTTTTTGGTCTTTAGGCCATTTTCTTATAAATCAATGTTTCCATGCTCATTTTTTAGATTTTAAAGTACCAAAAATCATGAAATATTATCAAATTATGATATGAAAATTTTCATGAAAATCCTACCTCAGAAAGGTCTAATTACGAAAATATCTTTAAGGGGTATTTTAATAATTTTACACCTCCTGGGGGTACTGTTGTAATTTTGAATGCATAAAAAATAATCAAATATTATAAAACAATTATATGAAAAGTTTCATCAAAAATTTATGTCAATAAGGTCAAATTATGAATTATCCCTAAGGGGTATTTTGGTAATTTTACACCTCCTAAGGTATAATCAAGGTTTTCAAAAGTCTAAAAAATATCAAATATTATAAAATCATGATCTGGAGCTTTTTGCAAAATTTAAACCTTGGTAAGGTCAAATTATGAAAATATCATAAAATGGCAATTTGGTAATTCCACACCTTCTAAGATGTTCTAGGTTTTTAACGCATCAAAAATCATTAAAAAATAGTCAATTATGATATGAAAATTTTCATTAAAATTTTACTTTTAGAAAAGCTAAATTATGAAAATATCCCTAAATGCGTTTTGGTAATTTTATACTTTTCAAAGTACAATAAAAATTTTTAATGCTTTAAAAATTATCAATTTCAATCTTAAACCATATTGATTCTAATTTGGTTGTAAATTTTGAGGATTGACTTGGTTCTATCTATTTTTATCAAGTTTGATCAATTTTAACTAATTTTGACTTTTATTTTGACCAAGTTTTACCAAATTTTACCAGAGTTGACTTTGGGGATTCAAGTCAAATTGGTCCAAGTTTCAATTTTATAAACTTATCAAAAATTGAAAATTATTATATTTGAACCAAGTTGAATTTTGAGTGCTTTACAAATGGCCAAAATTTTACCCAAACAAAATTAGGTGTTTACAACGCCTTCCATTACTACTATAGTTAAAACTTTCATTAATAAAAGGACACGATCCGTTTGTGTACAAAGGATAGCTCTTATCATAAACCCACTTACCTTTTGATATATCACAACTATTTATCTTCTTCTCCTTAATTTTCCCATTATTTGGAATGGCATTTTTATCAACAATAATTACTCTTGTCTTCTTTTCATCCTTGTGTTCCTTAGACATAATCATACCATTTCTTTAGGTTTGATAGATAGTCAGGCACATCACGAAGATGAGGAGCAGAGGGCTCATTGCTCAGAACCTTGTCATGTTTCAATAAATCTGGTCCAATGCAAATTCATGTAGACATGAAGATTTAATAAGCTCATTAGAAATAACCAAGTAGTAATCTACAATTTTTATGAGCTAGGTCTCTAAGATTTACTTCAAAATGAGCCTTCAACCTAAACAAATAGAAGCACACATAACTAAAGTCAGTAGCAAACTTTAAAATCCATATAAATGTAGATTGAAAAGGTAAACAAGATAGATTACAATTAAATTTTGATATCTTTGACAATTGGAAGTGTCTAAGTGAAATGTTAGTCATTAAATTCAAACTTTTCACTAAAACACATTTCAATGTTTCCAAAGAAATGATTGGTAATTACTCACTTTCAAAGTTGAGAATTTCATTCTTTAAATCCTTAGCTCGTGATTCTCTAATAGCAATTCTTGTCACGCTTCTTGCCACATCCTATAAGACTACTTTTTAGTACTTAATTCTAAAACAACTTATCAATAATGAAGCTATCCGCCCAATTTATCGAAAAAACCAGGAATGAAATACAAAACTATAAATATGTCAATGCTGAAAATTTTCACTGTTTAATCACCATTAACCTTAATCATTAATTATAATTAAAATTACACATCTAACAACAATATAAACCAAAATAATATTACCTCAGCGCTACATCATAAAGACTCAATTGCATCATTGGTCAACAATGAAAATGGCACAATAATATTTGTCTCATCATTTTCTTTATCACCAAAGAAAGATTTAACATCTTCAAAAACTTCTATCTCATCTAAAGAAACCTGTTGAAGAAAGAAGGATTAGATTGGCAAGAGCTACAAAAACCATGTAAGTTGAAAAAAAAAAGTATTTTGCAACAATAAAAAATGTCATTCAACATCAACCTCATCATTATTAGAGCACCTAGCCTATAAACAAAAACTATAAAAGTTTCCTAATCAAAGCAAAAGTGAATGCCATGACACTAAAAAATACAATGTCATACCAAATATAAAAGGTATGGAAAATAGCAAAAAAGGCAATGCAATATACATTTTGCTAGAAAAAACTCACAAAAAAGATAAAAGTGCAGCATTATATACTCTTTCAGTGCATCCAATACGATGTACATATCCTAATGCACTTAAAGGCATATCAAAATTTATAACATGTGCCAAAAATAAAATAAAAACATCTATAAAATCAAGTTTCCAAAAAGCCAAAAAAAATACGAAAAAGAAAAACTACACCTTGAATCCTAATGCCAATAAATGATAGTACCAACAAAACATGAAGATAAAAACATATCCTAATAACAATCCCAATTGATCATAAAACAACTATTTTTAAGCTTAGCTAAGAATTGATTAAATGGTCTTTTTTTAGTCATTGGTTTACTGTCTACACATTTTTAAAGTCAATGGTCCTCACAACACCAAATTCAAAGTCAAGTTTTGGCTTAGCATGCTTTTTGAACTTCTTTAAGTCCAAATGTTTGTTCCTATTATCTTGTTCCTTCTTTGTTGTTTAGCTGTCATCAGTTGTAATCAAATAATAAAAAAGGCCAACATTGAATTCTTGATGAAAGTAAGCAAAATAGTACCATCCTACTCCTTTAATTGTGTTCACTCTTTAGATCTAAATTAGGGATGTGCTTGAATACTGGTTTGACTTTGACCTTTTACAAAATTAAACCAAACAAAAAATCAATTCTTAAGCAGCAATCCAAACACTCTCTTATCAACTCAACAAATCAAAAAAAAAAAAATTTGTTACCTTTTATAGCCCAAAATGGTTCCACGAATGTAGAGCCTATTAAACAAGAAAAAAAACCAAATAAGAAAGTTCAAATCAATATCATCACTCTAAAATCACTAACTTTCCAGACCGACCAACCCAAATTTGCCTTCACAAGTCTCTATGCATTTTAGGAGTAGGGAATGCAAAATCAATTGAGCAAGGGATGGATATTAGAAGAATTCCACTTTGAATGGCATGACTCTTTCTATTTTTTTACTGCAATTGATTGTCTCCCATCCTCTTTCATTCGACACACTTGACACAAATAGCTTGGGTGGCCCCAACTTTTGAAAGCAACTCCTCAATCCACCAAAAGATTGAGATTGAAGCTCGGCCGCATGGGAACAATTAAGAGAAGAAGCTTTTAGAGAAACTTTCTTCCCCAAAATTATCCTTTAATTTTTTTCTTACATTGCTTATCTACCTTTTCAAGGCATTATATGAGATAACTATTATATATGTTATAGATATAACTACTCCTTCCAAAAACTTACTATAATCTATTAGAATAATTTGTCTTAGATTAGGAAATAACCAAACAACCCTAATCTTGGATTAACTGTAAGAGCACCAAAAACAGTGGCAGACCATTAATAATAATAATAATGTTGGCAGATTTAAGGTTAGTCACGTCCATCAACTCAATGTGCTTGAATGCCATGGGTGCTTGTTTATGCTGAATGCACTATAAGGTTCAGGTATGTGCTTTTCCAATAGCAATTGCTTTTGGGAAAGATGGTAGCGTCTGAGGTCCTAAAAGTGGAATCAGAACAAAGGTCATGGCTTCGAGTCTCATTGGTGTTGCTAGGGAGAGATTGTTAGCAGATCAGACGTTAGCTACGTCCATTAACTTTATGTGCTTGAATGTCATAGGTGCTTATGTGTGCTGAATGCACTATAAAGTTAGGATATGCGCCTTCTTAACAATAATTACTTTTAGGAGAGTTGGTAGCACCTGAAGTCCTAAAAGACATTGTTAGCTTTGAATTGATTCTTATTTTGAAATGACAAAACATTAAGCTAAATAAGCTTGATCAAGATTTTGAAAAAGATTTATTTAGTACATGTTATTAAGTTTTATTATTTTAGTACTAAATAAATAATATGATTTTCAAAGTTTAAACAAATCTTTCTTTATGTTTTCTTATTTCTTAAATCAAAACTATTTTTAAACATTATTTGTTTGAGTTTAAATGAAAGTTCAATTGTTGTTTTCAAAATGAATTTTTTTCATTTTAGACTCAATACAATTTTGATAATATTGGCTTTGAGAAATAGATTAACTTAAGAAAGTTGTTTTACAAAAATAAAAGTTTTTCAACATTGAACTTGTTTTATTTTTTTGTATTAATTCACAAAGTTTTAATATTTGAATTTTATATGGTCGGAAAGCTCTTTGAGTCTACTTCCTAATGGATTAAACAAAATCTAAATCTAAATTTTCTAATAAAGACTTTGAATTTTTACTAGACACTTTGTAACTGTCTAAAAACTGCACAAAGGGTAGTTTTGAAAATTCACTATAATTTGTATACAATGAAATAGGTGATGGATTTTATATGTATAGAAAGCCCTTTAAGTCTAGTTTCTAAATCTTTAAATGATTTTTCATTTGGAATTGTATAACTCAAGATATGATCAAATTAAAGAGTAGAGTGCAAAATAGGATACAACTAAGTAGCTTGACTGGATTGATCCCCTGGGTTACAGAATCGATCCCCTAGCTGACCTAATCAATCTCCTCTTATTATGGATCGATTGATTTTTCTTACAAAAACACAATAAATTTGAAAAACATCAAAAGTGATCAATTTTTTATAAGAAAAGATCAATCAGGTAAGGCACAAGATCAATCTCTTACCAAAACCAATCGATCCTCTCAACTATAATGGTAAAAAATAAAGTGAAATATAAGAACTAATCGATCCCCTCCAATAAGGTATCGATCTTTTATGCCCAAAAACACTCAAACGGCTAGTTATCAAGCTTCAACGGGTATTGTCAACTCTAAACCATCCCTAAAGGGCTAGCTCTTCATTTTTTCTATATATTAGGCATTCCAATACACCAAGAAGATTGATGAATCAAAAGAGCAAGAACCAACAAGTTATATTTTCATTTTCTCAAATAATCAAGAGTTGTTAGAGTTTAAATCCATACCTTTTGTGTTTGTTGTATCCAAGTTATATTGTGTTGTTAATTCATCAAATTTCTTTGTACTTCATTAGGAAAACACTCAACCTTGAAAGGTATTTTAGTTTACAAAAAATCATTTGGGTTATCTTATAAGCAAGAGGTGTGATATCATCTTGATATTATAAGGATAAAAGTGACTATCTAAGCCTTAAGAAAAATATAAGAATTTAGTACAAGAGAGATTTTTATCTTGTAAGAGTTTTTCTTCAATTAGTGGATTGAAGCCTTGGTATGAACAACTAAGAAGAAAGGACATAGGTGCCTTGTGAAAAGGATAGAACCTCGATAAATCATTGTGTTTGATTTTTCTATCCCTATCTCCTTACATTTATTGTTGTTTATATTTGATTCTAGGTTCATTAATTGTTATTGATTACATCATATTTTCATCAAAAGTGTTTATTAATTTAATTTCTCATTCAATTATCTTGAAATCATTGTTTGATAAGAATTTAAAGAAATCCAATTCACCATTCTCTTGGATCACCATTTCATCCAAAAAAGCTAACAATTGGTATTAGAGCTTTGGTCTCTTTTTTGTAGGTTTAATTAAATTGAGTAAAGATCCTATGGCTCAATTTAGGTTCCAATATGGTGAGAAAATCCTCAAAGCTCCCATGCTCGATAAATATGAATTTTATAAATAGAGAATAAAGATGAAGGCATTCATAATGGCCCATGATTTTAAAGCTTGGAATGTGATAGAAAAAGGGCTTGGAATTTCTTAAAATGATGCAAACTATAGGAGGTAAGTGATAAATAATACCAAGGCAAAGTGTTTACTCTATGGATTTCTTGACTCCACAACTTCAACATGGTATTAAAGTGTTCAACCTCAAATAAGATATACGAGAAGTTGGATGAAATACGTGAAAGATAATAATTCAACTGCAATGCATCATGTCTCATAGCTCTTGAAGATCTAGAAGTAACCTTAAATTTTACTAATTCAAATTCATATGCTTTTGATGAATTACAAGATGCTTATAATGAGCTATATGTTGAATGTGAATTAATGAAAAGAAAATATAAGAAAATTATTTCAAAATTGAATGTTGAAAATGATTTTTTGATGAAAGCAAAAAATATTTTGAAAAAAAAATAAAAAATTGAAAATAGATTTTGAAACCTCTTAAAGTATAAATGATTTTTTAGAAAAAAAAAGAATATTATTTTGAAAAAGAAATTTGATGAATTGATGAATGAAAAACAAAAGCTTTTAAAGAGGTCATTCGTTACTAAAATGATTAATTATAATTTTTGTCATTTTCATGGTCATACTACACACATTTGTCTTATAAAAAGAAAAGTTCTATTTAGAATTAAGCAAGTATGGGTTCCAAAAGGAACTAATGACTTAGTCACTAATTCTCAGGGACCTAAAGCAATTTGGGTACCAAAAATCAAATGAGAATGTCTTTTGTAGGTGTACTAAAGCAAGGAGCTACAATGTGCTTTTGAAGATTAAATACTCTAGACACACAATAAAAATGAGTAACCTCTAAGCCTAATATTTATTTGAAAAGTATTTGAAATTGGTTGCTTATTCTTACTTAAATGTTGAAGTGCTTAATTGCTATATGCTTTATTAATATATCTTGATTGATTCTATATTGTTTTGAAGAAAACATATGCCCACATATACTATGTTGATATTGCAAATTTGATTGAAATTGATTATATGTTATAATTTACATTACTTTGAAAAATATAAGCTTGATTGTGTGTGTCTTTATTTTTGCTCTTGTATGTATAGTTTTAATAATTTCTCATGCTTGTTATTGTGTTTAATGCTTATATGCTTGAGATACATCTTTAAGAGAATTCATGTATACTCTAATGAATTTGTGGGATTACATGTGAATACTCTTCATATTGGGATTGCATAAATGATCTTGATATTTTGATATTATTTGTGAAATTGACATTCTTGAGAACTTGTGCTTATGCATGATTGTTTATATGAATGTTGGATATTGATGGTATCATGTATGCTTTATGAAATTGTTATTGTTGCTTGATGTGATTAATTGTGTGCATTATTTTTATATTTATGCACAAACTTAGGGGGAGTACTCAAATCTTAATGATTTTGAAATTTAATGTTTTGCTTTGAAAGTGATTTTTGCTAGAATCAAGCCTTAAAATATGAAATTTTGTTTCAGCAAATTTTTAATTGTAAAATGAATTTGAATATCTTGAATTCAATGATTTAAACTTGGTCAAACAAAGAAAACTAGATAACTTGCAATGATTTCAATTTTTCATAAGTGCTACATGCAAGTTTCGAAGGATTTTAGAGCTTAAAATATCAAATCTTATTTTTGAACATTTATGGGCATAAAAACCATTTGAACTTTTTCAATGTGTGATATAAAACTTTTCTAAATGGTTTTAAGAGCTTAAATGTGAGTTTAAACATATTTTCCCATCTTAATAGCCTTTTTGCAAGGAAATATAGGGTTTAAGAATTGACTTTTTTATTTTTTTGTTTCTAAAGCCAAATGACCACTTGAACAACTTTTTTTTTTCATTTGAAACTTGTTGGAATGGTTCAAGATGGTTAAAAATAAGCTTGACTAGTTATGAGATTTATTAAGGTCTTTTTCAAGCAAAAATGAGCTTCAAAATATCAAAAATAAAAATTTTAGAAATATTAAGCTTTGAATGATTTATCCTATGGTATTTTGCATAAATATATTTGCTTGAATGATTTTGGCATGATGGAAATGATTTTGTGATTCTTATACATATTGATTTGTGATTGGTAAACATGCCTATATAACCATGATGTTTAAAATTGCTCAATTTATTTATAATACTTGGATCTTGTGACTTCTTCAAACTTGATTGTGTTATACATAATTGTTTTGATTCCTGATTTATGATGTCGGTGAATTGATGAACATCTTGTGCTTAAAAGATATACATTGATTCTTAGTTTATTTATTATCTTGGTCAAGTTATGTGCTCATATGATCATTAATTAAACTTGACCTTAATCCTTACAATTTGAAAGTGCTTAAATTTTTTAATCTCTTGATTTTTAAAATGTTCTTAAATATACTTGCTCTTGTGCTAAATTGATTTATTAATTTTGTGAAATATTTTAGATCTTGTGCTTAATTGTTTTATCCCTTAATTTTTTTATTTTGATTTTGAATTGATGAACTACTTGTTCTTAAATGATAGATATTGTTGGTTCATCTATTGCTTTTATCAAGTAACTGTGCTTGTGTGACAAATGTTATTTAGCTTGACTTGACATGGTTGCAACATGACTTAAGTAAATGATTTTCTTATGACGCTTATTTTTAGCTTAAGTCATTGTTGATTATGGCCTATAATTTATGTAGACATATTTATGCTTTTGTACTACATTTTTTTTAATATATTTTTTATGATAAATATGTTTTCCTTGAGTTTTTAGTTTTCATATGGCCTAAAATTTATTTTGACATGTTCTTTGGGGATCTCTTGAATATACATGATTATTGAATATGTCCTCTTTATGTTCATAAATGATCTAGAAAGATTGATGTTTTGCACATTACTTAAGAACTTTTGCGTTAGTGCCACCATTGTGCTATATGATGTTTATTATGATGAACGGTCTATAGCTTTAGTTAATATTCAACGATTTGCTAGCAAATTGGCAACTTGTGCTTAATGAGCAAAATTTTCTTTTGCCTATAATGATTTAGAATATGGAATTCATTTTCTAACAATTAGTATAATTTTTATCAATTGATATTCTTGATGCTATTAATGAACATTTCTTTGTCAAGAATATTTTCTAAGTCTATTCTAGGAGAACTTGAAATGAGCATGAATGAGCCTCCATTTTTGAAATTTCAAGTATAACAAGCAAAGCATGTCATCCTCATAAGTCAAGCCTAGTTTTGCTCAAACAAAGTGATTAGAGAATTCAAAGCCAAATGAGCACAACAATAAAGCTTGATATGGATGGAGGTAAATGTATCAACTTTATGATATGATGTATGAGTTTGAATACATATACATGCTTGCTTTGATATGTGCAAATACATGATTTTGTGGTTGAACATATGAACACATTGCACAAATTAATCACCAAGCCACTTGATAGATATTATTTTAATATTCTTGGAAGCTTGGATTGATTAACTCACCTTTATTGATATTCATGCCTAGTTCTTGATTGCTTTGATTAATAGTTTTTATTGCATGACTACTCGTTTAAATCTTTGGACATGGCTATGAGTTAAATAGATTGATTTCTTTGAGCATGTTCATTGATTGAGATCATTGAGATAGCATGTACCACATTATGTCTAAATATTTGTATCTTTATTGGTATATTGCTCTATGTGATTTGAAATGTTTTTGCATATACTTGTATGATTTTGATTGAAAAATATGTTTGAACCATATTTATAGCATGTACCACATTATGTCTAAATATTTGTATCTTTATTGGTTTATTGTTATATGTGATTTGAAATGTTTTTGCCTATGCGTGTATGATTTGGATTGAAAAATATGTCTGAACTATATTTATGTACTTGCATATGTTTGGATTAAGAATACTACTTTGCATTAAAATGATTTGAAACATATTTGAATAATTATACTTTTATTATTTCTTTGCTATAACATATATGTTCATTATGCTTGTATAATTCTTCGCTATAAAATGATGATTGAATATTTATTTTAGATAGGATATGCTTATGAAAAAATGCTATTATGCATGTATTGATTAAACTTTTCATATGCTTGAAATATATTGTGATCCTTGAAAGTTTGTGAACAAAATAGTTAACAATTGGTAATAATTGGTATCCAAATTGCTAAAGAATTTTTTTAACTTTCATGGACACTTGTTTATGTGCCTATCCTTGATATAGCTTGTACCTTTCATGCAAAATTGTGTGTGCCTTAAATTGATTAATCCTTATTTTGAAAAGAAGGAGAAATCTTAGAATACAATTTTGCTTGATTTCTTTTGTGATAACAATTGATATGCTTTGTGATAACATATCTTTAACAATTGGTATCTTGAACAATTGGTATGAGCTTGTATGCATGTGCTTGAATTTATGCTTGATCGCTATTGATATTTTAGGTTCTAAACACATCTTATGCTATCATGATTTATGAGTACGTTGCATATTATTCATTATCCTTTGCTCATAAATTTCATTTAGTAAATTTGATGACTTGTACTAAAATGCTAAAATTGGATACATTAGAATACTTTTATGCTTTGGTGTTTGAATACATGTATTTGAACTTGATTTTGAATATCACTTGATTACATGCATTCAAAAATACTCTTGGTATTATTGGTATCATGCATATTGTCTCATGCCTTGAATTGATCTCTCTTTCTTTTACAATGACAAAAAAGGAGAGAGTTTATAAATTTTTCTTCTTGTATGTTTATAGCAATTGGTATAGAAACTTTAACATTTGGTATAAAGAACTTAAACAAAAATGAGAGAGAAATATTTCATGAATATATTTGTTTATGATGCCTTTTGTGTTTATTTGCTCATTAATATGCTTATGCCTTTTTGCTATGACAAAAAAAGGGAGAAATATTATATGAATAAATTTGCTTGTGCTTGACATGTATATATTTGATTGTGCTTATTTAATATATTTGACTAACATATGTTTGTTGAGTTGTGTTGGATTAGGATGCATTAATCGAGAAGGAGTTTTGCCATGCAAAGTTTAAACGAAGTTTTTCTATATGTTTTTCAAAAATCTTAAATGTCTTAAAGAAAGTTTTTTATCAAGCAAATTTATCTTTAAGTTTTATCATTTCAAAAAGGGGGATTGTTAGTGTTGAATTGATCTTTATTTTAAAATGACAAAACATTAAGCTAAATAAGCTTGATCAAGATTTTGAAAAAGATATATTTAGTACATGTTCTTAAGTTTTATTATTTTGGTACTAAATAAATAATATGATTTTCAAAGTTTAAACAAATCTTTTTCTATGTTTTCTTATTTCTCAAATCAAAACTATCTTTATATATTATTTATTTGAGTTTAAATGAAAGTCCAATTATTGTTTTTAAAGTGAACTTATTCATTTTGAACTTAATACATTTTTGATAATATTGGCTTTAAGAAATAGATTAACTTTAAGAAAGTTCTTTTACAAAAACAAAGTTTTCCAACATTAAATTTGTTTCATTTTTCTGTATTAATTCACAAAGTTTTAATATTTGAATTTTACATGGTTGGAAAGTTCTTTGAGTCTACTTTCTAATGGATCAAACAAAATCAAAATCCAAATTTCTAAGAAAAGATTTTGAATTTTTACTAGACACTTTGTAATTGTCTAAAAACTACATAAAAGGTAGATTTGAAAATTCATATAATTCGTATACAATGAATTAGGTGATGAATTTTACATGGCTAGAAAGCTCTTTAGGTTTAATTTCTAAATCTTCAATGGTTTTTGATTTGGAATTATTAAACTCAAGATATGATCAAATTAGAGAGTAGAGTGCAAAACAGGATACAATTAAGTAGCTTGACCAGATTGATCCCTTGGGTTACAAGATCGATTCCCTGGCTAAACAAATCAATCCCCTCTTGTAATGGATCAATTGATTTTTCTTACAAAAACAAAATAGATTTGAAAAACACTAAAAATGATTGATCCCTTACAAGAAGGGATCGATCGGTTAAGGCATAGGATCAATCCCCTGCCAAAACCAATCGATCCCTTCAGCTGTAATGATAAAAAATGAAGTGAAATACACAAATTAATCGATCCCTTCTAAGAACGGATAGATCCCCTATGCCTAGAAACACTCCAACGACTAGTTTATCAAGCTTCAATGGGCCTTTTCAACTCCAAAACCATCCCCAAACAACTAGTTCCTCATTTTCTCTATA
Organism: Durio zibethinus; assembly: GCF_002303985.1. Next base: position 8,716,235 of record NW_019167826.1, read on the forward strand.
TATTGAACATTTCAACACACCAAAAAGATTGATGAATCAAGAGACCAAGAACCAACAAGTTATATTTTTATTTTCTCAAAGAATCAAGAGTTATTAGAGCTTAAAATTCATATCTTTTATATTTTTTGTATCCAAGCTATATTGTGTTGTTCATTTATCAAATTTCTTTGTACTTCATTAGGCAAACACTCAACCTTGAAGGTTATTTTTATTTGTAAAAATTATTTGGGTTATCTTATAAGTAAGATGTGAGGTATTCTCTTGATATTGTAGAGGTAAAGATTGCTATCTAAGCATTAAAAAAAATATAGATTTAGTATAAGATAGGTTTGTATCTTGTAAGAATTTTTCTTCAATTAGTGGATTGAAGCCTTGGTGTAGACAACCAAAAAGACGTAGGTGCCTTGTGGAGAAAAACCGAACATCTATAAATCATTGTGTTTGATTTTTATATCCTTATCTCATTACATTTATTGTTGTTTATATTTGATTATAGGTTCATTAATTGTTATTGATTGCATCATATTTTTATCAAAAGTGTTTATTGATTTAATTCTTCATTCAATTATCTTGAAATCATTGTTTGAGAAGAATTTAGAGAAATCTAATTCACCCCCTCTTGGATCATCATCTCTCCTAAAAAGCTAACAAATAATAATAATAATAATTCCTCTAACCATAATCTTACCCTATTCTAAATATTTGAATATAGTTAAACGTTTTATATTCTAAACAATTATTTTCTTTGAAACTAATATACTATGGATAATATACTATGGATTATAAATCATAACTTTCTCAAACTAATATCCAAATGAACTTTGGAATTTTGCAAAAAATAAAAACAAACTTTTGATATCTTATTATATAAAATTAAGGTTATGATTTTTTTATAATATTAAGATTATGAATTTTAATTTCATTGTAGTGGTGCCCATTAAATATGAAAATGGATGAAAATGCATATTCAATTGCCAAAATTATTAAAATAATATTCCTTCAAATATCTAGCTTATCCAAAAAAAAAAAAATGCTTGTAAGCATTTTTTATAAATTATATACACCAATCAAGAAGATTTTAACACAGATATAAAATATTTAATAATGTCAAAGATTTGTATTCTAATAAAATAAAATTATTCATAGCTTTATTTCATGCAAAAAAAAATGCAATAGTTTATTTTTAGTAAAATTCCAGTGTTATTAGATATATTATCCTTAACATTTCTCAAGCCAAAAATGATTTGTAGTATCTGAATGATGACATAAATCACTATAATATACCTATCCCCGCCAAGACTTCCTATAATCTATTAGAATATTTTGTCATTGTGTATTTTCAAATATGAGTTCTTTCTAATATAATTTATTATTAATTATACTCGATCGTATATACATATATAACTTGAGCCTTTAATTGGTTATTGAAAAATAATATAAGGATTAGTTTATAAAACTTATCATTCTTTTAACTGTTAGACCATGAGATTTCAACTTGAAAGTATAGGGCAATACTATTAAAAAATATAGAATTGCAAGTTTAATCTAATTAGTTCATGCTATCATCTTTTGAAGGGTATTATTATTATTATATAGCTTTTTTCTGTGTGTGTATATATATGCAGCTTAATTTATGCACATTAAGGAAATTACATATGCAATCATATAGAATTCCTTGATTTTGCCAGCTATTTTGTTTGCTATTATTCTTGGTTATTCCAGGAAAACCAGTGAGCTTCCGTGGAACTGGACTGGCCCGTAGTTGGAATGTTACCTGTGTTATTAACCAACTTCCACCGGCTTCATGACATAACCGTTGAAATTCTTGAAAGCAGCGGCGGCACGTTTATAGTGAAAGGCGCTTGGTTTACCAATCTAGATTTAATGATCACCAGGGATCCTGGCAATGTGCATCACATAACCAGCACCAACTTTGGGATATATCCCAAAGGGATGGGCTGGAAAAATCGATTGGATATTTTTGGAAATACGCTTTTCAATTCGGATTTTGATGATGCTAATTCCTTCCCTGTGAGTTTCCACGAAACTCTATTATCAAATGCCATATCGAATGCTTGTAAAGCCATATTAGATCGGCATATCCTTCCGGACAGTTTTTGGAAGTTGCAGAAATGGCTGGGGATTGGAAAAGAGGGGAAATTGGGTGATGTTTGGACAACAGTTGATAACGTGTTGGCTGAACAAGTGTCGCTAAAGCGAAAGGAGATGAGCAATAGAATGGAAGATGAGGATGTAGATTTCAATGCCTTGGGACTTCACTTGATCGGACACGAACTCCTTAGAACTGTATCAGCTTCTAATAATGTAATTAGAGACAACATGTCAGGTCTCATGTTCTCTTCTCAAGATACTACAAGCACGGTTCTCAGTTGGTCCTTCTGGCTTCTTTTGAAGCATCCAGTTGTTGAAAAGAGAATCCAAGAAATACAACAATATTTTCCACAAAATGTAGAAATGAAATGGCTGGCATTTGGTGCTAAAGAGTTGAATAAATTGGTTTATCTCCCCGCGGCGTTATGCGAAACTTTAAGACTGCTCCCACCAGTTCCTTTCGAGATAAGGACTCATGTTAAAAATGACACCCTTCCTAATGGCCGTAGGATCAATCAGGGAAAAAATATCCTGATCTGCACACATGCTATGGGAAGGATGACATCGGTGTGGGGAGATGATTGCCATGAACTCCAGCCAGAGAGATGGATCACCCACGGCGGAGGGATTAAACATGAGTGGCCACACAAGTTCTTTGCGTTCAACGCAGGGCCCAGGATTTGTTTAGGAAAGGAGATTGCTTTTACTCTAATGAAGATGATTGCATCAGGTTTTATCCACAATTACCATATCCAAGTTGTAGAAAACAATCCGTTGAACCCTTAAAACAGCATCACTTTGCATATGAAACAAGGTTTAATGGTTACAATTAAGGAAAGATGGCCTTGAGAATGAGCATTACCTTGCATGTCTTGCTGGTCTTCTGTACTACCCAAGAATGTTACGAAACTAATAAACATGGTCTTTTGTACTAATCGCCAATGTATTAAAACCCAAGCCACTTCAATTTAGTATCACAAACAGAATTGAAGCCTATTACCAGACTGTAGATAATTGCTCGCATTTGCTTTTTAATTCCCTACTTCATGAAAAAAATATTTCATGAAAGTTTATACACAACTGAACAAAGGGAAACAGTATCTGGATTTTTGTTTCTATACACGGCAAGTATACAGATACAACAGTATGCAGTTCATGATTGCCACCCAACCATAATGTTGACAATTCAGCCAAGGATCTTCCAATGATAATAAATCACCTTTTCAGGTATTGAAGAGTGTTATCTGAGCAAGAAATTCTCTACTCCTATAACCCTGATACAAATGTGAAGATCCATATTACCATCCAGGTATTATTTTTCAGACACTTCAACCATCCGAATAGTCAAAAGCCAAATGTTTCTATCAGCAAAATGATTCAACAGGATGGGAAAAACAAAAATAAAAACAAAAACTTCCTCTAATTCCCTGCATAAATCCCACAGATAAAGGAGACAACAGCAGAATCACCCGTTTTCCATGTCTTCACATTATTCTGTTCAGAGGAATCCTATTACCCTGATACGGAATCCTTTGTACAGGGGAAATTACTTGCGGCATTGTCATGCCAATTGAAACAATTATCTCTGCATTTAAAAAGAAAATAGGATAATCACCCAACCATGCAAAATTATGTATAAACTACTTGGAATAAAATCCAAACTCAAAGGATATAAAAATGCAAGAAACACATGTAGGCATGACAACATATCAATGGTTATCCTGATTGATACTAATATCTCCTATGGTAGGAGGAATGTTAAATACATTCTGTCCACACCTTCATTTATTTATTTTAAATTTTCTTCTCTGTCTTTTTTTTTTTTTCTGCCGACAGTGAGGAGAGATTGGGGGAACAGAAGGTAGTTATGTCATGCTAAATTCTTAAGATATTTATTTCTCTTTTCCCCTCTTTCAATCGCATTTCCAAAATATCTTGGAAATTTCAAATTTTAACATTGTATTTCAAAAAGTGTATTAGTTAAGTAGAAAGATAGTCACTAAATAATAAATAGTTATATTACTTGAATGATAAAGTCTATAGTCAAGAGTTCATGGATTTTCGCAATTTAGCAAAAATGTAATAAACTATTCAAGTAGTAACACCCTTCTAATTTAACTGAAATAAGAGATTTGAGAAGGAATTCCACAATCTGTAACAAACATTAAGCATATAAAGAATTAGCAGCTCCAGTGCCAAACATCTAGTTGAATTTAGAGTCACCTACAAGTAGTAGCTATTTTTTTTGGATAAGTAAGTAGTGGCTCTTTACTGTTTTATGCAATCAATATTTCGTTTGTCCTGTCTAGTACTCCAGTGTAGCTGTCAAAAATATGGATAATTACCATAACAATCTAACATTTTATTTTTTAGTTGCCAACTGGACTTCTAAAGCACCTAGAGAAATATCATGTTCTTTAAATACAATCACACCACTTGCCACTTTCCCCACAAAGACGAAAAGCTAGCATTGACAAGTCTCTTTAGCTTTTTCTTCTTCCATAATGATACATCACAGAAAAGTTGGGCAAGAGTGAATAGTATTCAATGCATTGTGAGGGTGACAATAATCAGTTATACTAGACATCAATTAATAAAAAACCAAAAAAGCTTGAATAAAGGATAATTGAAAAAGAGAAAAAAAGATACATATGCCATTATATGTTGCACCTATAAAAACTAGCATCACTATTTTTTATTCAAAACCATCATTCAAAAGAATGAATCTACCAGAACCAACATGATATAATACACAGAAATAGAAAGAATCATTTTCTGCAAACATGATGTAAGAGACTTCACAGCTAAAAACAACAAAAAGTGTCATTATTATTTCAAAGAATAGATAACAGACCTATGCCTTCTCGAATAGATAAGTTTGGCCTTATGATCTCCTCAGAATTGACAAGAAATATGTCCCCAATGTATAGATGGTTTGTTGGTACATAAACACTGCACAACTCTTCATCCCCATTATCCCTCTGGAAACAAACAGCCAATTATTGCATCTGAGAAGCTCAACAAGATGCGACCATAAATGATATCCATTGCCAATAAAAACATTATCTTCCATGATGTACCAGCCAATATGCAGCATGTTTTTCCAGAAATTCAAAACTTCTATATATGCAGACACTGCAGACTTATGCTTTATGCTTGAACCTTAATTTCAAGTTTCAAATTTCAATAGGAAATTAGTGATCTTCCTCTCAATCCAGAGAAAACTGAATCATCAACTAAAGAAACCAAATCTGCTTACATCTTGCCTAGGCTTTTAGCATGCAGCCTCATATTTCTACATAAATTTATAATATAGAAGATCTTGAATACCAAGCACAACTCAATTCAGTACAAAGTCATAAGATAATCTATTTATCACATTTGGGAGGAAACAAAGTTCCTATTTTCACAGATGTGTCATTCTAATCTATTTCCCAAATTAGAGAGGAAAGCAATGTACCAACTTGCAGAGAGTTGTCATTTTAAACTCTATTTAAAAAGATAAAACAAAATTAACAGCAACAATTCACTTGATGGACAATTTAGTAAATGCAATTGCATTTAATATGGGTAGCATCCCTCATCTTAGTCTTTCAAAAAAAAAAATCAGAATAAAAGAAAAACATGAAAAGCAAAACAAATTTGGGAATAGGTGTCCTGGCATATCAACATTACCAGTTAACAAATGACATTTAATGTCCATAAGATGGTTCTCACAATAAGCTTAACCGAATTGTAAAACAATAAGATCTGGTTCTTTGAATTGGATATGTAATACTTACCTGAAGGATAACAGAAGATGTGATAAAACCAAATGCATATTCACCAAGACGAGGATGACGAATAATTGCAACCTCTTTAAAAGCATTGGTATTTTGGTCTGTAAGGAGGTACAAGAAAAGATAATTATCAAGTTAAATTATACCAAGCATCAACTTGCTAATTGCTATCTTTAGTAATGCCATGACTACAAAAGGAAAACCAGCTTAGGTTAATCATCAAAGAAGAATGATACAAGGCCAGCCATTAGAGATATCTTCCCACATGTTATCACTCCCATTGAACAAGTTCCATTACCTCTCATTGTTGAAATCTAATCTTCATTATTGCCTGATTAGTTGACTTTGTCTATTTTAGTTAAGGCTTTTATTTTTAGAATAAGGATTGTTTTGGGTAATTACCAAATCAATTAGCTATTTTCCCTATTATGCGTAGAGAGTAAATTACTCCTTAGGTTAGCTCTTTTAATGCATGAAAATCTCAGGTTTCAAGCCTAGGAATATTCCGTCTTTAGCCTATACATCATCATGCAATTCTAACATTATAATAAAAAAAATATAAAAGAATAAAAGAGTTTTATTTTAGAGATTTCTTCATGGTATCAGAGCACGATCTGAACCTTTGAAATTCTGCACTTGGAGTCTAACATGACCAGTAGAAGCGAGAGCTCAGCACAGAGGTTACCTCTAACCCTGGAGCTAGAGTCTCCAACAATCCCGGTGTACCCGAAGGATCAATCCTTTAAATTACAGGGCACAAACTCAACGGACAAAACTATATTCAATGGTCCCAGTCGATTATGATGTTCATGTGTGGAAAGGGCTAGGAAGATTATCTTACCGAAGTAGCTGCACCTCCAAAAAAGGATGATGCAAGGTTCAAAAGCTGGAAGTTGGAGAACAACATGGTGATGTCATGGTTAATCAATCCTATGACCAATAAGACTGAAGAAAATTTCATGTACCACAAAACAGCCAAAGAGATTTGGGATGCAGCAAAGGAAACATACTCCAATGTTGACAACACTTCAGAAATTTTCAAAATCAAGAGTATTCTTCATGATCTTCGACGAGGTGAACTTTCAATAACAGAATATTTCAACCTTCTAATCCGACATTGGCAACAACTTGATATTCTCGAAGGTGTTATGGAAGTGCTCTGACGATGGAAAGCAGTAAAAGAAGTTAGTTGAGAAGGATCAACTCTACAAGTTTCTACTTGGTCTTGACAAGAACCTTGATGCAGTCTGAGGAAGAATCCTTAGCGCCAAGCCTTTGCCGAGTATTCGAGAAGCTTTTTCAGAAGTTCGTAGAGAAGAAAGCAGGAAAAAAAAAACAGTAATGATGGGAACACAAACAGTTGCTTCAACCCCTAAAAATTTGGCTCTAGCTGTCCAGGGATCCCAGTTGAACAACATTGATCAGAAAAAGAAAGGCAAACCTAGGTGTGACCACTGTCAGAAAATTGGACACACAAAGGAAACATGTTGGAAGATCCACAGGAAACCAGCCAACTAGAAACCTTCATGGTCTTCACAAGACAGAGACAACCACGGCAACTTAGCTACTATTAAAAATTCAGTCTCTACCAAACCAAGTCTTTTTAGCAAAGAACAACTGGAGCTTCTCCAAATGATGGTTCCACAATCAATGCAAAACATTACTACTCCTAATGGAACAGGTTATTTAGCCCAAAAAGATAATTCTAAGTGCCTTGAGTGTAAAACTAGAAAAGTCAAGTTCATTGATTGTAGATTCAAGAGCTTCAAACATTGACTGGGGAAGCATCTGTATTTAGTAAAAGCAACCCATGTCATGAAAACTTCACATTTCAAATTGTTGATGGGTCACTTTCAAAAGTGCCCAATATAGGTTCTGTTGTTATTTCCAAACAGATAACACTCGATTCTATTCTATTTGTCCCAAATCTAAGTTGCAATCTACTGTTTATAAGCAAACATACAAAAGATCTTAAGTGTGTTACTAAATTTCTTCCAAATATGTGTGAATTTCAGGATTTGGACTTAGGGAAGATGATTGGCAATGCTATGATGTGTGCAAAACTCTATATCCTAAGAGTTAATAATTCTGAAAGACAATATCATAGGACCTCTTGTGTGGCTTCATCATCTAGTAATAATAAAAAGATAGCACTATCATGTTGTGGCACTATCGATTAGGTCATCCAAACTTTTTGTACCTCAAAAGGTTGTTTCACTCATTATTCAATAAAAATTCTCACAACTTTCAGTGTCAAGTCTACCAACTATCCAAACATACCTGTACCACATATCCTAATCAGCCTTACAAATCATCCCATCATTTTTCAATGATACACAGTGACATTTAAGGTCTCTCTAGAGTAAATAACATTACTGGCTCCAGATGGTTTGTCACATTTATTGATGATCACACCAAGGTTATTTGAGTATTCCTTATGAAGAAAAAATCAAAAGTGGGTCAGCTATTCCAAAACTTCAACAATATGATCCAAACTCAATTCAAAACCAAAATCCAAAGTGTTGAGAACTAATAATGGAAGAGAATACTACAATTCAATCCTTGGATCATATCTAATGAAGCATGGTATAATTCATCAAAGCTCGTGTGTCAATACTCCTCAGCAAAATGGCATTGCTGAAAGAAATAATCGACATTTGTTGGAAGTTGCAAGTTCCCTCGTGATGGCTATCATGTACTTAAGCATTTTTGGGTGAGCTTCTTCTTACCGCTACATATCTTATAAACAAAATGCTTTCTCAAGTCCTAAAATTTCAAAGCCCTTGTCAATCCCTTCTAGGTTCCTATCCTCACCTTCGAATCATCTTGTCTATTCCCATTAAAGTGTTTGGATACACTGCATTTATTCTTACCAGCCAACAAAACCAAAGCAAATTAGATCCCAAATCCATCAAATGCATATTTCTCGAATACTCCCCAAATCAGAAAGGATACAAGTGTTACTAGTAACAAAGAAATTCTACCATTCCATGAATGTTACCCTTTTTGAAAATCAACCTTACTTTCCCAAAACTGCCATTCAGGGGGAGAATCCAATCACATGGTAATATCAACTTTGGGAAGATCCTATTACCAAACCACCAAACACTTCTCAAACTCCCTTCCATGTCCAAAACATAAAACCAAATCCTCCAAGCCTAAAGTCCACACAAAGGAAAACAAACAAAGAATTGATTGTCTATTCAAGAAGACATAGAACTCAGAAGGATCTAAAAGAATGTACACCTTCAAAGAAAAACCAAAAATCCGAACCAATTTTAGAGATACTTGAAACCAACACAAGTAACACTATTACTGAATCTGATTCTATTGAATCTTTTGATGATCTGGATCAACCAATTGCTCTAAGGAAAAGTGTGAGATCATGTACTCAAATCCAATCTGTAATGTAGTTTCTTGTAAAGGTTTATCATCCATTTATCGGACTTTTGTTACCACACTAAACAATATGCAGATTCCCAACAATATTCATGAAGCACTCATGCAACCAAAGTGAAAGATGGCTGTTTTGGACGAAATCAAGGCCCTAGAAAAGAACAAAACATGGGAGATTTCAGAACTACCTAAAGGGAAAATTCTAGTTAAGTGGAAATAGATTTTTACTGTTAAGCGCAATGCAAATGGAAGCATTAATAAATTCAAAGCTCGACTTGTTGCAAAGGATTTACCGAATCCTATGGTGTTGACTACAAGGAGACATTTGCTCCGGTTGCTAAACTTAAATCAATCTGGGTACTATTATCATTGACAACGAATCTAGATTGGCCACTCCACCAACTAGATGTCAAAAATGCATTTCTTAATGGTGACCTAGAAGAAGAAGTTTACATGAAAATTCCTCCAAGATTCAAAAACCAAGACAACTCTGGCAAGGTATGTAAACTTCGAAAGTCTTTATATGGTCTCAAATAATACCAACGTGCATGGTTTGATAGACTAACAATAGTGGTAAAGAAGTATGGTTTTTCACAATGCCAAACCGATCACACCATATTTGTCAAACATTCACCTGAAGGAAAAATAGCCATTCTTATTGTCTATGTAGTTGACATTATTCTTACTAGAAACTATGTGGAAGAAATTAGCAACCTAAAGAACCTCCTAGCCAAAGAATTTGAAATCAAAGATTTGGGACACCTCAAATATTTTCTTGGCACGGAGGTAGCTTGCTCAAGGAATGGCGTCTCTGTTTCACAACGTAAGTATGTCATAGACTTACTAAAGGAAATCGGAATGCTTTGATGCAAATCTGCTGACACCCCCATAGACACAATAAATAAAGTAGGCATGGAATAAGGAAGTCCACCAATGGATAAGGGCAGATATCAGAGACTTTTTGGGAAACTCATCTACCTCTCTCATACATGACCAGAAATCAGATTTTCGGTTAGCATGGTAAGCAGATTCATGAACAACCCAACTAAGGGAACACTTGAGAGTCATGTATCAAATCTTACAGCACCTAAAGAAAAGTCCTAGAAAGGGGTTATTTTTAAGAAGATATCACGCCAAAATGTTGAAATTTACACTGATGCTAATTGGGCTAGATCCGTGATAGACCGAAGATCAACTACTGGTTATCATACTTATATGTGGGGAAATTTGGTTACTTGGCAAAGCAAGAAGCAAGCTGTGGTGGCTAGAAGTAGTGAAAAAGCTGAGTTTGGAGCTATGTCTCATGGCATGTGTGAGGGAATTTGGCTAAAAAGGTTGCTAGGGAAGTTAAAGACCTCTACAGAAGAATCCATGAAAATATTCTGCAACAAAAAAGCTGCCATAAGTATAGCAAAGAATCCTGTTCATCATGACAGGACCAAACATGTGGAGATTGATCGTCACTTCATCAAAGAGAAGATATATGAAGGAATTGTTAGATTAGTTTGTACTCCCACATGCCCCCAAACTGCAAATATACTCGCTAAAGCTCCCTCTTGGAACAACTTTGAGAATCCAAAGTCCAAGCTAGGCATGATTGACATCTACCACCTAGCTTGAAAGGGAGTGTGGAAATCTAATCTTCATTATTACTTGATTAGTTGACTTTGTCTATTTTAGTTAAGTCTTTTATTTTTAGAATAAGGAGTGATTTTGGTAATTACACTAAATCAATTAGCTATTTTTCCTATTATGTGTAGAGAGTAAATTACTCCTTTGATTAGCTATTTTAATACATGAAAATCTTGGGTTTTAACGCAGGGAATATCCAATCTTTAGCCTATATATCTTCATGCAATTCTAGCATTGTAATAAGGGAATTATAAAAGAATAAAAAAGCTTTATTCTAGAGATTTCTTCACTCATATAAGCCTTTTGAGAACCCAAAGCATTGCTAGTTTTTTCTCACAAAATACTCTTCACCCTCCACTACCCCCCAACCCAAAAGGAAAAAAAACATTCTTCTAACTGGATCTTCTAAGAAACTACAACTTGTCAGCCAAGCTCCACCAAGACTTTTTTTAATATTGCATTCTGGTTCAACATAACTAGTTAAAGCAATCAATTTTCTTTTCTATGCCAAAATTTTCCTTTTTCTAATCTTATGGAAACTTTTTAAGTCACTTTACTTAAAAAAATGTAAATGAAGATAAAAAAGAAGTCGAATTATAGACTAACTCACATTGCAAATCTAATATAAAAATAATAAAATATTATGAATTTCTAACTGTGATGATAAATTGGAACCTGGAAATCATAACACTACATTCTAGAGTGATGGAAAAAGGGCATAAGAAACTGTTTAGAAAAAAAATAGTATTACCTGGGGAAATAGCAGCACTAATTTGTTTGGAGGCTGAGTATATGTGCTTTATAAAGGGCATTCGTTTGATTAACAATTCCCCAAGCCAGAAAACAGAGGCACCCAGCCATGATGAAACAAATATGCCCACAAAAAATATAAACAATAGAGATGTAATGAACCCAAGGCCTGCACCATAATACATGCAAAATTTCAGTATGATATGCAGTTATGAAAAGAGAGACCAGGCACTCCGAGCCTCAGGTTAATCATAATCAAAGACAAGATCAGAAAAGTTTCTAAAACAGTGCAGCGAAATAGGAAACAAATGAAAAGAAGATAACAATATTTTCAAGCATCCTTTTCCACTAGGAAACTTGATGCCATGCAGGAACTTAAAATAAAACTATTCTCTAAATCTGCACCAAGATGACTGTATATCATTAAAACATCAATAATTACATCTATAGCAACAAATGCTTCAATATTGCATAAGTTGGGGCGATATGGAAGCCTAAAGCATCAACCATCAATTATGATAGCCTCTAGAATATTCCAGAAAAATATAAGCAACTGCTAACATGAGTGCAATTGTGACCAGAATGCAAAGCTGCCACATACTAATGAAATCATACATAGTGATGCAGAATGCAATGAAGCTAATTAGGGGGATTACTTTCTTAAGCTTTTATTTGTTATTTCATTGTATTTATGGGGCTTAATTTTACAGATACAGGGATGCATTTGGTATTTAGATTTATATTAGGGTTTAGGATCTTAGTATTGGTTTCCTTTATGCTATTAGGTTTTGGCTTTAAGTCAAGTTTGTAAGTTTTTAATTTTGAGTCTTTGGAATAGGAGTCGTGGTTTACTTAGAATTAGGGGTGGTAGAAGCCTATATAAAAATTAATGTGCTATTTAAGCAAATATAGAATATTATAAGAGATTTTCAGCATCACTTGCATTGTGATTGTGTGAAGCAATCAGCCTCAGCGGTGACTCCCAAGGAATGCTAGGTGTGAAGCTTACGTTTTCTTTCTTCTGGATTGTGTGGTCCAATGCAATTGTGGAATTATAGGTTTGAAACTTAAGGATCTTTTTTTTTTAATTCATTTTTTCCTGTTTCTCTTAAGAATATTAGATTATAAAACAACTATAAACCCTAGCTGACTAGCTGTCGATCATGCAGACAATGATAAATGGGCTTAAACTACAGTGAACAACTGTGAAACTCAGATTTATATCTCCCTTGATTATTCATTTCCCAATTCCCGTTTGCTCTGTCTCTAAGATGATTAGCTGAATTAACTCATTGTTAAAGAATTGTCATGAATGGATGTAACCATGATATATTTCAGCTTTTATCATGGATATTGAAAGTACAGAAAACATATTTAGACACTAGGAAATTAGCAGAATTTCACTAATCTCTTTTAACTAAATTTACATCATTAGTAAATTAGCCATAAGCTGACACACGAAAGTCATAAAGCAGTTCATTACATTTCTAAATGTCAGCATTGGAAGAACATTCAGCTAGGACTTTGAAGCCTTACCAAATATGTCAAATCCAAGCCTAGCATAGATTGGACTGAAGAAACCATCAACAAACTGAATAAACCACCATGTCACTAGAAATGTAACAGCAACTGGAAAGAGTACCACGCTGTAATGTCACCACACAAACAATGTTATACTGAGGGAAGAGTCAAATAAATAAGCAAACCACAACAATTATTAACAAAAAAAAAATGGAAAATGATTGAAAAATGCTTGTTACCATCCAGTCATGAACTTCTTTGAGACCCAGCTTTGTAGAACAGCATAACAAGCCTGTCAAATGCAAGAGCTAACAACATGTGACACGCAAACAGTTCATTTCTAAAACAATAATTCAGCAAAGTTCCATACTAAATACCCAACCAAAAAATCAACTCAAACATGTCTATTGTATTGAGTGCACACACATTCACGTGCACGTGGGTGCGAGTACTCTCGCATACCCACATCAGGGTACATGAGTGCGGAGATGCATGGGTGTGTGAGAGAGTCTTTTCCTTCAATGCTTTATATTGGAACATGCATTACAGAGAGTGAATTTGGGTTTGATTTATTTTACAAAAAAAAAAAAAAAATTGAACGAGCAAAAGCATCAACCAAGCAAAGCTTCCTATTCCACAAACAGCATAGTAATAAGCAGAGCAAGCTTGCTTTTCGTTAATAATAATTTCTCAGTGGCGCTTAACCTCACTAAAAAGAAATAATTGGGGAAATTATTATAAAGAGAAATACCTTGCGAGTGGAGGAATTGGGAGAACTAGGAGGAGATTTGGGGAGATCGTCCGGGTCACGGGGAGCGAGTCCTTCACTCAGTGAACTCGACGTGCCTTCCTTCTCTTCTCCCATGTTGTCGCTTTCTTTTTCTTGTTTTTTCAGTTGTGAATTTTGTCGAAGTCTTCTTTCACTCTTGCTCTTGCGTGTGCTGAACTACTTCTTTCTGCAACCGTGGTCGTGAGCATTGTTTGGTTATGCGAATAACTGTTTCCCGTACCGAAGTAGGGCATCAGAATCCTGCTTTAAGTAGTAAGTTAGATTTTGACTCATCGTAATTTTTTGCTGTGACAAGGTGCGTCATGTGATTTTATTTTTCTTACAATTAATCTCCTTGGTTTAAGGTCAAATCAGATTTTTTCGGCTTGTACTAATGATCAATTTTGACATAAACATTATTAAATATTATATTGCTTCCTAAGTTTTTACATCGTTTTTTTCAATAACGTCGGACTTATAAGATTATCCATAATTTCACTTTTATTGAATGTTGTGATCAAATATTTTGGTTAAATAATTAGAGATATTAATGAGTAAGATATAGGAAGAATAGAATATTTTTATTTTTTATTTTTAAATTTTATATTATATTCATCTTGTATTCATATTCAATAAATATTTTAAATTTATTCATATCTTCATCCTTATAAATATTTAATGAATATTAATAATTCTCATACCTGTAATTTTTTAAAAAAATAAAAATAAAAATTATTTTTTTATTTTATTTTATATATTAAAATAATTTTTTATAAATATATATTAATATATTTTTTAATAAAAATATATTCTTTTAATTAATGTAAAATAATAATTTATATTATTTAATAAAAAATATATTTATTAAATTATATAAATATACATATTGTTGGGTATAGATATGGGGTAGGTACTATATTATCTATCCTCATCTTCGTACCCAATAAAATTTCAAATCATACACATCATCATCTTTATACTCATAATGTAATATCCATCTTTATTCCTATTCAAAAATAAAAAATTGAGTTTCTCATTAAATATAGGTACAATTAACATCTCGATGGATAATTAATATGAGAAACTCTAATTTATTTAATTGATTATTTTTTTTGAAAGGTTATTTTTACTTCCACTAAATTTCAATACATTAAAAAGAAACAATATCTTGAACAATAAGAGATCATTTCTCCATCCAATTCATAATAAAGTCTAAACTCAATGCATATCTGACTAACACACATGCGGCTTCATTAACCTTTTTTTTTTTTTTTTTTGCATGTACTACTTTCACTACCCCAAACTGGCACCTATTTCATGCTTATTTTTCATCAAGTTTCCTATAACAAACAAATCCACTATATCTGCATTTATACTATTGATCATCTGTATAAAGTCTCCTTCCACAATAACTGAAAAAAAGCTCATTTCCTTGTTTGCACTGAAGGCTTTTATAGCTGTTAAAGCCTCTACCATTAGTGGATCTCTTACGTTCTACATTTTTGCTACAACAACACTAAAAAATTTACCCCCATCGTCTTTTACTACTATTCCCACATCACCCACATTTTTCTGGACATGTAAACTCTCATTGAAATTTATCCTAACACTTTCATAAGGTGGCGGCTTCTATCTAACTTCTCTCTCATGATCACTTTCAGCCTTTATTTCATTTGTTCTCATATATTCTTTCAAGTACTTTTTGGCAAATTTTGCAGTGGCCATTGGCTCTCAATTTTTTTCTACTTTGACTTCAAGGTTCCTATTATGCCACACAGCCTAACACAACACCAAGCCAGCTTCAAAACATTCATCTTCTACCTTTTCTACAATTATACTCAGCCACCCTCTTTTGGTTTCATGTTCCACACTTCTCACTTGTGTGATATATTCATGCAGTCCTATATGGCTTTGGCATGATTACATTCCCAAATTGCATGCACTATCGTTTCTTCCTATTAAACACACATTGCGCAAATTAGACTAACCTCAATATGCCTCTTCCACAGGTTGCTAAAAACCAATAGAAAACCATTATTTAGCTTTTGCCTAAAAATCTGGATTTTATTTGAAATTTTCACTCAGTATAGTTTTTTCCAAAATCTTTTGTCCATCTCATTGCATGGTTCTTCTCTTTGGTGGTTTATTTCACCATTATTTGGCATGTTCAACAAAAGCATATGGTAGGCACTTTTCACCGTGAATAATCCATTTCTCTCCAAACTCTATGTTAGCGTATTTTTATGGTGATTTTTATTCAATGGAGCTAAACATAGCAAATCCACTTCCTTCATTATAAATATTCTTTATACGAGGTCCATCTTCTAGGTTTTTATATTAGGGTCAATCAATTCTACCACCCTTACACTTTCACCAAGTAGACCTTAGCCATTGTTGCATGGGCTAATTATTCTATTCGTTGGCAGCCATCTGTCTCCCCAAACTAGATATTCCCATCCCTTACTCTTCATTTCAAACCTGTTTTTAGAACGTCCTTAATTGATCGGACACTTTTACATTTGAATAAAAGATTTTGACTAATTAAGGGATCCAAGAATGTACTATTTGGGAAATATTTTGCATTGAGAATCTTTTAAACCAATAAATCAATGTTCCTTACCAACCTCCATCCTTATTTGGCCACAAGCGCAGGTTGAAATGTACAAAGTGTCTAAATCTATCCTTCTAATCCTTTTTTTTGGCACATCTTACTCCAATCTAACCAATGCAAACCTTTTCTCTACGGTTTTGATCTCTACCTATAGTTACTAATTAAACCATTTAATTCCTAGCATAGGCTTTTTGGAAAAAGGAAACAACTCACCATATAGGATAGTATTGCTTGGAAAATTGACTTGATAAAAATCTCTTTCCCCCCATTTAATACAGTCTAATTACTTAATAAATCAATCTTTATTTGGATTCTATTTTTTATGTCTCAGAATGCTCTCTTCTTATTCCTTTCCACCATAGTTGGCAGCCCTAAATACTTTTCAAGGCATAATGTCACCTGGATCTCCAATATTTGCTTAACACCCTCTCGATAATCCTTTATAACATTACTGCTAAAATATAGTAAGGATTTTTCAAAGTTTACTTGTTGGCCTGAACCTTTTTCATATATGTATTGCAAGTTCCTCACTCTTTTGTATTCATATTAGTTTGCTTTAATGAATAACAAACTATCATCTGTGAAAAATAAGTGAGTGATCTGGGCTTGTTCTTGTTACCTGCACCCTGCTTATCAATCCTTTTCTTTGGTATTTTATTAGCATTGTTGAAAACCCCTATGTACATAAAAAAAAAAATAAATATAGGAGAGAGGGTCTCCTTGTCTCGAACCCTGTTCAGGGTAAAACCTATTTGAGATATCACCATTAAAGATTATGAAGTAAGAAACAATTGAAATACATTTCATAATAAATAACACCCATTTGTTGTGAATCCTTCTCTACATGTTCTTTTTAGTTTAAACTTATGAAGTAATTCTTACGCAATTAGTACATTATCAATGATCAATCTCCTTGGCATAAATTATCGTAACAGTTCTAAGAACCGCTAAACGAATTTGAAAATAAAAAAAAGTCACCACCAATCTTTTTTAGTTAGATGTGATTAGTCACCTATTAAAACTTATCATTTTAATAAAATTTTAAAATTAATTAAAATTTATTAAAAAGATAATTTTTGCATCTACGAAAATAATTTGGGTTCAAAAGTCAGTTACACATGAAGAAGAATTAGCACTCCCATAGCATCTATTAAAAAAGGTACCAATTAATTATGTATTATCTTTCAATTTTGATAAAAATGTCTTAATTTTAGTATTTAAAAAATTAATTTTCTTAAATTTTTTATTGTATAAAAATATATTTTTTATTTGTTTTATTTTAGTTGAAAAAAAATAAGAACCTTGCTTATTGAAAAATTTTTGAAAATATTTCAATACTTTGACAATATTAAAAAGAATTTTCTCACCTAAGGATCTCTTAAGAATCACTACCGAAATTCTCAAAAATCCCATCCTTGATGGTTCATATTTATATTTACCATGCATATAGTAAAATTTGATGTCTATAATTTTAAAAAAATCATTTCCTATTTTATTAAAAAAATGAAAAATCTTTATAAAAAATTATACTAACTGCCCCAATTCATTGGCAGTATTTTAGATAAATTATCTCACTTAGAGATTTCTAAAAAATTACTACTCGAACTTCTTTAGGATCTCACCATTGAAAATTTTATTTTTTTATTTTTTTAATATTAAAATTTAAAAGTTGTGCAATATTATAATTATTTATAAATAAATTTATTTCCTAAAAAATACATTCACTTATAAATATTTTATATTTTTATCTTTTCTTTAAGAAAATTATTCAAATTAAAGAAAAATAAAAATCTTCGTATTAAAAATAGTTTCTAAATATTCCAATACTTTAGTAATTTTTAAAAATATTTTCTCACTTAGAGAATTCTCGGGAGTCATTACCTGAACTTTCCAAAGTCCCATCATCAAAAGTTTCATTACTTATTATTTTTAAAATTTTTACATTAAAAACAAGAATAAACACTAATAATAAATTTTTAAAAACTATTTATTTTCATAAGCATTGTTAACTATTTCAAGGCAAGCATATTTTATAAAAAATATTCTTGACATTAATAATGTAAAAATATTCAAATAAAAAAAATAAAATGTATAGAAACCATACCCAAAAAAAAAAAAAAAAAACTTTGGTGTTAAAGCCCAAACTCATGTAATCATTAGACCAAAGCCATTGAAGTCCAACTACTAGTTTGGAATTGGCTTACTAAAACAAGGTGTTAACAAGAAAGCTAGGTCATAGATTATATCAGGCCAAAGATGGGTCAGACTCAGTGTGGGTGGCTTGACCCGATAAACTCCTCTCTCTTTTTTTTTATATATAAGACAAACTTTTTTTAATTCATTTCATACTTTTTCATTAAAAAAAAATTTCTCTTATCTCTTTCATAAAAAAGAAAACAAACCTTGTTTTCGATTAAAGTCGTCGCCGTCGCTGTCCTTCTCGTTACCAGCCATCGATCGTTGATGTCGATACTTCTTCTTTCTTTTTTTTGTTCTTTTTTTTTCTTTTCTCTTATCTTTTTTTCTTTAATTTTTTTCCTTTTTCTTTTCCTTACCATTACAACTTCTTCCTTCTTCCCCTTTACCAACAACGTCTCTTTATGCCATCATTGTTAGTTTCTCTTCCCTAGCCAACATTGCCTTTTTTCTTTTTTTCCTTGAATTTTTTTCATAAAATTTGACTTTTTTTGTTTTGTTGAATGGGGTTACTTAGCGCTATAGTTCCTTTCTACAATGAAGACTATGATTTTTTTATGCCTTTTTTGTATTTTTTTTAGGTTAAAGAGGCTATTTGGGCATCTATTGAAAGGTTATGTTTAATGTGGTTTTTATTTTTGGGAAGATTTAAAGTTTGATGAAGGAGGAGTTTTAAGGTAAAAAAGGTGGTCATGGTGTGGCACAAGTAAGAGAATAGCTGTTGGTTTGGCTAAACTATTGTCGTGGTAGGATTTTTTTGGTTTCTTCTAGTTGTGGTAATTGATGATAGCAATGATGGTTAGGTATGTGTTGAATCTGGGGCTAGGTATGTGTCGAATGGGTGTTTTGAAGGTTGTGACTTAGTTTTAGTATGGATGCGATTAAGGCTCAAGGCTTGGTGGTGGAGGTAAGTTTTGGGCGTTGATGCTTGGTGCTGTGAAGATAAAATGTTTGGTGAAGGGGCTGGTGAAGGCAGGTGAAATGGGTGCTAGAATCTTAGGGGTTCGGTGTTTAATGCGAGGGCCAGGGCTAATGAAATGGCTGCTGGAATCTTGGGGGTTTGGTGCTAGGTGCAAGGGTTAAGGCTAGTGAAATAGGTGTTAGAATCTTTGGGGTTTGGTGCTCCTCTTGTGATGAAGCCCCTTTCTTTCTCTTATTTGTGAATGGTTGTAAAACAGTTTAATATTGGCAGAGTAGTGGAGTTGGTACTATGACTGTTGGAGTGTAGGGTAGTTGAGTAGGGTGTTAAGGCTATTTGGCTTGTTATGGTAGCAAACTATCAGCCACTTCTTCATGTTTTGTATTTTTTGTTTTCTTTTATTTTTTGTATTTTTTTAATTCAATAAATAAAGAAGATAAGAATAAAAATAAAAATAAAATTGGGCTTTGAAATTTAATTTGAACTTAAAATTGAAGTTTGGGCCTAAATTTGAAGTTTGAGGCCTGAAAAATTAATTTGAACTACTATAAAGCCCTTAAGAATAAGTGATTGAATTTTGACCTAAAACTGAACTAAATTTGACTTTAGGATTTAGGCTTTAAATTTAATTGAATTTTAATTTGTATAAAATAATTTAAAAACAATTAATTCAAGATAAACCCGAAACACATTAATTCAATTACCGCGCTCAAACTAGTGCAAATTAAATCATTTGAATCAAGTGCAAAAAAATAAAAATCAATCAAAGTTGAATCAACTCAAGCAAATTAGGTGTCTACACAAATGCACTTTGATTCTCCTCACACAATTTAGCAAGACTCATTTAAGTCTGTTCGTTAGCATTTTCACTACAATTTTGTACAAGACATTACATAGACTAATAGGATGAAAACTAGTGATTGTCTTTGGGTTTTTTGTCTTAGGAAAGAAGGTATTATTAGTGTTGTTCACCTCACCTATTATCACTTCCCCATTCAAAGAAAGGTAAGCAATAGCTAGTAACATCATTCTTTACCATATTCCAAAATTTTTGGTAGAAAAGTGCAAGTAAATCATCGAGTCTCGGAGCTTTGGTTGGGTGCATTTGTCTAATAATCTTGTAAATCTCCTCTGCCTTGAATTCTATAATGAGATAGTTGTTCATTTCATCTATAACTCAAGCATCCACTGCTTTAACAAACTCTTCAAAGTAGGTTAGCCATTGGGTTTTGAACAAACTCTTAAAGTATTACACAGCTATGTCTTTCATTTCCATCTCATCATCACACCACATTCCTTTTCCATTTTCTAGGCCCTTGATAGCATTATTCCTTCTCTTAACAGACTCCTTTGCATGAAAATACTTTGTATTTATATCCCTTTCCCGTAACCAAGACACATTTGATTACTGTACCCAATAAGCTTTTTCTTTCTCAAGTGCTTCATTCAACTTCTTTCATTACTCCTTTTCCTTTTCATCATTTCATCATCTATCAGGGCTTTACATTCATTTGTTAGTCTCACAATACTTTGATAAAGTCCTTGATTCTTGGACTTATTCTAGTTTTTCAATCTCCTTATATGATCATATTTCCCATGCATCCCAATTGTTGTGCATTCCACAAGTTTTCTTGAATGATTCTGCCATAGTTACCTTCTTTAGCCTATACTGCCTCAAAGAAAAACCTTCACTTTCTACCCCTATCTTTTTTATTCCCTTTACCTCCATTGGTATCTACTAGTATTAGATTGTGATATGACATCGAACATACTAGGTTTGATATTGTATATAAAGGAAACATTCTTAGCCATGACATATTCTCCAAACCTTAATCTAGTTATTTTTTGATCACTGTGTGGCATTCCCTTCCCTGTTCCCAAGTATGCCATACTCTTTCATATCCCAAATCTTTTAGGCCCGACTCTTTGATAGTTGTGTGCAAAGCTTCCATTTGCCATTCAACTCATACACTTCCCTTATTTTTCTTTATGTCTTAAAATTTCATTAAAATCACCTAAATGCAGTCATGGTAAAGAGGACACCTTAGCAAGTTATTTCAAGTTGGCACATTTGATGTCGCAGATGAGTTCTTGGTTTGCCATAAAACCTTATGATCCTTAACTTTCTACATCTTAATCCGTGAATTTCATGTCAATGTGATACTTTGAAAAATTAAGCAGATTAAGCCTTATATCCTTATTCCACATCATCGTCAGTCCGTCATTCCTTCCCTCAGCATTAACTCTAAATATTAAATCCATTACACAATTTTTCTTTACTCTGTCATGATTTGCAACTTTCATTAGTGTTCCACTTAGGAACACAATATTGATATCTTTCTTTTTCACCAACTTGTGAAGAGCCCTAACTATCCATGGCTTCTTAAGCCTATGATAGTTCCATGCAAAGGTTTTCATTGTTCTCGACAGAGCTGGAAACCAATCTCTACCATTTCATTCTTATTTTTTTACGTCGATTGTCATATCCATTTTGCTCATTTTTTATTGCCCTTTCATTTATGTTAAATTGCTTCTTGCTTCCTCAATTTTACCTATTTTCTCTCCCACTAGTTTCACATTTTTTTGCTAGGATTGACTAGGAGCCCTCACCATCTTTTTCCACTTTGTTTTAGACTCATGCATACATTTTGCATGTTCCCCTACCACCTTTATTTCTTTGTCTTACCTTACATTATCTAATGTCAACATAAGCCTTGTTTGTATTTTTATAGTTGCCACCTAGTAAGTACTGCCCCTTCATTATTTTTATTGCTTTCTACATTGACCATCATTTTCATTATTAGAAAAGCCATTCTTTCATCACCACTTTTCATGCCGCATTATTCCCTCACATGATCACTTCAATCCCTCTCCATTTTTTTAAGCCCATAAAGAGTCTCTTCCCTTTTCATTTTGATTTCAATCCCTTCATTTCTTATCCTTACCTAGATTTTTAGGCAATCTGCTTCAATATTTACCTTTTTTTTAGCCAAGACTTTATCTTAATTAAATTAGAATCCCCTTATTTTTTGCTACAATTTGAACCTTATCATATTGATCTACCATTCCCTCCTTGATTTCAATATTTTCCATGTTAATGGCTCTTACGATTTTATTTTGCATGCCCATGTTAGCCCTACTAAACTGATCTTATCTTTCTTCTACATGCCCATGTTACCCCTACTAAATTGATCTTGTCTTTTTTTTTCGCCCATGTTTGTTTGGCTACCGCTTGATTCGTGGTATTTCTCTTAAGACTTTTCCTCTTCAACGGAGATGCCCGTAGCTAACCCCCATATTGTAATGTAGATTTTCCTTCACCACCTGATTTAATACCCTTATTGCATTCTAACTCAGCATGCCCTATTTACCACACTTACAACAAAAGTTTAGTAATCGCTCATATCATAGTCGCCATTCTATCTCCCTCTCAATGCTCCCTATTATCATTACTGCTCTTCTTAATAGTTTTGTAACATCAATTGCAACACGAACCCGTAAAAACCTAGACCAACCACCTTTATCCAGGCCTGTATCCACTGTTATCAATTCCTCTATCTTACTCCTTACACAAGTAGCAATCTCATGAGATCTCATACCCAAAGGGAATCCATAAACTCTAATCCAAAAAATATCTCTCTAAAACTTGTATTCGCTAGGCCTAAGTTGCATCTTATATTCTTCCATCATAAGTAGGATTTTATCAAACAACCAATGAGCCCCTTCCAATACCCTATTTTATCTACCTTTGTCGCAAATTTGAAGAAGTTCCAAGACTATAATCTCCACTTCCTTGGCAATCCTTCATACAACCTTTTGTGTACTTGTAGACATCTATTTTGTCTTAGTTGATCAAAATGAATTTGCAATTTTAATGTGTCTAATATAAACTAATCCAAGCATTTTAATCATATTTATTAAATCTAATTATTATATATATTTTTATTTGATTAGTTATTTTTAAAAAAGTCAAAAAAAGAAAAAATGTCATTTTTTTCAGCTTTAAAGCTAAAATCAAGTTGCTAGAGTGCTTTTTTTTCCTCCAAACTTTCGATGCATTTAAGGCACCAAATTCAACCCCCACTAACCATAATCAAAATTTGTAGAAATCAACCTTGCAGAAAACTTTTAGTGGCTTTAACAAAATATTCCTCAATCCTAGATTTTCTGGGATTTCATTGCTATTCAACCCTATAAACCTTTTTAAAAAACAACACAAAAAATAACACAACAATTACATGAAAAATTTTGACAAAGCAATTTCATATAAGCAAAAAAAAAAAAAGTTTGAAAAGCCTCATTGCCTTTCTGCTAAAATCTCACACAAAAAACCACAATAAAAAAGAAACCTAGCAAAAAAAAAAAACTATCCACACCTTCTTATAAGAAACCAAAAAAAAAAAAATAATCGAAGACAAAATCTTTAAATTAGGCTATTTGGGAATTTTTTTTTTTTTTGAAAAACTAGTTTGAGGAACACATTTAAGAAACTAAGATGGGTGATTTGGGATTTTTTGGAATTTTTAAAATAAAATTTATAAGTCATTGGAATCTAAAAAAATTTGAATTTTTTGATAATCAGTTGAATTTTTCAGCCACTAACGTTGGAGAAATAGGCTAAAATCTAGGAAAAGTTTGAATCTTTTAGCCCCAATGAAACATTTCGGCAACGGCACAACAGTAATTGACCAGAATCTAGTATTTTGCAACGATCAACGAGGGATAATTTTCTAGAGAGAAAAGGCATGGGGAAAAGAAAGAGTGAAAGAAAAAAATATTAAAAAAACAAAAAGGTGGATTTTATAGCTGACCTAAATCAATGTCATTTTTGAATTAAGGAATTCAGGCCAACTTAATAGGATTCACACGTTTACCAACCCATTTGGTTAGTTTTCTCTTTTCTCTTTTCTTTTTATTTTTTGAATTTATTTTACTTTATTTTATTTGTTTTATTTTATTTATTTGTTTATTATTATTGCACTATTATTGTTATTATTATCATTATTTTTATATATAAATAATAATAAAAATATAAAATTAAAACCCACAGTATGTCTAATAAAAATAAAAAATGAATAACTTTTTTAAAAATATATATAATTATTAGGAAAGATCGAAGTTTTTCTTAAAAAAAATTACAAGTAAAATATTTCTTAAATCTTGCTTAAGTGGTGGATAATTTAATAAATTATTTTGTTAAGAATTAAAATTTTAAAATAATAAATAAATTATAAATAATGGATTATTTAAATAATTTTTTTAATGTGAATTTTTTAAGAAAATTGAAAGAATTCAATTTTCTTTAAAAAAATGCAAATAAAAATGTTTTTAGATTTCACCATTGAGTTTGGATAATCAAAAAATTATTTTTACTAAAATAATGACTTATTTAAATAATAAAAAATAAAAAATAAAAGTGTTTAATTGAATAAATTTCTTAAATGAAATTTTTAAGGAAAATTTGAAAAGTCTTATTTTCTTTAACTATTATTAAAAAATACATTTGCAATTTCACCAAAGATTTGGGATGATCCTGAAATCAATTTTATAAATGAGATATTTATTTAAATAATCACATAATAATAATAATCTAAATAATTTATAATAAATTAAATCATTTGTATTGTTTATAAAAAAAAATTCTTCATATGAAATTTTTGAGAATTTTGTGCATGGTTAATTTTTCCAAAACCTTTATGAATGAGAATATTTTCTATAAATTCCACCAAAAGTGTTGTAAAATTTATAGTATATTTAAAAAATGAATTTTTATAAAAAAATGTTAAGAAATAAATTTAAATAAAAATGAGAAGATCGTATTATCAAAGTAAATGGATAACATATGTTGCATTGGTAACATTCTTCATACAGGCGATGTGAGGGTGTTAATACCTTCCCTATTTGTAACAATACTTCTAGACCCCCACTCTAATTTCGCAAACCAAAATATCTTTTAGTAAATCTTAATAACTTTAAGGTTTTTATTAAACTATGATATTTTGAGTGGCCAATTACGTCATAAAAAAATATTAATGATAACTCCATAAATTTTCATTTAGTCTAGTGATCGAGTCTCCTTCAAACAAAAAAATCATTACGATAACTTAGTGATTCTATTGGAGATGTTTGAAAGTTAAGCCTAAATTAAGCTTGTGTCATCCAAACTTTGATATAATGGTCTTTTCGATATTTAATTTTAATTCCTTATTTTATTAAAATTCAAAAAATTTTTGATAGTTTTATCTAATTCTTGTTATTTTTTATTATTAATTATATAATTTTTTTATTTGTTTTATATTTGTATTAATTATGAAATATTTATATTGTTGATTTTATTTTGATTAGTAATTGTTATGTTATCTCACACACATACACATTTGCATTTATATACAAACTCTATATCCAAGCTCCTAAATCTATCTCTTTAAGAGGGAGCAGAGTACCTACGCTTTCATAAGGTTATAATGCCTCTATTTGGGCTAGTGAAATACTTTCACTCAGTTGAACACTTTTCGTTGGTAGCCTACTATAGTTGAGAATCGTGTGCCTTACTAGTCTAGAACAGACGACAGTGAGAATCAATTTGGAAACTTTTTAGCTTTTGTCATATTCCAAATAATGAACCTTAAGAAACCAACTTTAGATAGAGTCATACCATTTTTGTAGAATGTACACTATGTAAAGACACATAGGGAACTTTTGCTGTGCCATAATATAGAAACTGTCAATAAAAGTAATAAAACAAAAAATTGTTTGCACTTTCTTATTTGTGTTATAGAATTAATTGTAAATTTTTTAGTAATTGTGTAAAGTTTATTTAAAAAACAACAAAATATTTTATTACATTATCATTTTTTTTATTTTTCATACTGCATTTTCAAAATTAAATTTTTCGATTTTCCTAGGAAATAAAAAATAAGTAAATTTTTTCCTTCTCTCATAAAAAAGTTATTTTTTTATTGCATTTTCTAAAAAAGACTAGATTTTTTCTTTTGATTGCTTTGTTGAAAAATACAAAAAAAAAGGATTTTGAAAATAAGAAGAAATAAAATAAAAAAACTTTGTTTTTTTGTGCAAAACTTTTTCTTATAATCCTTTTAACATTTAATCTAGGTTACTTTTTCAATTTTCAAGGCTTGTTTCAAATAATATTATGTTGCAAAAATAAAATTAATTAACTTCGAAGAAAAAGGAATTACTTTATTTCATTTAAAATTTTTTTTTGATGACTAATAAAATAAAAAGAATGAAAGGTGTAAAAAAAATAAAAACAAGCATATCCATTATTAGTTATTTTTGAGTTTGAGATCCTTGGTTTTTATAATTTACTGGTTTTTAAGTAACATTTACATTTGTAAATAAAGTGATTTGTTTAAAACAAAAAAAAAAAAGATGCCATCATGCGTAAATCATAAATATGTTACATTTTGTATAAATATGTCTCACTTTTATTACAAACACATGATTCATTGCTATAAATATTATTGCATTTTATGTACACCATCAGTCATGCATATACACGATTTATCATTGTAAAACTTATTACATTTCATGTGCATTATCAATTAAGGTGTACATACATGTCTCAGCTTTGTGAATATTGTTGCATTTTATCCCAATTAATAAAGGTACATATGTTAATATATGCTATAGAAGGTAAAATTCTTGCTAGCTTTTTTCTAAAAAAAGTACAAAAGGAAAATCTTGAAAGACTAACATTTTACTTTTCTTATACATCTTAGGTTTTTTTAGGACATTTCCATTTTTTATGCAACAAATTTGAATTTTAACCCCAATGAAATAGGCTTTTTTTTTTTTTTGGATTCTGTATATGTTTGACATTATACTTTGACATTCTATAAATAATTTTTCAAAAATAGTGCAACAATTCTTTATTTATAAAAAGATTGTTTAAAATAAAAGCCCAGCATAATTTGATTTATGGATCATGAGGATAAGGCAAAATTTTTTAATGAGTCTCCAAATAATTAGCGATCATTATTGGGGATGAATTTACCTTAGAAATCATTTTTTCTGCCAAATGCTTTCTAATGCAAATCCTAAATAAGTCTAATACTTTGAAAGGCATGAGTTTGAGCTTGTTGAACCTAATTTTCATGATTGATACCCAAAAGCCAAGGTTTTATTTGGGCAATGAACAAAATAAACCAAATTTAAAAATTTATTTTGAGTTTTGGAATTTAGGTATGATACTCTTTCAAATTTTTAATTGATAATTTAATGTGTGTCAAAATTTTGTTGAAATGATTGAACTATTCAAAGCCTTTTTTATGAACATAGACACAAAAATATTTGAACTTTCTCTCTTAAGTAAGTTTTGTTTTATGTCTTAAGGCACATTGACTAAAAAAGATAAATTTTTTTTTTGCCTAAGACAATTTGTTTCATACCATAATATTTTTTTCCCTCATTTTCTGGAAATATGCCAAACGATTCAGAGCTAAAATGAGCCTTTTTGTGAACCTTGCAATGAAATTTGGAACACCATATACAACATGACATTCATCGTCATCGGAATCCTGAGTAACAAACAAGATAGGGCATCATTCACGTAAAAAATGATTGATGATTACATTATGCACTTAAGATATTCAAATAATTCTAAAACGAAATAAAGCAGAAAAAACCTTAGAAAAAATAAAAAATAAAAGAAAAAAAGTAAAAAAAGCCTTTTTTACCCACTTCTTCAATGACTTGCTTTTCATCAAAGTGGTAATGTTTAAGATGATGAATGGGCATCCTTTTCCATCCTTCACATATAAAAAATTATTCACTTGTTTCCCGTTTCAGCCTATTGAATTTATCTTACTAAAATGAACCCTAGCAAAGGATTATCCTCCATACTAGAAGATAAAATAGGGACATGCTCAAGAATCATGGCAATAGAGCCCTACTTCAAAGAAAAATGTTTTATATTAAGATTTTTTGACATGTACCTCGAAGATGGAATATGGAGCAAAAAAAGACTAGATTAAGTTTCAAGTTAGAATCTCAAGTGAAAATAAAACAAATTCAAGAAAGTATAATACTAGAGTCAAAATTGAATACTTTTAAAAAAAAAAAAGCAAAGAAAGAAAGAGACGCATGTCTTTTCATCTAGAAGGAATGCTCCGTAAAACATGAAATGATCATTAGTTAAATTGTCCTCAAGAATAGACCATGACCTACATTACATATCTTAAAAAGTCTATTTTGATCAAATATGGACACTTGAATTGAAGAGCTATATCTTTGAAATTTTGTATATACCTGTTATTGATTAGAGAGATTTGACCAAATACATTTTTGTTAGAAACTTTTATTTTGGTGTAAATCTATTGAATATTAGAGTGCATGATGGAATCAAATGTAGTTCTAAGGTGAAAACTCTAAAAAGGTAATTTAAAGCTAGAACAATCATTTTTGGTGCCTCAAAAGAATTCTAGAGGTTTCAAGGTTCTATCCAAAAAAAAAATTCATGGTGAAAAACCTTTTAAGAAGTCAATACCCATTAAAGATGTTGCATTGAAAATCAAAACCCAAACCTTTTTCTCTTCCAAACCTTGGTGAAAAATAAGGCCTATTTTTTATACACATTAAAGTATTATTTTAAGGAATTGAAAGAGTGTCAAACCATGCTTGATTTTCAGGAAAAGAAAAATGTTTTGAAAAAATTATTTCTGTTGTAAGCCTAACCAAAAGAGAAAAGAATGAGTAATCCTTTTCCACTGCAAACCTTGTCAAGATATCATTGAGATCTATCAATTAGTGATAAAAGTTGAATTATCAATTACCTCATCCATGGGCAATAGCAGTCACCAATTTTCAAAAGACTCAAAAGCTAATGCACTTTACATATTTTATTTTGAAATTTATGTAGGGCAATTTTATGACTATTTTCTCATTTTTCTTATAACGAATAAAATCTTTGCATTAGTTTTATGAAAACCAAAAATTTCGCATTTGCATCATGATAAAGGCATTCGCATTCACATTTGCATTTACATCATTGCATCTGTATCACAACAAAAACATTCGTATTTGTATCACTTGCATCTGCATCATGAGAAAGATATTCACATTCACATCACTTGTATTTAATATAAAAAAGATATTTGCATTTACATCATTGCATCTGCATCACAAGAAAGACATTTGTATTTGCATTAGTTGCATCTGCATCATGAGAAAAACATCCATTTTTGCATAATTGTATCTACATCATAGAAAAAATATTTGCAAAGGCATTTACGTGGAAAAACATTGGCATTTGTATCATTAGGTTAAGTTCTACAATTGCATCTTTGTTAAGCATCTTGTTAGGAACATTCTAGAAAAGAATTATGCATCATTTGCATTGGTAAAAAGATATTCACATTTTCACCATTTATCTTGAGATTAGACGCTTGCATCATATTTGCATTTATCAATTTTGCAAACATTGAGAAAAAAAAAAGAACTATAAATATTCTTTTGGGAAAAATAAAAACAAAAAAAAATTATTAAGGAAAAAAAGTGTTTGTCAAGTGAAAAATAAAAGCAAAAAAGTCTGAAAAACAAAAAAGAAGGAAATAGAAAGAAAAAGATCAAAATCAAAAAAAGAAAAGGGTTGCCAAAATTAGAAAAGGTACATGATATTCAAGAAACAAGAAGAATAAGAAGAGTTTTTTTTTTTTTTAAATTCTCAGTAGTGACATCCAAGTTTTCAAATTCTAAATTTTTAAATCTCATTAGTGATATCCAAGTATTTGAGTTTTAATCAAATCCACTCAGTGATGATATCTGAATATTCAAGTTTTTATCAAAACCATTCGGTGATGATATCAAAGACGTATGCAAAACCTTTGATGAGAATCTCGAAGATTAGATGTGACTTGTAATGTGAATTTTGAAAATCTTCAGTGTGAATCCTGAACCTTTGATGTGATTCTCAAAGACTTCTAATGTGATCATCGATGTGAATCTTGATGACATTTCAATGTGAATCCTAAACCTTTGATGTAAATTTTAAAGATTTTGTTTGACTCTCAATGCAAATCTTGAGAACCTTTGATGTGAATCTTGAAACTTTGATGCGAAACTCAAATACTTTTGATATGACACTTGATTTGATTCTCAAGACACTTCGATGTGAATCTTGAACCTTTGATGTGAATTTTAAGAACCCTTAGTGTGAATCTCGAACCTTTAATATGAATTTCAAAATCTTCTAATGCAATCTTTAATGTGAATCTTGAAGATCTTTCGGTATGAATCCCTAACTTTCGATGTAAATCTTGAAGGTTTTAATGTGACTCTAGATGTGAATCTCTAGAACCTTCGATATGAATCTTGAACCCATTATGTGAATTTCGAAGACCTTTCAGTGTAAATCTAGAACCTTAGATGTGAATTTGAACCTTCGATGCAAATCTCAAATACTTTTGATGTGACTCTTGGTGCGAATCTCAAGAACTTTTGATGTGAATCATGAATCTTTTAGTGTGAATCCTCTTCAATGTGAATCTCAAAGATTCTTTATGCAATCCTTCATGCAAATCCTGAAAATCTTTCGATGTGAATCCTAAACCTTCATGAGATCTCGAAGATTTTTTATGTGACTCTCGATACAAATCTCGAGAATCTTTTGATGTGAATTCTAAACCTTTTATACGAATCTTAAATGCGAATTTTAAGAACTTTTCTGTGTAATCCCAAATGTTTTATGCAAATCTCGAAACTTCTAATGCAACTTAATGCAAATCTCAAGAATATTTTGGTGTGAATCCTGACCATTCGATGTAAATCTTAAAGATGAAGACTTTTAAGGTGACTTTCAATGAATCTCAAATTTTTTATCTTTTGTTTCTTCATATGAAAATTTCTAAGTTTCCTTCCAGATAAAAGTTTTTTAAAGTCTAATTGCCTTTGGTTAGAGAAATCTTTTAAATATTATCACCTCTAGTTTGAGGAATTTTCAAATCCCATAGCTTCTAGTTAAAGAAGTTTTATTTTAAAATGTTATAGCCACTAGTTAGAAGAATCTATCAAATCCTATTATCTCTGGTTAAAGGAATATTCTAAATCTCAAGGCTTTTGGTTAGAGGAATCCTTTAAAATCATCACCTCTGATTAGAAGAATCCTTCAAAATTACCTTTGGTTATAGGAGTTAGATAAAGTTTTATAGCCTTTGGTTTGAGGAGTTTTCAAGTCTCATAGCCTCTAGTTAGAGGAGTTTCTTTAAAGCATCATAGTCTCTAGTTAGAGAAGTTTTTAAAAAATTATAGTTTCTAGTTAAAGGAATTTTCAAGTTTCATAGCCTCTACTTGGAGAAGCTTTTTAAAATTTGATTGCCTCTAGTTAGATTTAGTAAAATTTAGTAAAAAAATGATAAAACCCAAAATAATAATTATTAAAGAAAGTTGAAAAAGTCCTACATTTTTAGTAAAAACTATTTCTTGAATTTCACCTAAGTGTTGTAATATTAATTCAAGAAATTATTTTTACCCGAACAAAATAATTCTTTTTTTTGTCTTTGCCATATTCCTGATTCGCAGTAATGTGCATAAAATGATAACTTTAGACACCTATTTTGTCCAGGTTGATCAAAATGAATCATGATTTTAATTTGTCCAATTTAAATTGATCCAAGCATTTTAATCATGTTTATTTAAATCTAATTATTATATATTTTTTATTTGATTAATCAAAATTTTTTAACTGTAGCAGTTGAAATCAAGCTACTATAAAGCTTTTTTATTTTATAAGCTACTAAAGAGCCTTTTTTCCTCTAAACTTTTGGTGCATCTAAGGCAACGAATTCAACCTCCACTAGCCATAATCAAAATTTGCAAAAATCAAACTTTGTAGAAAACTTTTAGTGGTTTTGACAAAACATTCATCAATCCTAGATTTTTCTAGGATTTGGTTGCTATTCAACTGTATAAACCCTTTTAAAAAAAGACATAAAAAAAAAAGCAATATAGTAATTACATGAAAAATTTTAATAGAGCAATTTCACAGAAGCAAAAAAAGGATAGAAAAGCCTTACTACCTTTCTACTAGAACCTCACATAAACAACCACAGTAAAAAAGAAACCTAGCAAAAAAAAAACTATCCACATCCTCTTATGAGGAACTAGTAAAAACTAAAAACAAGAAAAAAAATAAACCAAAAATAAAATCTTTGATTTAGGCTATTTGGGAATTTTTTTCAAAAACTAATTGGAAGAACGCATTTAAGAGACTAAGAGTGATGTATTGAGATTTTTTTTTTTAAACAAAATTTTTAGGTCATCAAAATCTAGAAACGTTTGAATTTTTCAACCAATGGCATCTAGGAAATAGGCAAGAATCTGGGAAAAGTTTGAAGCTTTCAGCATTTGTTGAAAATTTTGACAATAGCACAGTGACAATTAACCGAAATATGGGTTTCTGCGATGGTCGACAAGGTAAGAAATTTTCTAGAGAATGAATGTCTAAGGAAGGGAGAAAGGGAAAAAATAAATATAAAAAATTAGAAAATTGAATTTTATAGTCAACCTAAAATGATATTCTTTTAGGATTAAGAAATTCGGGCCGACTTAACAAGATCCGCAGCTCGACCCGACTCGTTTGGTTAGTTTTTTTTATTTTCTAAAGTTATTTATTTTATTTTTGTTTTCCTTTGTTTATTATTATTGTTAGTATTATTTTTATTATTATCGTTATTTTTAAAAATAAATAATTATAGAAAATATAAAATTAAAACAAATAATATGCTTAATAAAAATAAAAAAAATGAATAACCTTTTAAAATATATATATATATATATATGATTATTAGGGAAGATTGAAAATTTTCAAACAAAAACGATATAACAAGCAAAATATTTCTTAAATTTTGTTAAAGTGTTAGGATAATTTAATAAATTATTTTGCTAAGAATAAAACTTTAAAATAATAAATAAACTAAAAATAATGAATTGTTTAAATAATTTTTTTTAAATGTGATTTTTAAAGAAAATTAAAAAAGTTTAATTTTTTTAAATAAATGATATTAAAAATATTTTTAAAATTTACTAATGAGTTAAGACAATCTAAAAATTATTTTTACTAAAATAAAGACTTATTTAAATAATAAATAATAAATAATGAAAGTGTTTAATTAAATAAATCTCTTGAATGAAATTTTTAAGAAAATTTTGAAGAGTTTTATTTTCTTTAATTATTATAAAAAAAAATTTGTAGAGTTGGAATGACCTTAAAATCAATTTTACAAATGAGATCTTTATTTAGATGATAATAATAATAATAATAATAATAATAATAATAATTAAAAAAAAATTATAATACTTTAAATTACACGTATTGTTTATAAAAAATTTCTTGAGATAAATTTTTTGGAAATTTTGTAAATAGTTAATTTTTTCAATACTTTCTTGAATGAAAATATTTTCTATAAATTTCGTTAAAATATTAGAGAATTTATAGAATATTTAAAAAATTAATTTAAAAAAAATTAATTTTAAGAAATTAATTTGAAACAAAAATAAAGAGATTGTATTATTAAAATAAATGAATAACATATATTTAACTGATACTATTTTTTGAACAAGCAATGTAAAAATGTTAATACATTTTTCATTTGCAATTGTATTCTCAAACTCTTATTTTAATTTCATAAATAAAAATAATTTTTAATTAATTTTAATTAATTTTAAAATTTTTATTAAAAAATAATATTTTAAATAACCAATCCCATTCTAAAAAATATTATTGATGACAACTAGGGGTGTAATCAAGCCGAGTCGAGCCGAGTAGTGAGAAGCTCGAGCTCGAGCTCGACTCATAATTCGGGGCTCGATACTTGGTTCGAGCTCGATTCGTGATCGAATTCGAGTTATTCGAGCTCGTTCGATTAAGTTCAATTAATATATAAAAATAAGCTCGATTCGTATACTCGATAAGAGTTCGATTATTCATGCTCGAACTCGAACTCGAATTCGGACTCAAAATATTTTATTAATTAAAATAATAAAAATATATTTAAATATAAAAGCTTGATTAGGCTTGTGAGCTACTCGAGTCGGATATAAGAATACTCGAATTCGACTCGATCTATAAGTCGAGTTACTCGAGCTTGAGCTCGACTCGACAATAATCGAACCGAATTCAAATTTTCTTCGAATCGAATCCGAGTAGCTTGCGAGTACTAATGTATCATTTACACCCCTAATGACAACTCCGTAAATTCTCGTTGAGTCTTGTGATCGAATTTCTTTTTTTCCGTTACGACAGTACTAATCATCACTTCTTTTTTAAAAGGTCTCATTGTAAATAGTTTGCCCACCATCCACCTTTGTTCATTCATACTCACGACGGTCAGTGTGCTTTTGTTTGGTTGGATACTATCCATTTCCTCTTCAGTAAATGTCAGGAACTTCCATAATCCCTCTAAATCTTCTACCACTTTATTTTTTGTTCCGACTTCAACCCACACAAGACTAACTGAAACCCTAATCTAAAAAAAAAAAGAGCCCCCAAAGACTGTTGAACGAAAACTCTTATAATCACCAAGACTTTATTCATCTTACGTTGAAAAGACTTTTTTTTTAATTAATTAATTATTTAATTATAAAAAATTATTATTTATTATCACACCTCGAGAGATCAAGACTGAAACATAACCCAGTCATATTATCTAAGTTTCTTTTATATACAAAATTACAATTTTTTTATGAAATTTGCATTTTTCTAAAAAAAAAACTTGAAGAATATCAAAAAAAGAAATTAGTGTAAGAAAATAAATAAGTCGAAAACACCTTTGGGCCAACATTGAAAAATCCAAACCCAACCCAATAATCCGAAAGCCCAAAAAGCCCAAACAACCCCACCCATCTAGCTCATGTCTGTTTTGGCGGGAATCTTCACAAAAACACTAAAAAAAAAAAAAAAGTGTTCAAGCAGCACATCTCCGAAATCCGAATCAAATACTGGAACAAAAACTATTTGAAAAAGTTTCAAATTCTAACTTCATTAGTCCTAACAATGCCTTTTCCTTGTCAAAACTCTTCATTTCTTTCGATAAATACCATCGCCTTGGCAAACAAGCTCTAACCGCATTACCCATTTGACGATATTCCTCAAAGAAACAATCCAATTATGTACGTGATAAAGAGGGATGGGCGTCAAGAACCAGTTCATTTCGACAAGCTCACCGCCACAATGAAGAAGCTAAGTTAAGGGCTAAGCAAAGACCGCTGTGATTCGATGTTTGTTGCTTAGAAGGTCTATTTTGGGGTCTACGAAGTTGTCACTACAACGCAGCTTGCTGAGTTTCCTCTAAAACTGCTGCTGCTTTGACTGCTAACCACCCTGGTTATGCTCTTTGGGTTCCTGATCTTTTTATGGAAAAGGTTCAAGGTGACGGATAATGGTACTTGTTTTATCCTTCTGAAGCTCCCGGTCTAGCTGATTCTTGGGGTGAAGAGTTTAAAAGAATGTATACGCAAGATGAGAAAGGGGTAATGTGACCATTTGCCATATAGGTGCAGATATTAGCCTCCACATTGGCTGTGGTTTGCACTGGAATGTGATGTGATAATTAATCTTGTATTTTTCAAGGCTGATGATTACATCAAACTGGGACTCCTTATATGCTTTTCAAGGTATTCCTTTTCTTTTTTTTTTTTTTTCTTTTTATGGGTTAATTTTGAAACCTTATATCTTTTTCAAGATATCTTTGTTTTCAGATGGATGCTCTTGACAGCATTTTGCTTTTACATTTGATATTTTGAAGTCTTTGGTTTTTTGTCTCTTATTTATTTGGTTATTTTTACATGAACAGGATTCTTGCAACAGGAAAAATAACCTGCAGAATCTAGGCACTATCAAGTCCTCAAATATGTGCACTGAGGTTTCTGAGTTCTTAATCCAACAGAAACTGTAGTGTGCAATCTGGCATCTATCGCTCTGCCCAGATTTGTTTTGGAAAAGCTAGGC
Source organism: Durio zibethinus (assembly GCF_002303985.1). The sequence goes on from NW_019167826.1 coordinate 8,752,883, forward strand.
CTTTTAGATCTTATTTGTTATTAAATAATTCCTCTTAGCATATGATTGATTCTTTTGTTTCTTCTAGGGTTCCTATGGAGTCACACTCATCCATGCTTCTTGGAAGTAAAGGTTGGAAGAAATGATATTTTGATTTTGAAAAATTAGCTGTGGTATTTTGACTGTTGGCACTCCGTATAAAAAGTGGTTGTCACATGTAAAAGCTAAATAAGAAGCAAATCCATGCATGTTTGTTTCAATGGGCTTGTCTATAATGTTATGATTGAAAAAAAAAAAAAAACTAACTTTTAGTTGATGTCTTCATGTAATGTATTTCTTCCTTTATGTCAGGAAGAATTGGACTTCTGAAATGGCTTTTCTTTTAATTGTTTCTCTGATAGATTACCATGACTGTTACTAAAAATCTTAATAGAATCATTGATGTTAATTATTACCTAAATGAAAGTGCAAGGAGGTCAAATACACTTCATAGATCCATTGATTTAGGAGTTCAGAGTCTACCTGAAGCCTTCATCCTGCTTGGCATGCCATTTGATTCTCCAGACGTTGCTTTGATTTATTTGATTTGATTTTGCTAATTGCTTTAGCTGGACTTAAGTCTTTCTTTGTTGAATACAGGCTCAACATCTAAATAAGGTTATAACTGAGACCATCTATTATCATGTACTGAAAGCTTCTCAATTGGCTGGAAAAGATGGGCCTTACAAAACAGATAGTGGGAGGCCTGTGAGGAAGGTATTTACCTTACATGTAATTTCCAACAGGTTTAAGATGGATTATAGAATGCCATGGTTTAAGTTCTTCCAAGTATATGACTCTGCTTTTGTGGAGCATTTGCTGCACAAACTCTGGATGAGTTGCATTTCAGGAAATTTTTTGTCTATAAAATAAAACATTAAATCGAATCTCTTAAAATATAATTATGTGATCTTTTTCATGTAAAAATGGACAAAAGAAATGTGGCTGCTATGTTCAGAAGTGATATTTATAATATGCTGTCATGGTAGAATGAAATAGCATTTTTGACAGTTGTGGGTGAGCGGTTACCGAAGGGGTTACTGCCTTGGACGGCGGGTAAAGAAGCGAGAGAGGGAGAGAGGGGGCCATTGGATGATGGCACCCGAACAATAAGAAATGTATAAGAGATTTTTAGTTAAGGAAAGTCTCTGTTAGCATTATTGTATACATGAGATGCTCTTTAACTGTCATTCTCTGAAGTCATCTAGGCAGTCCCCTATTCCAGTATGGAATGGAGTAGGGACTCCACCTTTCCTTGATATAGACATGTACTTGATATATACGTGGATAGCATACACTATCTCTAGAGAATCTGTTGTTATCTTGTAGTGGAATAGGGATATTCTAGATGTACTATGATATCGATACTGTTATCTTAAGAGAGGTGAAGGAGGAATGGGCTCCTCTTTGGAATTAACAAAATCTAGAGTCTTGGATGAATCCTCTTGAAACAGATCGATCAACTCTAGAAGACATGATGGCTGTTAAGCCCAGTGAATAACCTAATTCAGAGAGATAACCTGATCTCTAGACACTTGCCCTACTTCTAAAGAGAGATAGAAAAGGTTGGGGAGTCCCAGCTGCTGAAGTGGCATAGTGACAGGTGAGAGCAATAATAACAAAAGCAGCGGAAGATCCCGTAGTAGTATATTCGGTTGTTTGCGGACCTCAAAGGTTGACTTTCCATTGCGCACCTCGAATGGGAAGCTGCTGGACTATTTCGTTCTCCATGCTCCTGAGTCAATTCAGTGAGTATAATTATGATAGAAATAAACTTCAAAGATAGTACCATGCAATCTACAATTGTCATGATTGGTCAAAGAAAGAGATATGGAATGAATAAGGACAATGGATTTACAAGGAAGAAATTTAACTCCCTTATTTTCCTTTAGGGAATACTTCAGGTGGACATGTGGGGTGTAATACCATTGGATTGCTGATATTGGGATGATCTTAGAGAAATGATATCCAAGAATGGGGTGAGAAATTCTCTTCTTCTAGCACCTATGCCAGCTACTATGACCAGCCAGATTCTTAGCAACGAAGATTGCTTTGAGCCATACACCTCCAACACCTACAGTTGCAGAGTTTTAAGGTTTTAATGTTTGTAGTGATTTGGCTCTTCAAAGCAGGGCTTTGCATCTGTCTGCAGCTAATCCCTTTTTATTTTCAGTGGTGAATTTGTTGTAGTGAGCAAGCAATGACTTCATGATTTGACGGAAATGGGCCTATGGTGTCATGCTCTTAAGACTGAGATACTTTTCCACAATGGCTTAGTTTCTAAAATACTTGAAGAGCTTAAGGCTATCTACAAGGACTGATACCTTTGGTTCTTTTCCATTTCTTTTTGAGCTGCAGTGTAACAAATCTTGTTTATCATTCTAATCTACTATTGGCATCTAATACCAGGACTGTGTGGGAGATCAAGCAAAATACCCTGGTTAACATGGCTGTTGTTGGGGATGCTATATGGATCAGAGTCAGAGTTTGAATATTCACATGGAGCAAGATCCTGGAAAGCTAACTGCCTTGCATATCTATGCCTGTTCCAAGGTATCATCTGTTCATGCAACATTCTGACGTTTAAAATCTACAATTGTCGATGGCCAAAAAGAAAAGAAATTTACAATTGTTCTATGGGAGTTCTAATGTTTGATTTTACATTTAAATTGCAAATTCTTTAATGAGATTTCTACTGTTTTGCCTTTCCATGATTTTGTGCATTGAACTTTTTCAAATTTGTTACTTAAAAAACAATATTCATCTTTTGATTCTTATGTTTTCTGTTCTTGTGTAGATAACATATATAACATCTTTTTTTTCCTGGGGTCTAAAAACTGGGATGTATTATCTACGAACATGTGCTACAGCTGATGGCATCAAATTTACTGCTGATACTTTTGTTCTCAACAATGTAATTCTCTTTCTTTCCTCTAATGTTTCATCTTGTAGGGGAGCGGGTTTGGCATTCCAAAATGGAACCATCAAGAAGAAATCATGCGAAAATAATGTAGAAACTTCAAAGGAACCTGTTTTGTTACATTTCAAATTAATATCTAATTTGCTTGCAATGGATTTTTCTTGTCCTTTTCTTATTTGGCTTTTCTTTTAACATTTAATGCTAGATTTACAAAGAAATACTTGTACCGTAAAATCAAATTAGAATGATAGAAAATATTTTCTTCTCTGATGTAACTATCAATGGCATCCACTTTGTATCTTCAATATATATTGCATTACATTTTGGTTAATTTGTGTTGAAATACAGGTAAATGCTAACTTGGTGAGCAATGATGTCAATGCCTTGAAGACACAAACTGTATGTTTGTTGCAAAATGGAGAAGAGTGCATGCCTCGTGGAAGATAAAATTCCATTTTGTCAAATCTTTTAGTGAAGATCTTATTGACAAGTAAGAACAATGGAAGGCTGTAAGCCTATCTCTTGAGCATCAAGCACCTTGAAATGGAAATGAAAGGATACTAATATAGTGTAAGTATAGATCTGGCCATCTTGAAACAACAGCATGGTCTAGCTTGTTTTCTCCATATAGCCTTTTTTGCATGAGTTCTTGCATGGCTCCCGTTCATCGGGGTGTTGCCATTTAGTAAGTATGCCAACGTATATAGTCTTCTTTTAAATGTTTGTGGAAGAAAAGTCACATCATGTTATATAAAAGTTTCTGTTGTGTTCAGCTGATTTTTGTTTTATCTGATGGTCACATATACCATTAATGTTATTGTTGATCTCTCTTTTGCATGAGTTTACCTATAGTCTTTGTATAAAACTTGCTTTGCCTGTCCGGGCTTTGATTTAGGACTTTTGTAGGCCAATATAGAATGTCTTGTCATCAGCAGTTGGCAATGTTACAATCTTTAGTCGAGAGTCATTTGTTATGGAAAAGCTGGAAATGGAATTGCTGGCTAAAAAATTTGTCTTTTTATTTGATTTCGGATATTAAGGGGGGCCTCATGTTTAATCTTTATCAAACATGTTAAATTTTGAGCTTCCAAACTAAAACTCATTGAAAAGAGGTGGGAAGGCCCTTGTTATATTCAAGTGTCCAAGATACTCCAAACTTAAAATCAATATGTGATCTATTTTATCATTAGTTAATACTCCTCCCTTGTAAAGATGATAAACGTATCATGTGGCCAGAACTTCAAGCATAAGCATAACAAATCCATCGTCTAGCATAGGCGTAACAAGTCTATCTTGTAGAGTCCCTTGTTATTTTCAAGTGTCTAGGATATGCCGAATTTAATCAATGTAGGATTTATTTTACAACCACTTAAATCTTCTTTCAGAAGCCCTAGTTCGTAGGTTGTACACTTTGTCAATTGTCAGCGATTTCAAGCACTATTGCAAATGAATTGATCTTCGTTAAAAATTTTGTGACTAAATCTTCTAAGTTACTTGGTACGTAACCAACGCCGTCAGATTTGAAAAGCATTCGAGGAGAACTAGGTTTGGATTTACTGAAAATGGTGAGTAGGATTATTTTTGATTATTTCTTTATGACTGACATGAGCTGCGAGAAAACAAAAGGTGAGACTTTTTGATTTGTCATGAGATATGGATATCCTTCTTTGCCAAAAGTCAACATCAAAGGAATGGTCCTAAGTTGAACTTTGGATTCTATCTAGGTTTTGTTTTTAATTGGTTTGGAAGTTTCCCTTCCAACCAGCTCCCACTTTCCATCGGATTCAAAAAAGCAAGTTGCATTCATTAAGGCTGGTTGATATCTTCTTTCTACTTTTATTTTCCTATCTTTGGTTTGATTTCTATAGAGAATCATGTTTCTGTTATTCTGATGATAGGAAATTCTATAGTGGATATATACTGAGTTTTGCATGTGGAGACTGGAGAATGATTTGACAGTGACTCAGCACCTTTCAGAAGATCATTGATATTTGCGGCTTTGATAAGAATATCAGCCCTATAATGCTTTAGATGTATGTGGAACAACTTTCTGGTAAGCAAACTCTTTTGCAAACTTTCCGTTAGTGGAAAAACTAATACAGTTAGTATCGTTATTGTTTCAAGATATTTGATAGTGTATGAAAAGGAATATTTTCGTCTTGATACACTACAACTCATGTAATTATGAAAAATTCGTGCAGGCTGATTAAATATTCTAAATGAAGACCTACTCAGAATACTTCATGTTGTAGAAAGGATTAATGTTGTGAATGACTCTTAAATTATAATGAAATATTTAATGTAGTACTTAAATTCTAAAATCTTTAATATGATACTTAAATTATGAATATGTTAACTAATGTGATATTTATCCTTAACATGATTAGTTTCAAATGAGATGAGGCAAACAAATAACTTTTTAACATATTCATAGTTTAGGTATCACATTAGAGATTTTTAAAATTTAGATATTATATTGAATATTTCACCATAGTTTAAGGATTATTTATGACATTAACTTTTATAGAAAACTTAAATTGTATTTATATGCTGGTAGCTGCTAATGCATTCTCTTAATTTCTTTTTCGGTAAATAGAGTTAAAGTTTTAGAAGTTGTAATGCTGTTAAATCAAATGAGGTTGGTTCTAATTTTGATCCATAATTAGATTTAATTGGTAAAATCCTTGCTTTCTCACTTTGTTGACTATAATGTAGGACTTTGTAAAATTCTACAATAGCTGCAGGATTTGTAGCTATCCCTGACCAGACACTGTAGCTGAAAGTTTGTTTTTAAGTGGTGCGTACTTTCCACTTTCCAGGCTGTTTGGCCTCTGACTCCTGATGATTGGGAAGGTATTTCTTTCAATCTACACCAGAAAAGGCCTGAGCCTGTAACCTGCCATGCATTTATGTTCTTTCCTGTTCACCTTAGTCTTTAAGCTCCTTATTTCTAGTCTAAATGGAAAAGTAACAGAACTTCCAAACATTTTTACCGCTTTGATTCCGTTGGTCCAAGTGCATCGCACCCATCCAGGACAAGACAAAAAAATAATAATAATAATTGTCCACTTTCTGCTTAGAAACATGTTAGTCGTTTCTGTAATTTTCAGGAATCATCGTGGAAGCCTGCAAGATTTTGGAGTTACATGGCAATTCGAAGTTATCTCCAACACCAAAGATCAGGACAAACCAGAAAAATTCAACTTTGAAAAGTTCTAAATGCTTTGATTACAAGTCATTTTCATGATGAAGTATTCAAGCCGATCTTTGCTATCTTAATTTCATTACTATGCTATTTTTTATATTTTTTGTCCGAACAAAATTTAAGATGGGAGGAAGTTTTCTCATTTCAAAATCGAGTAAAAAGGATTTATATTGAATTTATAAATTGTTCACTAAAAAAATTTATGATAACAGATTCAAATTTAAATCTTACAGGTAAAATATTTTAATCATTTTAACTTAATCAGCCCTTTTTACATTATTGTTATCATTTCTGTTTCTTGTTCAGGGTGTTCAAACGGTGAACCTTTTTTTATGCCGAGTTAAACCTTAAAAGGTATGTGTGTGCGCTGGCATAGTTGTAACTTTTCAATGAATAGTTTGTCTAAAAAGCCAATAAGAAGCCACCGCCAGACACTTTCTTATGACGGGGGGCTATGACCTCCCTTTCTTCACACTGACCTTAAATCAGTTTCACAGTGAAGCTAGCTATGGATGGAAGTGGGGTTTTTGCCATTTTTCTGTTTCCGAATGGCCCAAGTCGATCGATGCCAAAGCCTCAGGCCTTTTGGAATTATGAATGTATAACATCTCACCCAAAGAGGGAAAACGACCCCATTTTCGTGAACGACGTGGCATAAAGAAAATTTAAAAAAAAAGGTGGGGATTGACAGTGAAAGGCCGGTGATGAATTGATGAAAATTTGAGATGCAATGAACTTGAACTCAAAAGAGTAGACATCAGAGTTGAAAAGAAAGCAAGTGCTTGAAGCGGCTTATAGTGATCTAACAAGTCATTGCAAATTTGACTCCTTTGAAGGGTTTCTAACTTCAATTTTGGGCTAAGTAAAATTCTGGTGCACCACCGTCCATGCTTGCTGCAAAAATGAAATGTCATTTTCAGATAGTTTGTTCGTGGTCACGAGTAATAAAGAAAAGACTCTTAATATAAGCACATTTTTATTTTTGTGTTTGAGATTTGGCTAACGGCACTGGAAGATCTTATCTTTGACATTTTGAGTTCACAATCTTTTTCTACCGAATCAAGACTGGTCGGTCTATTTGTCAAAATTACTAGCTTGATAAAAAATTAGTAAGAAATACATTTTTTTTTTTATTTGAAAATGTGAGGATTCCAGTGTAAGTTCTTTTTTTAATATTCTGACGTAGCCGATAAGGCTTACAAGGCATTTAGTAAGTGGAAGGCTGATATGATCGCTCATCGAGCTTTTTATTTTGGAGGGTGAAATTCTATCATTTTCCAAAAGAAAAGGAGCATTGCTACTTTGACTAAAATGGTAGGGTGGAGTGGAAATTGGGATCGAAAGTGCATCTCCAAACTTGAGCCTTAATGCTTTCTTTGCTTTTGCACTAAACAAAAATAGATGAGAAATGAGCATCAATGAGTTTTAAGTTTCAAAATCCCCAGTTTCTGCATTCCCTCAAGATTGTATAGGTTAACATCATCTCATTTCTTTACAAAATTTGAGATTTTCAGTCTGATTTTAGACATTGTAAACAAAGTGAAAAGTACGAAAGAGAGAGGTCCATCATGTAATTCACCACTATTTTTTTTCTTCTCTTTTCAATTCCACATTTGGCCTTCGAGCGTGGAACATATGTTTGTTGGAAAAAAAAAAATATATATATATATATATATATATAAGATTACTTTGGTCTACGATTGCAGTTGAAAATTACAGTAAAAAGTTAACGAATTGAATTTCTTTTTTAAATTTTAGTTAAAAACTAAGATGAAAAATTGAACATGTTGAATTGATCATAAGTTATGGGCCAAGATTTTGGTAAAAAAATAAAATAAAAAAATCTATATATTGATAGATAGAATTATTTATAATATATATATGTGTGTATATATGAAAGTAGGTGCCTTATATTAATAAATAAAGAGATGGGTATGTCCCATTTATTGTGTAGTCCACGTTGTGTTTCGATTGAGTGCCTATCTTAACTTAAGATCCTCAAAGCAAAGATCATTTATAAATAATTAAAATTCCAATCCACTTTAATCTTTATCATTATCTTAGTTTGGAGTGAATAGGAAATTCACGCATGCATCTGCTCCCAACTTTTAAAATCCTTCTTCATTAATTACCTCGATTTCTTTGTTTTAATAAGAAATTAAAAAGAATTTAAGTTCATCCATAACCCTAAATGCAAATATATTTTTTCTTCTCATCAAAGATTTATTTTTTGTAAAATAAAGATTATGAATTCAACATTCTACCTTTAAGCGTACGTAAAGCTTAAGCATTAAGTTCAGTCCATATCTTCTCATCAATTTATTTTTTCAACTTTTTTATTTTTTTATGATTTCATTCTTTATGCTTATAGGTTTCCATTTTTCATTTTGTTTACAATGCAAGCGTGACGTGCGGAAAATTGGACCCATTTAACCTACCCTTTTTTTTAATTTATTTTCTATTGGAAATGTCTAAACCTAGATTAACTTTTTCTTTCATTGCAAATTGAAATTAAACTTTACATTCCTAAATGCTAAAAAAAAAAAAAAAAAAAAGAATTTAATGGAAAAAGACCTTTGACTAAAACTTTGGACGCTGGTATTGTTTGGTAGGCATATATTCTTTTAAATGGCATATTTAAACATTTTATAAAATAACAATTTTATCGATGACAAATAATACTATGGACTGTGCCAAAATATGATAGAGAAACTTAACCAAAATTTCCATTATCAAATGAATTACACTCGCAATCAAAACAAAGAGAAGAACCAAATTAAATTAATAATAATATGATATAATTGTAATCTATATGGTATTCAATGAATTAATTACTTAATTTGAAGTTTATATTTAAATTATATTTTTGAATACTATGCTAAAGCTAGTACATCCTATAAATTGAATTAATAAAGTCATGTAATCATGTATATTGTGAAATACTTGTTTATTCTTCATTTAATTTGAATATGTTCATCGATGTAATATAGTTTGAACTAATTTCACACAATTAATATGTTCATCGATGTAATTCTTTTGCATGTCCAATTGATCACTCCAATTTTACTATTGTAAATGGTACATACTCTCTATCCTCTTCGCACACATAATATGCGTTCAACTTCTTTTGGATTTTTTTTCAAATGGTAGAATACTAAATTTTTAATCTTAAATATATAAAAAAAAAATAAAAGTCAAATTAAGGAAAATATTCCGTGAGAAAAAAAAAAAAAGGTACCATGTGAGTTTAATTTATAATTAAGAATTTGATCACACGTCAAGCTGAGTAAGATTATTTCAACCATCTTTTTCTTCTATTAACACAATTTGCTTTATAACAGCTTATATTGTTCCTCGTGCGACTGGCACGTGTCCACGTTTTGTTGGGCCTCTTTATAAAGTTGAAGTCATCCTTGTACTCTTTCTTTGCTTTTTGTCTAATTTTGAGTATCTAATCTCAACTTTACCACTCATGAAACGAGTGAAAGTATAAAGGATTTGATGCCTTGGGCTGCTGGCTATGACTTCTTCCAGAATGATGACCAAACGATCTAAGAATTTATCTTAAAGGAAAAGGTAGTGGCTCTAGAATGTAGGCATATCAAATTCGAATTTTGTTAGGATTTTTTTTTTTTTTTAATTCACTTTTATGCTTCTCTTATTCTATGTCCCACATGTTTTTCCGTTACATATAACACAATGCTAATTATGAAGCTTAATATTGATTTGATTTATTTTGCCGAATTTTGGTGATAAATTGTTTATTATTTTCATCACAAATGTAAAAAATATTTGGTGTTTTAAGGGTGATTGATCCAAATTCCAACCTACAATTGCCAATTGTTCACAAACTTAACCTACAAGAAAATAAACCGTTACTGACAGTAAATAAAAATTATTAAGGTTACAAGTTAGAAGTTAGAATTTAGCCAAGCCGATCATGCATGATTAGATTTAGAACCATGTAAAGCAGCTGACTTGACCGAAGTCTGGTCCATTTAAAGATCAGGATCATGTCAAAATACTAGAGCCATATTTCAGGAATCAGACAAACCGAAATCAACTTGATTAGGGATTTTAGCAAATTAACATCAATTTCATCATTTGGATAACTCATTATCTGGAATTCATCAAGAATTGAACCATACAAATAGATTCATCAAATATGTGCGTGTACGTGGAGGCTGAAGAATGGAATGATTAATTCTTAATTGCAGCACTAGAATAACTCATGTTAATTTGAACCATTTCTTTAAACAATAAAATATAAATATTTAGAATTAAAAATTTAATTTATTTGATTCATGTAATGATCCTTAAAAAATAACATTTAATAAGTCTGATATTCAAACTTTAATACTTACAATTCTTTCTTTTATATTTAAACCACAATTTTCTTTGTATATAAAAAAATAAACGTTAATTATTATTGAATCAAATGCTCATTTGGAAATGATTATTATTTATGCAATTTTATTCTAACATTATTTAATAAAAAGCAAAAATCACGCGTAGAAAAAGCAGATAATTGCTCTAATATATGCATGACGAAACTAGATTGAAAACAAACAAAACAAGAAAAAAAAGTATGTGTAAGCGTGCTTAGTTCTACATGAAAAGCATGCATCAATTTCCCTCTCTTTCCCCTTTTGTTTTTTCTCCTCCCGTGGGTGCTAAAATATTCTGTGATCTTCGTTAGATATCAACCCTTGCAATGCCAATATTAATCGTTATCAGAGAATCTTTTGAAAAAGAAAAGTCGTTGCTATTATTTTTTAGTAATATATATGTTTTTATCAATGAAACTTTGTTTTAATGGCAGTACCAGATTTCTAGTTCAAGTTTGTTGAATTTATTCAATTATATGTTAATTCATTAATTGGTGTATTTATTTGATTTAATTTATTAATTTTTAATGTTATACAAGAATACTTATTATATGTGATTGTAATTTTTCGTTATATTAATATTTTCATAAAAAAAAAAGTTTTTTACAAAAAAACTTCAATCCCTTATTCTATATAAATCCACCTCTCGGTCCTACCATTCAAACATGAGACTTTCTAACATTTGCTTGCATTAAATTTAGCTCTATTCCAAAAAAAAAAAAATTGATATCGATATTAAATTTTATTTAAATAAAAAATTGATATATGTTAAGAATTTATTTATGTACAAATTAAATTAACACTTTATTTAAATATGAATTAAAAGTTAAAGAATTTATTTGATTTCAACTTATCTAAATAAAAAAATTAAATTTAAAGATTTTTTTATTATTATTTTAACCTTAATTTAACTCTCTTTCTTTTCGCAAAATCCTTGTGCGCATAAACTATTTAAAGAAATCTATATATAGCAACAAGAAAATTAATTTGGAAACATTGAAGGGATTTATAAATTTGAGTATGTGGGGTACCTGCCGATTATTTTACCTTGTTTATGTCATATCTAAACAATTAAATGCTAAAAGCACATTTCCTTGAGAAAACAACAGAATAATTTTGTTGCCATCTTCGCTGTGGGAATATTGTTCAAAGGGATTTCTCCTATGTATCTTTCTTTATCATCCTTATCCGTTGTACAAGTGCGACGCGTAGAAAATTAGTGCATCAACATATTAATTCAAGAATAACTCAAAAAGAATAAATCAAAGTTCAAGATTGAATTATTCAAGTACCAAATAATTTTTGGAAGACTTGTAACTCTCATCTCTACGGTCTCTATACGTGATCATACCCATTAATAAATGTGTATCATTTTTTTTTTTCTAGAAAGAGGGCTCATAAATGATTATTGTACTTGACTGTCAAAACAATAAGAAGTACATGTATGTTTTTTAGCATTTTGCTTAATAGAGCAATTACAACTTAAAATTATATAAGATTTATCAAAATTTTATATGAAATATTTATATATATAAAAGTTATTAATATTTACATAATTTTTTATTATAATATTATAATAAAAAAATTGTAAATGATATGCTTTAATTTTTTGATGAGGTTATAGATATAAATTAATCAAAATTAAGAATTATATTCTATATAAAAATTGATAAATTAAATTAAATATATAAATCAATCAATAAATATTCAACATATAATTGAACAAATTTAATTTATAAAATTAAATTAAACTCAGATATGGTGAGATTTGAATATGAAATTAACTTCAAAATTTTAAAGTTCTTCCTTACTACAAATTAAGTTAAGGTCTCATTAATGTATTCTAATTGAAATTTTTAAAAATTTGAAATTTATTATCTCGATGAAAAAAAATTACTATATTGAAAACCAAAAATATTTTTTTTTTATAAAATCATATGTATCAACAAAAGTTGCAATAAAAAATGATGGTGATGGTTATGGGTAAAATTATCAACGTGGTCTTCATTATCATTACTAGTAGTACCCGAAAAACAACATAACTTTGAACTAAAATTTTCTATAAACCCTCTAATTCTAGCTATTATATTACTAGTCAGGTATTATATGTATTGTCCAAAACAGTGATAGAATAGCTATGTAGTTAATAAGGGATGAAATTTACGAAGTTCACAAATAATATATAAAACGGTTAGCAATATTATGGAACTTCTGAATGGAGAGTTTTGTAGTTTCCTAAATGTTAACGTTAAGAATAATAAAACATTTTTTGCTCAAAATTAAAATATTACTCTAAAAGTATTTATATTTTTAATGACAACTCCCTATGTCATGTAACTTTTTAATTTCTTTTTTTTTTTTAATCATTAAGTAAGACAAAAAAGTTGAAACAATATATTACTTTAGTTTATTAAATAAAATTGTCAGAAAGCCTAAATTTCATTTATTGTCGTAATGATTTTTAAGTTATTTAAAAAATGAAAAGAAAAAAATAGAGTCACAATTAATTTTTTTTACATGAAATTAATCTTTTTTTAAAACATATCTTTTTAACAAAATTTTAAAATTAATTAAATTTTATTAAAAAAATAATTTTAAGATTTGCGAAACAATTTGAATCTAAGAGTCAATTACGTATAAAGAAAGCTTAGCGTCCCTATAACGTTCGTTTGAAACGGTATTAATTAATTATGTGTTATCTTTTAATTTTGAAAAAAAAAAAGTCTTAGTTTCGGTGTTTAAAAAAATTATTTCTTTTATTTATCGAAATTTCAATTTTTTATTCTTTTTATTATTATTTATTGTTATTTTCATTTATTTGAGAAAATTAAATTAGAACTATTTAATTAAAAAAAATTTAGAATGTTTTAGTATGTTGGTAATATCAAAGGAACTTTTTTTCACCTAGATATTTCTTAGACATTTTTTTTCAGAATACCTTAAATCTCCATCTTCAAAGGCTCATATTTATTTTTCATAAAAACAATACCATGTATGTGATACGAATGACAATATATTGATGTACACATTTTATTTTTCTTTTAAAAAAATTATTATTTATTATTATTTATTTATTTATTTATATTTGAAGAAAAAAGAAATTTTTATCATATTAAAATTTTTTTATAAATACTCTAATATATTTATAGTATTTTAAAAAATCTTCTCACCTAGAGATTTTGTAAAGCATCACTACTCAAAATATTTTAAAATTTTATCATCGGATAAAAATTTCTTTTTCATAATTTTTTATTATTAATTTAGTTAATTTTTATTTTTATTAACAATTTTTAGTTAATTTTTATTTTATTTTTATAGAAAATAGAAAAAATTTTATTGTATTGAAATTTATTTTATAAATACTTCAATACATTGTTAGTATTTTAAAAAATCTTCTTACTTAAAGATTTCGTAAGTATTGCTAGTTGGAGTACCTTACAATCTCTTCATCGAATAAAAATTTCATTTCTTACATTTTTTTCTTATTTTTATTAATTTTTTAGTTATTATTCTTTTTTATTTTTTTCAAATTTAAAATTATCAAAATTTTAAAAATTATTTTCATTTATTATTGTTATTATTATTATCTTTAGTTATTTTCTATTATATTATTATTTTGTAAGGTTTATTATAATTTTTTAATAAAACTATAAAAAATTTAAACTTTATTTTTCATTATTTATTGTGATTTATCTTTTCATTTTTATTATTGTTATTATAAAAAAAGCAACAAATATTAAACATACATTAATAATAATAATAATAATAATAATAATAATAATAATAATAATAATAACAAACTTAAAATGATAAAAATAAAAAAAAATAAACCAAAAAATAAAAATAAAAAATTTGAACTAAATCAGTCAACGATACGATCAACATTAGTTCAACTAAACCGACTGAGGATTGAAAGCAGTTCAATTAGATCGATTAAAGGGTGGTTCAATCAAACTGGTCTAAGCTAAGGGAATAATCAGGTAGCCGACTCGGATCACAGGTCGCGTGTGAATCCTTCAAAACTTAAACAACATCATTTTGGCCTCATAGTTTATTATAAAAGGCACATTTTTTTTTTACTTCATTTCTTCTTTTGTTTTTTTTTTTAAACCTTCTAACTAAAAAAAAATTTAGAGCTTTCTGCTGTAGCCAAAGTCTACGTCGTGCCATTGTGTCAACAACCGTGCTAATCGTCGATGGTGATCACCAGTCGTTGCATCGATTATCAAAAAAATCTAAAAAATAATACCAAAACTATTCTCTAAGTCTCCTTTTTTCAAATCCAACCTCATTTTCACCTAAAAAAATCTCAAATCTCTTAGATCTATTTTTCAAACTTTTGACCAAAAAATTTATTTTTTTATTTTTTTGTTGATTTTGTTTTTTGTGAATTCGGGAGTTAGGTCCCTATTTTAGAGGAATGTGGTTTTTTGTTATGTGTTTGATTTTTGGTTTTAGGCTAGAGGTTTTTGTTTTTTGTTTTTTATTTTTAGTTTGACAGAGACCTTTTTTATTTTTTTGTGGGTTTTTTTTTTTTAGGTAAAATCTCCTTCTTTCCTCTTCTTTTGGCATTCATATAAATTTATTTATAAAGTTTTGGTCATGACCCTACTGCTAGAGTAATGGCGTCAAGTGCGATTGGCAATGGATAGATGCTTGGTAGGGTATGGTGTCTGCTAGGGTTAGGTAATGACCCAAAGGGGTACAGGCTTTCAGGGACTATAAGGGGTGGGTGGTCATTGCCATTGGTCCCCTAGCCCTTTTTAGTTTTTTTGTGTGTTTTTTTTTAATTATTAATTAATTAATTATTTTATTTAATATTTTATTTAATTATTTTTAATAAAATTAAACAAAATCCAAAATCAAAACTTAATCTAAAAATTTTGGATAAAATTTAGTATCTATATTTTTATAAAAATTTTTATATTATTTTATACGATGATGTTAATTATATTAATATATGTTTAATAATTACATAAATTTTAATTCGGATGAATATATATATATATATGTTTATATTAATTGTTTAATTCGGATGTATATATACGTATAATTTTCATCTAAAATAAGTTAATTATATTAATATATGTTTTCTTAATTTCTACACGTGCGTATATATATAATTTTAAAGAAGTTTGACCAATTCTTCTGACATTAACGAATCCCAAAAAAAAAAAAAAAAAAAAAACCTGTCCTCAGCCTTTTGCATGCCAAATGCCCTGTTTGGCACCCCACAAATCTAACCTTCGATACAGACTAATCTTACACGTAAATTTCAAGTTTTACTATGTGCGAATAAATTTAATATAATATTTAATTTATTTAATTATTTTAATAATTTTAAATATAAATGTAATATAAATTAAATTTTTTATATTGTAATTTTATATGAAAAAAATTGAATCGGCCCTAATCTAATTGGGCAAAGAATAAGTTGAAATTAATCATAAGTCCAAAATTTTGTCAATAATCTCCTTTTGACCTTAGTAATTTGAAGCATCTTAAATTGAATTGTTATATTGTTTTTCTGGTGTTGAGTTTCTGTTAGAATATACTACGGTGTTCTGTGGGAAAAAGAAAAAAAAAAAAAAAAAAGAGAAACGTGTTTTGACCATATACATGAGACATATAAAATTAAAAAAAAAAAAAAGAGAAAAATTGTTAAGGCAATTTCTTTTTTATTTATATATTAACATTAATAGTTTTATGTAAAATTTTAATCCAATTACGATGACTATTGGTTGATGCAAATAAATAACCCAAACTTCAAAATCCGCCGCTTTCTTAATTACCTTTTTTATATTCTTTTTAGACTAACTCAATATTCTGAAATTCCTTTGTGAATAAAAAAATTAAAAAAAAAAAAAAAACCTAACTGAAATTTCAATGTAAAACTATTAAAAAATATATAGTACCTTGTTTTATTTTACCAGTCTAGCTTCATTTAGTTTTTAAATCCATGGTTTGAAACTACATATGCAGTTGGCAATTGGAATCAAAAGTACAACCATAAACTAATTAATCAGCCTGGAAGAACTTGCAATCAAATTCAATAATAACCTCTTCAACTTTACACCTAATGCCAAATTCAGTTTGATCTTTTTCCTTTCCTTTTAATATAAAAGAGACTGTAATTTAAGAATATAATAAAAGATTATAGATAATAAAATTTAAAATTATTAAATGTTCTTTTAAAATGATTAAATGAATTAATCAAATTAAATTTCGATTTTAATTTCATCTTTCCCTCTTGAATCTTATAAAATTAGCCAGAAGAAATCATGTGATTAGGTTAATTAACTTACCCTGTTCAAACCAATTTGGGTTAGTATACCCAGTTGGTGCTGAATAATCATACAGTCCATTTTACTAATAATGGGCAATCATTGATTAATCCATAGCCCAAGTTGCTAACTCCCTCAGAACTTTAACATTTTAAAGTCGGTATTCAGAA
The DNA here is from genome assembly GCF_002303985.1 of Durio zibethinus. Next base: position 8,769,868 of record NW_019167826.1, read on the forward strand.
CTCAATTCAAACATGAACTCTTTGTTTTTTTTTTCTTTACTTTATTTTCTTTTTCCTCCCAAAAAAGCAAACCTCAATCGACTTCTTAGGCTCTCTGTCGGTTAGTTCTTCCTAGAACACTTAATTAAATCAGTCAAATTTCATGGTGTGAATATCTCATTTATCTGCCATATTCTTTTGCAATCACATCTCTGATAATAAAACAACAAAAAACAAAAAAAAAGGAACCATGTATAAAGAAAATAAATACAGTACAATTTTATATCTCCAAAGTTGGTGATGGTGAGATATATGTATTGGTAAATTTCAGGAGGGTACTGTTACAATGGCGGCTGATCAAAGCTTCAGCTTTTGAAATTTCCTTATCGACATATAAAACCCTCATCCCTTCATTTCAAAACAAAGGCTCTCCTTCAATTTTTGCGGCCAAATCCCCTTAACAGGGTAAGTCATTATACAATTTTTTTTCAATAAAAAAAAAAAAAAAAAAACCAAAGTTTACATTGGATTTCATGTGCCCACTCAACAAGGTGGCGCATCACAGAGGGTTAGGTGAGTACGTCAGGTTTCCTCCAGTTGGAGATGGCGGTACTGAAGAAGAACAACAAGAAGATAGCTACTCCCAAGAAATACAATCCCACTTATCTCAAATTCGAGAACTGAACCAGCCGATGATGCAATATAGGAACCAAGCAGAAATGTTTTTTGGAACCCAGAGTCAAGGGACCGAGATGTCTGCAATTGTATCTACCCTGACACATGTTGTCTCAGGGCAAAGGACTGCTGATTGGGGTTACGGTGCTAACTTAGCTGGCATGGTCTCGTCTAGTTTTGGTCATTCTGGCTCAGCCTCTTCTCCTTCTGCTGTTTATTCTCCTCCTTCTGGTTCTGGTTCTGGTTCTCGTTCTGGTTCTGGTCTCTGGATTGGTCAAAAAAGAGGGCGTGAAGGAGAGGTTACTGCTCAATTGATTGAGTCTGTACCAAGGGTTCAAAGAGCGTTTGCTGATCTTAGAGGCTCTCATGCCGATTCATCATCTGGTGTAACTACTGGTATATGTTTTTCACCAATACCATTTTATCCTCCATTTTTTTTCAAACCATTCTTTGCAAACTGATTTTCATTCTTCTTTTCTTCTTCATCATCTCTTTTTTTTTTTTAGTGAAAATCTAGGGAATTCCATTGCTTTTTTTCTTTGCTTAAATATTCTTACATAAGATTACATAATCTAGAAAAGATCTTTTATTTTCTTATTATCAATAATTTTATAATACCATTTTTTTATAAAATATTAATTACATAACAGTTTATTTTAAAACTATCACAAAATAATAATAAAACCATGTAATATTGCATGTCTTTCAACAAGTTATATTGCCTCAACTTGGTTTTTAAGTTTCGAATAGTCAGGTTTAGAAAAACATTTTAAAATCCAAAGCTCCAATGAAATAGTTCATCAGTTTTGAGCATTACCATCTTCATTTAGGATTCAATCTCTCAATCATTTACCTTCAAAGCAATAATTTGCTTTCTTTGTCAATATTCCATCTCTCCATTTTTTTTTAACAGTTACCGAAGAAACTAAAAACGTAGTTGCACCACCAATAACAAGTGCACCTCCAACCACATCAACAGAAATAGCACCATCAGCTTCCTATGAAGAAACCGGCGAGCGGAGAAGGAGATATAGAGGCGTTAGGCAAAGGCCATGGGGAAAATGGGCAGCAGAAATACGTGATCCACACAAAGCAGCAAGAGTTTGGCTTGGTACATTCGATACAGCAGAAGCGGCAGCAAGAGCCTATGATGAAGCTGCCTTGAGATTCAGGGGAAACAGGGCCAAGTTAAATTTCCCGGAAAATGTCAGGCTCGTTCCTCAACCAATGCAGAATTTTCCCGCTATCCAAACATCAGTTACTAGTTCTCAAACAACCCATTTTCCAACATCTCATTCTGCGCCAATGCCATCATATTGCCAAACCCAATCTCTTCAGAGCTCTAATGCTGATATGCTGAGAGATTATTGGCAGTACTCTCAGTTGCTAAAGAGTTCTACTGATTTACATGGAAAACAAGCTACAACCTTGCTAGAGCAGATGACTCAATCTTCTCAGTTAGCTAATATTCAACAGCCATTGCTATCTTCTTCTTTGTCATCTTTACCTTCTTCATTTGCAGCTTCTTCAGCTCCCGGTTCTTCATCATCTTTCTCTGCTTCTTTTCCTCTGCTATTCGCTGAGCAGCAACAAATGGGCATTTTCAGGCAGCCGTCTAATCAAACTCAGGCTAGTGGGTCAGATTTTCCGGTGCCGCCGTGGTCTCATCCTAGTCATTATCCTCCATCCACTGGTTTATAGTAATCCCATTTTTTTACAAAAAAAAAAAAATAATAATAATAATAAAATAATATTTGAAAATTTTAGGATCCTTTCCTTTTTTTTTTTTTTTTTTGAACTTTATATTTGCATGTAGCTAGATTTGATATGGATTATTATTCTCATCATTGTTATTGTAAAGAAAAAAAAAAGAATCAAAAGGAACGTTAAAATTAGTCTAAAGTTCAAGAGGGGGATAAAAACAAAGAGACATTTAGGATTTTAGGCATAGTTGTGTTGTCAAGGATTTGATGTCTACTTTCCCTCGATTATCGAATGAAAGATGTAGAAACCAACAGCTTATTTCAAGCTGTCTCTTGTTTGCTTTACAGCCAAAGATTCATTAAGAATGTAATTTGCTTTTTAAAATCTTATTGCGATTTCTAATTATCTTTTGCACGCTCCCTCTAATTCATCCTCACTGCCAACAACTTTTGAGAATATCCTTTCCCTCACATTTGGATTACTCTACAATGAAATGATATTTAGTTACGAATTTATATTTGATGTCAGAATATAAATGCTATATACTGATTTGAAAATTAATTATTTAAGAAATGTGATTATATTATTATACATCAAATATAAATTCTTTAGTTATCCCAAGAGATCCAACTTTTAGAAATAGCCATTCTTATTTAGCTTTGATAGTCTGTTTGTGTGGTTTGAATAGAGCTAAAACCTATCTTTCCATGCTCGAAATTTCTTTCGTCTATTTTTGGAAGTTGAAATTTGGAGAATTGGTCAAATTTTGGAGCTGAAGTAATCATATATTTGATCTAAATTTGCCAAATATGCGTAGTCTGCTTCCCTCAACCCTGCCCAGGCTGAACTGATCATTTTCAAAATGGATATTTAAATGTTATACATTGGTAACGTTGATATTAGATGGAATGATTCGTTCTTTTTTTTTTTTTTTTTTTTTTTGGGAATTGAGTCGATTTTATTAATATAAAAAATTATAAAATGGCAAAATTTCTTATAAAGAAGTTTTGTTTTCTCTTTTCTTGTGTGTTTCCAAATTCAAATTCATTTGGCTGATTTTACCTCTAAAAAGGTAACTTTATTTTCATTTTTATCAATTTCACCTATAAATAAAGTTGCATGCCACAAATCTTTTACATTGAGCCTATTTGAATTTCGAGCACTTAGTTTAGATTATTAATCACTTTCATCTCCCTGGATTTAACTTTCATTTTTAACTAGTGTTGATTCTCCAATCCCTATTTAATTAAAATTTTCATTATATGGATCACATTTAAAAATATTTTCACCTAAAAATTTATTAAAAAATTAATCATTCATAATTTTTAAGAATTTTATTGTCGGATTTGTTATTTTTCTAAAAGGTCTAAATTTTAATTCTAAATTTTATTTTATTATTTTTATAAATTTCTTACTTTTATTTTATTATTGCTTGAAAATAAATGTTACTATCATTATTGTTATTTCCTCTAAAATTTTTTATCATTTAGGTCATATTTAGAAAAAAATTTCATACAAAAATTTATTAAAAAAATAATCATTTGTGATTTTTATGAATTTTAGCTTTGAAACAATTTTTATTTATTTTCAAAAATTTATCATCTTTGATATAATTTTTATTTTTTTCAAAATTTTAATACATTTTCTTTTTGGCTCTAAAATTAATATCAATTATCATTATTGATTTTTTTTTCCCCAAATTTTCCATAATTTGGGTAAAATTTAAAAAAAGTTTCATATAGAATTTTCTTAAAGAATTCACCACCCGTGATTATTAAAAATTCCATCATCGGAAGATTTTTTATTTATTTTCAAAATTTTATCACCTTTTTCAAATTAAAAAAAAATTATTTTTAACTAATTAAAAACTATCCTAATTTAAAATTTAAATAAATAGCAAATTAAAAAACACAAAAATAATTAAATAAAAATAAAGTAAAATAAAACAAACAAATAAAGTAAAATAACTAAAAACAAAAATGATGAATAAGGATAAAATGGAATTTAATAATATTGAAAAGGAGTCATATTGAGAATCTTTAGGATATACTTTTAATCTAGCTTAGTATAGATTTACATTAAGTGTTTTTTGGACTACAAAATGAACAAGAGAAGATGTAAAATAAAAGAAATAGAATTTATATCGATTTTGAACATATATTTTGAATCTGAAACAATTTTTAAAATTTTTAATTTATCCTCAATTATTATCTATTCAAGTTACCTGAAAAGTACAATACTCACCTAAATCCTTTTAAACCTGTAATCCTAATAAATTTAATTAGCATGTATGTTACCTTAACTAATATTCAGTTGGCTTTTTTATTCTTTCCTTTTCGATATTGATTTCGTTGATATCCACAAGGATTAAGAAAATATCAAGAAGTAAACTTATCCAAATCATATTTGAAAAAAAAAAAAAAATCTGTTGAAGAAGAAGAATAGGTCAAATTAATGTCCAATTAACATGATTTCATTTTCTTCTTGTCAACCGAAATTGTTAAAAAAAAAAAAAAAAGCTTAGAGAAACCAAAATATCTCATTGTTTGGAAAGATATTATCCAAATATTAGAAAGAGGAAGCTCCATTTTACAATCACAAAAATTATTGTTTGCACTTTGCACTTTAATTTTTTTTTTAACTTTTCCTAACAAAAAGTTAAAGAAATGCTCTTAATTTAAAAAAAGAAAAGAAAAGAAGAAAAGAAGAATTTTTATACCATCCGCAACATATGCATTTAATAATTTAATCACATGAAACGTGCAAAACATTTTTGCTTTTAAATCACTTTATATATATACTGTCGTGCATCTCCCACCGTTGTGAATATACAAAAAAAAAATTTAGTGTTGGGCCAATGTCATAAACTTAGAGGAGACCAACTTTGAACCATATCCTAAAACATTGTTTTCACTAATATTTAATGTAAATAAGGGCTAATGTCATAAATAATTTTTAAATTATATAAAATATTTATCATAGTATTTAAATTTAAATAATTTTTAATAAGGTATTTGAATTATGAATTTATTAATTAATATAGTACTTGAAGAATTGTCAGTTCGTTACGTGTCATAATTTGAAGATAGTTACATTAAATGTAAGTACCACATTAATTAAATAAATTCATAATTTGTGTATTATATTAAAAATTTTTAAAGTTTAGGTAAAATATTAAAAAATTTTAAAATTTAAATATCACATTAAATATTTTACTATAATTTAAAAAATATTCATAATATTAATCTATAAATAAATAACATATATTAATTTCACAACTAAAACCTAATGTTTATAATTATAAATATATCCAGAATCCTACAATTATAGTTTGATTAATATAATATCAAATTATGTGTGGAGGCAAAATATTAACATATCATATATATATATATATATATATTGTGTGTATGTGTATGTAGAATATACCAAAATCACCAAAAACATAAGCATCATAATATTAATAAGAATTAGCTTATTGATCTGTAGATCATTTTATATGATATTAAAATTAACACTTAAATTTATGAGTTCAAATGAGATTTTACTTATAATTTTTTTAACCAAAAATCTAGGTAAAGATAAGGATAAAACATTTAAGTATAGATTAAGAATTAAAAATCAATAACAAAAAAAAAACTAAATTTATTTATTTAATTACTTTAAGATGGGTAAGTGAAAATGAGATTAACATCATCATCTCATCATTTATTTGATAAAATCCAGAAAAAAGAAATCAAATAATGTTGACGGAAAAGATTAATTAATGAGGGATTGATTTAATTTAATTGAGATTTGTTTAGAAGGTTACTTGAGATTGAGGATTACGTCTTTACCCCAAGCCAAGATTATAGGTCACTTTCTTTCTTTTTGTTTTTCTTTTCCCATGGATGAGGTCGGCATGCACGTGGGAGGACTCTACGGATAAGGTCAAACGTAGGGGAGTGGAGCCCAAAAGACACGTGTTACGGCATCGCATCAAGAAGGAGTCAAAATCCAGATGTGTGCAAAAAAGAACAGACGTGTAAAGCTTTGAGACCGTGAGTTTTTTTTTTTTTTTTTTGGTCTTGAAACTTTTTGAAAAATACAGTAAGGTAACAATCGTTTTGGACACGCGCCCTGATTGTTTTAGTTCTTAAAAACGTTAATTAGCGTTTAGTGATAACAGTTTAAGGTAATATTTAAAGAAAAATTTTTATAATTAAAATATTATTATTTTTATTGAATTATATGAAATTAATTTTTTAAAAAGTATTTTAATCAATCTCAATCCATGCATATGCACTCAACCGAACCATAAAATAACAATTATTGACAGGCGTTAAAACTTAAAATTAAAATTGGTCAGGGGTGATCGGTTGTTTACCTACCATTTTCCAATTAATTAATTAATTTTTATTTTTTTAATTTTGATTTCTTTAGTGGACTCCAATTTCTTGTTAGGAACAATTTTGGGGTTGGAAAATTTGCAATGACATGATCATTTGAATGATGAAAAACTTTTTATTTTTGGGGTCCCACCTGATGGATACATATATCTTTCAAATTTTAAGCATGTTAAGAATGCAAGAGAATCTTCCTTCATAATGAGCATGAAAAGATTATTTAATAAGAAAATTGCACGCACATTTCTCATTTGATTTTTTACACAAACAATCATGACAGATGTGATTATTTTTAGGTACTTCTAAGTTTTATTCAATTCTTACTTATACTCTCTATATATATATATATTTTATATTTTACAATTTATTTGCTTAAAAAGTTGTTATACATTAAGAATTAAATGGTAGAGTATTCTCAAAACTCCACAAGCAATTTTATATATCCATGCCAGGGTCCATCTAATTTAAATAAAAAGCACTACTATACTCGTCGTCTTATTTTACTTGTCCCCATTTGATTTTCATAAACTTAAAAAAAAAAATTTTGATCTTTGTGTTTTTTTTTATTAAAATTTTAATTTTAATTATAAATTTGAAGTACCAACATTTTTATCAAAAAGTAACAATTATAAAAAATAATTACAAAATATAAAAAATAATAAGATAAGGCGTTCAAAAAGAGAATTGAAATATCCAAATAAAAAAGATAAATAAAAAACACGGGACCGAAGAAGTAGTTGATAAATTCAATTTAATCATATAAACTCTCTTGTAGCCACCACTAATGAATAATCTAAAGTCTATCTACTCATTTTTTTTGTCCTCTTTGACTTTAGTTCAGGAAAAAAGTTTTAATTTTAGCTTATTTACTATTAAATTGTTAATTTTTTTTTATAAATTGATAGTCCATGATTTTAAAAGTAAAAAAAACTCAGAAATATGAAAATAAATTTGAAATATAAAAATATTAAAAACAAATTTGAAATATGAAAAAAGTAAAAATATTAAGTGTAAAAAAAAGGAAAAACACATAATTTTGACTTTAAATATTAAAGTAAAAAAAAGAAAGTTATAGATAAACAAAATGAAACGAAAGGAATAATATTCTTATAAATTAAAAGTAAATAAAATAAAAATCATATTTAATTAAAACTTGATAAATGGTTAAAATGAAATACTAATTTAAATGTAATTACTTTATATTTAATTATTATAACTTGGGAGATTGAGAGATTTATGGGATAGAAAAATGAGAATTCTATTGTACAACCTAAGTGCAATGGGCTTTTATATGTTAAAAAAAAAAAAAAAATTCCATACCCTAATGATCTACATATTTATCAATAAAAAATACTAAACAAAAACAATTTTCTCATAAAGAAACTGATATATTTAATTATTACAACACATTTTGCTTTCATATCCAAATTCATATTTTTATTTCTACTTTCCAAAGAAGAAATGTGAAAGAGTATCAATCAACCCAATTCAATGTAACTGAAACTTATCTTTAATTGTTTGTATGTAATTTATGTGTACACGTGAATGTGTTTCTTTTTCCTATAAATAAAATTTTGATTAAAGTTTATTGTTTTTTTGTCTTAAATTGTTGGATTTTATTGATTTTCATGAAATTAATAAATTTAATTTTAATGTATTTAATATTAAAATTTAAATTTTTTTATATAAATAACATTTCTTACTTTTTAATGTTAAAAAATAAAAAATTATAAAAATAATTTTAAATATTTAAAAAATAAAAATTTTAAATATTTAAAAAAAGATACAATTTTAAAATATCTTTAAAAAATGAAAAAAAAAAAGGGGATGGAAGCAATATAAGATTTTTTTTTTAGATGAATGATTTATTTTATTATATTTACGAATAGGTAATTTTTGGGGTATATTATATGTGTAATTTGCAAAGGGAACTAAATTACATGTCAAAAAAATAAAATCTAAATTAATTATGATTAAAACTAACAAAATTTCTATTAATTAGAAGTTTTCTTAAAAGAAAGAAGAATCATGTGATTTTTGGGATCCATCGAGCATCATACACCTATCAGGTTAGCGGACAAGATTCCGGGAAGTTCTGGGGAGAAGTCAGAAACCTAAGGAAAACAGGAATCAGAAAGGCAGTAATTGGCTGGGGCCAAAGCTACGATTGGAGTGACTGAGGCTGACAGCAATCAAACTGATAGTTATTTCCACAAAGAACTGTGAATATTCAGTGGTGCCTGCAGAGAACCAATGGAACCAAATCTCTAGACGATAATAAAATATTTAATATAATTGTTAAAATTTTTAAAAGATATTTTAATTATAAATATATTAATTGTTGTATTATTTTAAAAGTTGTTTATTTTTATGTGTTATGATTTGAAATAAATCATATTAATAATAAATAGTACATTAATTAATAAGTATATAGTTTAAATATTATATTTAAAATTTTTAAAATTTAAATATAATATTAAATATTATACAATAATTTATTATCATTTAGGACATTAACCCAAAAATATAATGATGAGAGGGTCAAGTTTCTATTCATTTCAAAATGGATCGAACTGACAAAAGCCAAACCTTTTGATTGATTTTTTGTTAGGTAAGAATGAAAAGAAACGGTGAGGACATTGGGCTAATACCTGCCGGCCCTGTTAGTCAAAAATGGTCACATCCTTTCCAAAATTAGTGGGGTTAAATTAGGGCTTGCTGCTCAATTGACAGGGTCAAATTTATGTTAGAACTTAGTTATCTGTCCTATCCGTCTTGTTTCAAGGTGTGAGTGGTTAAACTGCAGGCGTACCTTTTTTTTTTTTTGGTACATTGAATAAATTTTGATAATGAAATCGTCCTAACTGATTTGTGGTGGATGACTTCAAAATGATATCAACGTAATTAGAACTTGCAAATTGCCAATTGACACAAGGGCAGATTTTAGAGCTTAAAACAATTAATTTATATAAATAATTTTAAGAAGTAATTTTAATAAATTTATATTTTAAAATTTTTTATTCTCAAATTCCTAGAGACCCTAAGTCTTGACATGCCTAACATATCCTCTTCTATACACTTTATATATATATATTTATATATAAACACAGTGTTAAAATATAATACATAAAAAAGAACTGGTATTAAAATAGTTGAAACTCATTTTTCATAACCTAGCCGGTTCGCTCAGTGGTAAGCGTCTTCATTCCACTCTTTAAAGCAGGGGCGTAGCTAGGGCCAGGTGCGATCATGGCCTTCGTAAAATTTCAACACGTTTATATCTATAATAATCTCTTCCACGAAATTTATTATTTAATCCTTTTTCTCTCATTGAATTTACTATATAACCCTCTCTTATCTTCTCATTGTACATGACCGCCATGACCTCTAGTGAGGTCGGCATATACACGTCGTGAAGTAGTCCTCGCCCACGATAAATCCTTAAGCTATGGCTATGATGTACGTATGGTGGGAGTGATTGTGTGTGGTGAAAAAGGCGAGCACTACCATATCAAGGTGTCTCTCTTTTTTTACCAAAAAATTCTTTCTCTATAATGCCCTAAGAAGCTAGAGTATACTAAAGTGTATCAAAATGGGAAATCGAAGCCTTTATCTATAGAGTCGAATTAAACTAAATGGATTAAAATTTTTAAAAGATTTTTCAAGGTTTTATTCGATCAATTAATTTAATATTATTTAAGTCACTCTAATTTAAATTTATTATTAAAATATTAAACTATTTTTTATATTAATATTTTTACATTTTTTAAAAATATATTTTAAATTAGAATTAACTAAAAAACAATTATTTAATAACAAATTTTTAGTAATGATTGAGCTGGAGTTGAGTTCGATAAATTCTTGTCCAAACTTAGCCTAAACATACCTAGTGAGTCACTTGACTCGTTGGATAAGTCTAGTAGGATAATAAAATAATGTTTTGTACAAGACAAGAACTTAGAAAAGAACTAGTTAAATTCTGATAAATGTAATATGTTCCTAATAAGAAGGGTTAATGAGAATTTCAGAATTGAAATTAAGTTGATAAAAAATTAATAGAAAACTAACAATAGTTGCCAAGAAATTCGCATAACACACGCATAAAATCTAATCTCTATTCCTGTCTCTCCTCTACATGAAGATGAAGTTATTAAATATTGCCGCCAAACTTTTAAGTTAATGTTTTGAGTCAACTTGATCTTTCTAACTGTGTACCACACGTCTCAATCGCTTACTTGACATAGTCAAAATACAAAGGGAAAAATTTAAGGGTGTCAAGGTTTTAGTTGGTACGTCTCTTTTGGTGCCACTTAATTCGATATCATATGTGGCTAAAACATCCTTTAGTTGTTATGGGAAAGATATATAATTCAACTCCGGTTTCACGAAAGATATATAAGCAATATTATCAGTATTTGAACTTACATTTAAATCAATTAATATATATATATAATTATTTAAAAAATATTTAATAAATTTAAAATTTAAATCTCAAATATATATTTTTTAAATTATAACTTTTTACCAAAAAAAAAAAAATACCAACAACCTTTTGATCTAAGATATATATATATATATATATATATATATATAAATGGTCGGGTTTGTATTCCTTATCTATTATTCCTCATCTATTAGACTAAGAAACCTACAAGAAAAACAAAAAAGGCAGATAATTTAGTAACACGATTTTCTTTTATATTAATTAATTGGTGCGGGCACAATGAATTTAATATTTTAGTAACACAATTTGCTGTAACAGCTTATATAAAATTGTAAATTATGAATTTTTATGGCATGAAAGATATCATATTCCGCTAATAAATTGGTTCAAACTAATTAAAGTTTATTGTCATACTGTGCAAGTTCATAAACCTGATTATATAGGATATAAAATTTTAAAAATTAAAAACATAGAGTCATTACTAATATTTTTTATTAAGTGTAATTAGCCACTTAAAAAAATTATCTTTTTAATAAAATTAAATTTGAATTAAAGATTTATCAAAAAAATATTTTAGTTTTTGAAAATAGAATTGGATTCGAGAATATTGGTTGCATTTGAGGAAGAATTAGCACCTTATAGTGCCCGTTTAAAAACGGTATAAATTAATCATACATTATCTTTTGGTGTTAGATAAAAATGCTCTCAATTTGAAATTTGAAGATAATTCTCTTCACTTTTATGAAACAAAATCAATTTAATTTGATAAAAAGAAACCTTATTTAGGAATATTGTAAAAATTTTTAGGTTAAAGAGTTACTTTAAAATTTTTCAACTTCTAGGTAAAATTTAAAAATAATTCTTTTCACTTAATGTCGTTTTTTTAAAATAAAAATAACATTATTTATAGATGATAATTGCTGGTGACTCTCTAACCTTTAAACAAAGTACCAAAAATTATCTTAGAATGTTATTTTAGTTTTATTTCAAAATTCATATTTTTTTAATAACATTTTCTATGAAAAACATTTTTATGCAAAAAATCAATGATGCTACAATTAACAAATAAATAGTAATAAGTAAAAGACATAAACATGTGAAATGAATGCAAACAACAATCTAAAAATAAATATGCAAATGGTTATTATGTATGATAATGAGATACGATTTTGAAATCGTGTCTTTAAATATAAAGAGACCACTCGGATTCTCCTACCTTTAAGTAGAGTTTAGCTATGAATATTTATATTTAAAATCTTGTTTTTATTTCTTTCATTTTGTTTAATCTTATTATTATTTTTGTTGAGGAATCATATGAAAAACTTATTGAAATAAAATTTCTTAAATACTCCATTCTATAGGCGACATTCAATAACAAATTATTTCATATGAGATTTTTATATAAATAATTTGAATTTCAAGATGGCTTTGGATGTTGACATGAGTTCAAAGTTTTTTTTTTTTGGGTTTAACTTGTTTAAGGGTTTGGATAATTTGAGGTTTGGGCTTGGATTTATGACTTGGATAATATTTAGGGTTAGGGGCTAGGTTTAGGGTTTGGTTTAGGTTAGGTTTAATATTTAAGGTAAGTTTAGGGTTTCGACTAGGGTTAGAGGGTTGACTTTAGGGTTTAGGGTCTAACTTTAAGGTTTATGGTTTGATTTTGGGTATAAGGTTAGGTTTTGGGGTTTAGGGTTTGACTTTGGAGTTTGGGGTTGATTTGGGGTTTAGGGTTAGGGTAAGGTTTTAGGGTTTGGATTAAGGCTAGATTTGGTCGGTTTAGGTTAGGGTTTGGTTTTTGGGTTTAATTTCGGAGTTTAGGGTTTACCGTGATTTTTGTGAACCTCTCAAAAAATTTTCAACATCTAAGCACACTTTCAAAGTAAGTTACAAAAATATGGTTTTGTAATTTATTTAGGGCTTGATGATTATGCAAATGCTACATAAATAATGCACATGACAATTAATTAAAATGCAAATGATGCATGAAACTAGACTACTATGCAATTATATGACCAATGTAATTTCACAAACACTTGAAAAATATAATAAAATATCACATTTCTATTTCATCAAACACTTGGAAAATATATTAAAAAAAACTATTTTTATTTGCAAGAACATTTATCAAAACATATAGCAAACTACCAAAATAACTAGTTGAAGAAAACCATTTTTTAAAATCACAAAACATGTAGCAAACAAATCACAAAGTAAGGAAACACATATCATAAGGTTGCATCACCAAAAACTCATTAAAGCACATAATGACAGCCAACAAGCCATCAAAGGAATGAAAGAAACTACATAAAAGAAGATGAAAAATGTATGAAAAGTAAGAAAGTTACTTAAAAAGCTTACTTCCATTAGAGAGGTTTTTTCAAGAGACATTTTTTTTTTTATGGTGGATTTTTGGTTGCTGGAAAAAAAACTCCCTACAGCCCTATATTTATTTATTTAAAGAGTCAAAGCCCCTCTCACAACTATTAGATTAAAATGCATCTAAAAGTACTAATTCTTTTGTATGTTTCTTTAAACTTGGTGCCCAAAGCTTGCAATATAGTACATAAGATCATTGTATATTGAAATATAATGGCTCTAAAAAATTATAGCATACAACTTGGCTGCTAGTTTAGCTGTCCCAATGAGAAAAGATAATTTTACCCTTATTAGTGTTTTTTAAGTTTTTCCATGATTTTCCTAAAATCCTATGATTCAATATTTATTTCCATAATTTTAATGCACTAAAATTAATAAAATAATATTTAATTATAATTTGGAGGCTTTCGTGAAAAATTGACTCCAAAAGGCTAAATTACAAAAATACTTCTAAAATGTATTTTTGTAATTTCATCTCTTTTGAGGTGAAATAAGAATTTTTAATGCATCAAAACTCATAAAATAATGTTTAAATATGATCTGAAATTTTTTACGAAAAACAGAGTTAAAAAAATGTTAAATTATGAAAATGCCCATAAAGGATGAAAAGTTAAATTATGAAATAAGGATTTTTAATGCATCACAACTCACAAAATAATGTTTAAATATGATTTGAAATTTTTTTATGAAAAGCTGAGTTAAAAAAGTTAAATTATGAAAATGCCCTTAAAGGGTATTTTGTAATTTCATCTCTTTTGAGTTTTGTGATAATTTCTAAAAGTTCAAATCATAATTTTATTAATTCTAAGCCTTAATAGTCCTATTCAATTGTGACTTCTAAGGGTTTACCTGAGTTTGACTAAATTTGATCACGTTTGACCATGGGAGATTTTGGTCATTTTAACTTAAAATTTAATTTTTTCAAGGCTTTCCTTTCTAAACATAAGGACTTGAAAAAATTTGATCAATTCTAAATAATCTTGACAAACTTTAACTCGAGGCCTTATTAAGAGTATTTTTGTGAGTTTACCCTTTTTTGCTTAAAACTCAAAATTTATTTTAGTCTTCAATAATTCAATGTCTTGGTTTGATTATTACAAAATGCCACGAATTTGACTATGTTTTGACTAAAATTAATTAATTTCGAATAAATTTGACTAAATTGACTTTACGTTGACTTTTGACTTTTTCTCTTGATTTTATTATTTTTATTATTTTTCTTGTATCTCCCTAAATATCAACCTATTCAAAAATCTATCAATATTCGTAAATCATAAAGAAATCTTGGACATGAGTTGGGTCTCAATTTTAAAAACATTACTACTGACTAGAATGTGCTTGGACAAAATTAAATAACTACACTTATAATAATATGCTCGATATCTACACTTAAAATAATATGCTCGATGCCATCAAAATTTATTTTATAAAATATATAATTATAGGGGCATATTACCTACAATCATTGTAATAAATAAAGTAATTACAATTTAGAATTCTGTGAGGTCTAAAAAAATTTTATATGAACCCACACTTATTAATAGTGAATCTTTACATAATTTTTTTTTATTATGATTGGACAATTATAATTAAAATTATAGTAAAAAAATAGATGAAATGTTCTCTATAGTTTTGCTTCAATAAGCCTTAAATCTTACATCTACCTCTATTTTTAAAAAGTTTAATTATTACTTCTACTTGGGATGATAACATTTTAATTTTTTTTAATATAATATGATTCTTCAAAACAAATAATGTAATTTTGATGGTTGATTTTTTATACTTGATTTTAATAATTTACTAGTGTGGGAAGCTTGGCTTCGTCCGATTTGTTAGGAAAATTTTTAGTATTTTATTTAATTGATATTTGATTGAGTTTAAACTTAGAGTGAAATATGCAATTAACATAAAGTAATTAGTAAAGTAATCTGAGCAACCTCTACATTTACGTGTATACTATCTTTGTTTATGCGTATATATTTTCATTCATGTAAATGCATACATGTAGGGGGAGAGAAAAAGGTCGAAGATCTATAGTCATTCTATTATGTTGCAATGAAATTTCTTTAGAAGAAACACTGACATGCCTAAATCATTCATGAGATCTGCAACTAAATGTCATATTTTAGCATTGCTATCAAGATTCCCTAAAGAAAAGCATTAAAGTGTCACATTCTAAATGTGAGCTTGAAAAGACAATTTTGGTAAAGAAGAAAAATAAAATCAAGGAAATAAGCAAACTTAATAAAATGTGAATAATATGTCTTCAAGCATTCCTATTAGATCTGTCAAGAACCACTACAAGAATTACAATAATCAAAACTTATTATTAGAACGCCTAAAACTCATTTAAGCTTATGTAGGATTCCATAAAAGTCAAAACTAACACAAATCAAGTATAATAATAGGGGAAAGATTGATATAGAAATGTATATAGAAAGCCAAATCTACATAAAAATTTGCATCAATAATAGTCATTGATTTCTCACTAACTCCAATCGCATTCAAAAGAGCCTGAGAAAGAAGTTAAAGTAAAAAAAAAATAAATACAGAAATGATCAACATAGAGTCTATACTCTATAAACAATTCAAAAGAAGTCCAATATCAATTGAATTTGACCTTTACTTGGTTAGAAAGTATTGTTTTTAAGTATGTTGAAAGTCCCTACAAATGTAATGTAAACCAAAATGATTGAAACTTTAATCAATAAGGATTACTAAGTTAAGTAGTGCCTAACTACCCATCAATTTTTTTTTTTTTTTACCTACAAAGAATCTCATACTTGAAAAAGGATATAATTTGGAGTCATATTGCTTAGGAAACCCTGCATTCAAGTTGACATTAAGACTTCAAATGAAATCAAACAAAAACAATCATAGTACTTGAAATTAATAACTTTTTTTTTTATGTTTGGGTATCTAAAAAAGAACAGCTAAATACTTAATTAGGGATTTAACCTTTGAGTAATTTTCAATTAAGGAGCAAATGTCTTATTTGATACAATTTAAAACTAAATGTTTATGAACTTGCTCAAATTAGGATATTTTAACATGAGTGAATAACATGTGCAGTTAAATTGATTAATGGTGATAGATGGCAATTATATATGTCAATGTGGCTACCAACATACATGCATAAGTGTAATTTAAGATAATTTATATTATTTTTATAAAAACTTCCTATTTCTTCCTTATTTTCTTTATAGAGTTTCTTCTTTCTATTTTCTCTCCGACATTTAGGGTTAGCAAATTTTGGATTTGGAAAAAAATTAACAAATCATTTCCTAAACTTGAATGCATTCTAAGTCTCAAATATGAGTTCATCAACTTGGAGTTAAGATCATGACTCAACGATCATCTATCATTAGCAAAGCTATACTAAGAGATTTTTTAGTGTCAAAGGCTTTAACCACCAAAATGAAATTTGGGTTCATTCCAGTTACCATTGATTTTGTTGTGAAAGTAAAATTGAAGATCGACGATTGTCTCTCAAGCTTTGTGGGTCAACTTTCTACAAACTTTTAACTCATGGAATCACTATAACTAAAGAGATGACCACTCTGTTTTTTACGTTCTCTATTTGATAGAGATTTATATCTAGCAAATATTTGAGGTAAATATCTAAAAAAAAAGAATTAGTTAGGAAAATTTTACTTTAAACAATTTGACAAGAAAGCATTAGAAAGAGAAATCCCTAATTTTTCCTAAAATTATATGAAGCAGTTAATTGATTTTTGGGTTTAATTCTTTGGCTAAGTATTATGGGAAAGTGAACAGGAGAATTTTTTTTCAAAGTCAAAATTTTTCTACATAAAAACCTTAGATTTTTTTTTTCAAAAGCTAATTAGTTAATTGGGGCAATTATCTACAACAAAAGCACAAACATCACTCCCATATATGTTCAAATTTCGTATTTAATAGTATTTAGAGGAATTAGATTTGAAAAACAAGAGAAAGTTGGTGTGAGAGAAAAGTGGGAAGAAAATGAAAGTAAAAACCATTTAGGGCACTTGAATAGTTAATTCACAAAATAAAAAAAAAAAACTATATTAGCTTGAGATTAAGCCTTTGAAACTACATTACTGTATGTGTTTTTCACCTAAAAGTTTTTATCTAAAAAGATCCTAAATTGTTTCAAGTTGATAACATTTAATCCTTATTTGTATAAAATTAAACGTTTAGTCTTGAATTTTTAGTTTTTTTAATTATACCAAATGATGAAAATAAATAGAAAGAAAAAAGCTTGCCTCGAGAACAAATGCATGAAAGAATCATCTCCAAACATGGTTGAAATGATTAAATGATTTATTTCAACCAAATAAACCCCCCCAAAAAAGAAAACTTGGTAAAAAAAGAGAGAAAATTAATGAAAAGTGCTAAAAGGTGAAAAAAAGACCTCTAGAGTTGTAGAGAATGAAAAAAAGTGATAATAACAGTTTTGAAAAGCTTGGTAAAAGAAAACCTGTTCCATTCTTTGATTATGAGTTGCTCGTCTATCTTTTTTTAGGATTCCATTGACCATGCCTAACTCTTTTAGTTTATTTTATGTGTTTTTTTTTCCATAACTAAAACTAACAATTAAACTTTAAAAACAAATCAATACATAAACAATAAAAAAAAAACCAAACCTAAAACCAACAAAATTATTTCATACTACATTTCTAATCAACCAATACATATAAACAAAAAATTTCAAGAAACAACACACATTTGAAAAGAAAAAAAAAATACAAAAGTCAAAAGTTCAACTTAAAATTTACCTCAAACTCAAATAACCAAATATATTCATCTATATCTGCAAAAAAAAAAAAAATAATAAAAGGATCTCATAATTAAAAATAATGAAAAAAATCAAATAACAAATTCACTGCATAATAAAAAATCATCAAAATAAACAAAACTAACATGCAATCCGATCAAAAATATAATAGAGACAAATATCACAATATTACCAAAAACACTAAAACAAAACAAAAAACCAAACTAAATACTTGAATCAAATAGAAGTTTAAATATAAGAGAAGATTTTGATACCTTAGCCATCCCTGTAGTTCAATATAAAAGCTTTTGCAAGAAAAAAAAATTACAACCTCTAACACAACTAGAGAAGATGGCTTGTCCAAAGAGATGAATGAAATCAATTTTTTGAAAATAGTTCACGTACAATCTTGAACAACTCCTTACATAAGATGATTGCTTATAAGAGATTTTACAGGTTTGAGACTTATGTTAATGATTTTAAGTATATTTCAACTTTTATAAGATTAGTTTGGCATAATGGAATTGCAAAATGTCAAATTTAAAAAGTTATACTTGAGAAAATGTAAAAAGTATAATGGATATGAATTTGCACAAAAAATATATAAATATAGTCACTTTTAACATGAAGAATCATCTTGTCAACCAAAGAACAATAGAAAGCATCAAAAGTAACATTTAAAAATTTCACCTTTTGGGAAAATGTAACTAAACTCACATATAAACCATAAGGCATGTGTGTTTTCACCCCATTCTTGAATACTTCACCATACATCTTGGCTGAAAGACATAATCTTCCTAAATTCAAGATGAAATGGAATTTTAGTCTTAAACATCTAAAATAAAAAAAAAAGGGAAAGCATAAAAAACTCGTCATTTAATAAGTAGCCAACATAAAGGTTATGCTAAAACACCTACAATAGTTGTCAGAAGTGTGGACTTCCTAGATTTTGCAGGACCTATGATCATTGTCATCATGCCAATTAATGCATAACCATTTGAACTCTTCACAATCTTATCAGAATATTTTCTTTTCCCCTTTATAGTAATAATTAAATATTTCTATACAACTGATGCACCAGCAATTTTTCTTGCAACAGTTGCACCCTTTAGCAATAGTGCTGATGGCAAGAACCCATTATTAAGCTTAGAAAGAGATGGGGAAACTAGCGTGGTTATAGCATTGATAGAGTCTACTCCTTCTTCTTCTTTGACATCAGCATCTGTATCTTCACATTTAGGTGAATCTTTAAATGAGATAGGTTTTTTGAGAGTACCAAGTTTTTACAAATAGAAAAAGTTACTTGAAGACACCTTACATATAGGACTACGAGATGAAAGGGACAAAGACTTATAATTATCTGATTGGGCTTGTATTTCTTCCATTTATCACTCATGATTTTAAAAAGTTCAGATTTTAGAAATAGCACTTGCAAATGAATTGGGAAACTTTCTAGTAACCTAGGATCAAATTAATTTATAACTAACATATAATTGTACCATGCACACTTTTAATGCTTTCACGACCCTTAAAAAAATCATCATGTCACCTGTTAAATGAAAATTAATATTAAGCAATGATTCTAACATTCATACTAAAGGACTATAGGAAATCAAAAGAGTTTAAAATCTAACTATTAGTTATTTAAATTTAATTTGTTCAGAATAAAAAGGTATTTAAATTTAAAAACTTAGTTTGTATTCATCATTAAAGAGTTAATTAAACAAAAGATTGTCGATCCTTTTAAACAAAATTAGGAAAAGTTAAACTTTTATGGAGATAATAAATGAAATGTAACACAATCAATTTAGCACAAAAAAAAAAAAAAAACCAACATCTCAAATTTACAAATAACCAATCCATATCAATGTAATCTATTTGCTAGCATAACAAAAGAAAATACTAATTCATTTGACCTTCACCTTGCACATATAGTTTTTGTTTACTTGATATAACTCAAACTATCCAGAATCTATTTTATTACATTTCTACAATAATGCAAAAAAATATTAAATACTCCAAAAATGAAAACTTTAAAAGAAAACTGAACTTGGTAGTAAGTAAAAGAAACCCATACCCTAGTTGCTTTAGAAAAATCAAAACTTTGAATAAAAATCATCATTTTTTCATGCAAAAAACTAATACTAAGTCAACCTAATACTTTATTCAGCTTAAAGAAAATTAATGCTGAGTTACATATAACCATTAAAAAAATAACCTTAAACCTTTAATTTTTTTTTTAGTCTCTCAAGTACCCAACAGCAGATAAAATAAGCTAAGATTTCATGTCAAACAAGCAAAAAAAAAAAAAATCAATTAAGTAGACGTGTGAGGAAGAGACAAACCTAGATCTGAGTCAAATAAATAGAAAAAAAAACCAATTTCACAACCTAAATTAAAAATGTACATAAACCAAAGCTAGAATATTTACTTTAATCTTTGTATAAATTGGAAATTATAAAGTTGAGTCATGCTTTAAAGGTTGTGAACTAAGAATTCAGTTGTTATACTTGGCAAAAGTTCTTAAAAAACATACATCCAACATCACATTAGGCAAAACTCAAATGCAAAATTGACGTAAACGTGACATGCAAAAGCCTTATGAAGGTGAAAATTAAAAATAATGATAAAACCCAAAAAAGAGCAGATTTTGTGGATGGAAAGAGAAAAAGCAAACGACAAACCTGAAGATGTAAAGTTGAAGACAAACTTGTAATACAATTAAATTTAAAAAAAAATTCAAATTGTACAATTAAATTGAATGCGATACACTGATGATTAGTAAACTTAAACAACCATCTACACCAATGAAAGAAGAAAAATTAAAATCACATTAAAAAAATGATAAGGTTGTATTAAGAGGAAAAAATAAAATGAAAAAATTTTAAAAATAATACATAAGAATCGATTTGAAAATTTTTACTTTTTATTTTCGAAGTCATTATTGCTGGAAACAACCATGACTTGGTCAAATCTAACTAACTTGTCTATAAAAGTTTTTAAAATATTTCATAATTAAAAGAAAGAACAACTTCAAATTCACATATGTTCAGAACATTACTCCATCATAAAAGTTTTATTACTCCTAAAAGAAAACTAATACCATTCTTTTTTCCCATATCATAAACTGCACCTAATAATAGAGTAAAGATCCAAAATTTAGACTTGGGTTTTTAAATTCCACTCAAGTTGATTGAATTTCAACTAATGGGTATTTTTTTTTTCCACTTAAAGTATCTTATGAAGTACTTATAGATAAATCTATAATTCAAAGTAATTATGAACAACTAATAATAGAACCAAAACATATAAAATACAATAATATACAATTAATAGCAAGAAAGGATGGAAGCATAAATTAAAAAAAAAAATTATAGCCATCAAAACCAATTATAACCAATAGACTTACATGTTTTAACTCCAATGGTCTATAATTCCCTATTAACATCAACAGTGGAATGTAATAATACATGATATTGATATCCATTTTCTCCATTAGCAGTAATAGGATCATGTTTAGACACATGACTAACAAACTTCATTGTTTTTATCATATGGAATGTTAACAGACAATCTGATATTTAAAATCAGTTAATGATATTTTAAGGTAGATAAAGAAATGCCAAAGAAAAGGAAACCCAAATGATTAAAAAAATAAGAGTGAGTTACAATTACAATGTAAGCACATTTTTAATGAGAATTTAAAGATTTAAGGAATTTTAGTTTGCTTTTAAGAAATATAACAACGTCCTTCTCTATACCTATTCAAAATTTAATTTTATTTACTTTACCAAAAGTTAAATAATTTTACTTAATCATATTTAAAAAAATTGAAAGACAACACGGTGAAAAAAGAAGCATCTAGAATTAAAAAAAATGAAAAATGAGAAAATACATTTTTCTAGAGTATTTTGGAACTGTGAAGTTAGAAAAGAGTAAAACAAAAATATCATCTTTCAACTTTTATTCTATTGGATCTCTTAATCTTATACAAAATCCTACTCAACTTAAACATATTCAAAGACAATTCCAAAAACAAAAACTCACTAACTTTTAAATTAGTCCCGAACAACATTCAACAATACTTGCACAAAAAACATTAATTAAACAAAATATACAAACCGATCTACAAAAAAACCCCAATCCGACTATTATCCATGAAAGATGCAATAAATATTTTATACAAATAAAAAAAAATGCAAACCTCACAACAAATATTTTAGACAAATTAAAAAGTTAAAAAAAAATTACATTGAAAAAAATTGCTTAATAACAAAAAATAAAACCGAAAATAAAAAAAAGCCAAACACCATTAAAAAATTCAACTCCATCAAACAAAATTAAAGTTTATAATACCAAAATCATCCCAAGAAAAAGAAAACCTACAATCAATTGAAGAACAAAAAGAAGCAAAAAATTTTACCAAAAACCCATAAAAAAAAAATAAAAACCAAAACATATACTAGCTCTATGTATTTTGCCCTTGGATTCTTTTTTTTTGAAACCATCTTTAATATTAGTCATAAAACAAAGCAGAAAAGAAACTTCAAAAGTAGCATGTAAAATATACCTATCAAGTGGAAAACAAACTTACAAGACAAAAAGAACAAAACATCCAATATACAGCTTTAAAAATGAAAAAAAAAAAAAAAGGACACCAACCAATGTAAGGATCCTTAAAAAGGATCTTTTTTTATATAAAACTATTTGACGCCCCTCGCTTCGTTGAGGAATTTTATTTTTATAAATATTTATATTAAATTGATTGTTAAATATAATTTTAAATTAAATTATATTAAATAATAATTATTTATTTAAATAAATTTTATTTTTTATTTATTTTAATATAGTATTAATATTAATATAATCATATTTTATTAATTAAAATAGTAAATCACCATAACTAAAATTGCATAATACAGCAAAATTTTCTGAAATTCCCATTCTTTATCTTTGTTTCTCCAAAACGGAGCAAAATCTCATCTTCATTTTCTTCTCAAACCCAAACCCGTATACATTTCCAATAAAATTTTTTTTTTTCAAACCAAACAGCCAAGACAATCTCTTAAACCAATTTCATAATTTATTCAACAAAAAACATTTACAAAATGCAATTCAAATTCTTAATCAAACTGAAAAACCTCTAGCTTCTCTTTACTCAATTCTCATCCAGTTTTGCTGCCAAAACAAAGCTCTTACTGATGGCAAAAACGTCCACCAACACAATTTTTTGGATTTTTACTTGGGATAGTTATTTGGAACTATCTTTTAGATATGCATGCAAAATACAGGAGTTTGTCAGAAGCCTAAAAAGTGTTCAATGAAATGAGTGAAAAGGATTTATGTTCTTGAAATAGTTTGAACTTTGGATATGCAAAAATAAGAATGCTTAAACAAGCAAAGAAGTTATTTAATGAAATGCTTGAAAGAGATAATTTTTTATACCGCAATGATTTCAGGTTATGTTCGTTTTGATAAGTCCAAAGAAGTTTTAGAGCTTTATAGAATGAAGGAAATGAGCTTGCTGTCGAAATTGAATAAGCTTCTACTTCCATGGACGTTTAAAGAGAAGGATATTCATGATTGTATAATGTGAGTTGGGTTGGATTTGGTAATTTTAGAGAAGATATTAGTCAAGATTAATATCTTGAAAAAATTGATAATGATAATTAGTTATATCTACACAGAGGAGAGAAAAAACATAGCGTTGTTCAATACTAGTTTTCAGTAAAAAATTCTTGTTATTTTAGTTTTCTCAAACGAATATTAATTGGAGAAAAATATTGTTATAATTGATAACCGTGACTGTCATGCCAGCCACACGCTTACAGAAATAGGCTTTGTCCCGTCCCTATAAAAACAGAAAAAAAATGAGAAACCTTATGATCATTACGTTCCTCGTAAAACCCTGCAACATCAAAAAGGCAATGGCTCCTCTAAATCATTTATGTTTGGTCATTACAATTTTCTTGTCTGTCTCTGCCCTTTCTCCTTCGCCAACAGTGGCTGTAATTCCAAGAGTTCCAAGTCCAAAGGTTAAGATTCCATCTCCAGCGGCTTCATCAAAACTAGTGGTACAATTGTGCAGTGGCAAGTCAATCATGAACCGCAGGTTCTGCCTGAAAGCTCTTTCTAATCCTCAAGCTGCAGCTGCTAGAGATTGGAACCAGCTTACAAACGTTGTCATGAAATTAGCAGTGTCGAATGCCGAAGCCACGCTGAATGTAATCAAAGAAACGGTGAAGAAGCCAGGAGGTTCATCCCAGTCTTTGAAAGCTCTTCAAACTTGCTTGGATGTCTACAAATATGCAATCCAATCATTTGGAATGATTTTTACTGAACTGAGTGAAGATCCCATGACAGCAAACTATGATGCAACAGTTATTGGTCCTGAAGCTGATAATTGTGAAAGAGCTCTGGCAACTGCAAACATCCAAGCACCTCGAATCTCTTCTGGAAATCGCTGTTTGCATTATTATTCTTCAATGGGAGGTGAAATAACAGCAATTGTTGAAATAACAGCATTCCGCTGATTGTCTCAATATGATTTCTACAAATTCAATTGAAGGAGCCAATTAATAATTGTTGCTTGGTTGAAATTGCGAATTGTAATATTAATTATAACAGTATTTTTCATACTCTGATCTTATTAATGTTAAAAGATGAATGCTATATCCAAATTAATAAATTACTAAATAAACTGATCTCTTCTATTTATAATAATTATAGTTTGCATGAAAGGATCTTTTAAATTGTTCTATTACTAAAAAAAAAAATCTTCGACTTTTATTCATGATAATTTATTTAATAACAAAAATTTTATTCACATTTTGAATTTATGTTTGATAGTTTTTAAAAATGTTTTCTCTTTGATCTTATACCATTCTCTTTCTCTCATCTTCTCTATCGCATCTAAATAAATTAGAGAAAAAGAATATAAAGATTAAAATAACAAAAACTAAAAAACTTTATCATTTTATTAAGATAAACTCTTATATTTTTATTGCATTCAACTAACCTCTTAACATTTAATTTATATCCAAATATACAAATCGTTAACCTTTAATATGTTAGATAAATCTTAATATAAGATATCTTGCATATAAGACATCAGTTTTTTGTGATCATAAATGCTTGAAGTCAAGGCCATAATCACCTTTTAGGTGGTGAGGTCAGTTGATCCTACTGAATTTTCGAATTCTTTTACAATATAAGTATTAGATTAGAGGAAATTTTAAATCGACCTCATTGAAATATAAAATTAAATATCAAAATTGTATTAATAAGTACAAAATAAATAATTAATGAAAAATAGATACCACATATTTGATTTTTGTGTCAAGAAGAAATAGCCAAAAAATTAGTAAATTAAAAGAAAGAATCATTTTATCCATTAGATTTTATACTACTAAAATTAATTTTGATTTTTCATGTTGCGAGTACAAGTATATATAGAAAGAATTTTTTTTTTTTTTTTATGAAAATAGTGAAGAAATTATTGCATAATTGATAGTTTGATGAATAGTTGTTGATTATATATAGTGAAAATGATGCATTTAATAATTTTAATAATGAAGTAGTTAAACGTACTATCGTTTCAAAATATAAAATCCATTTTAACACTTGTAAAAATATATCATTATATTGATTCTTTAGTTTTTGAATCTTAATGTTTAATTTTTTTTAATGAAATTGTTATTATTTAAAAATTATGTATGAAAATTATAAAAAATTAATTTCAAACATAAAAAATATAAGAATGTTGAGTGTTAGGAAAAAAGAACAAATGACATAATTGTGAAATATAAAAAATAAAGAAAATATGAGGAATAAAATATTATACTAATTATTGACCTTATTTAAATTTTTTTTGGCTACGTTATTGTCTGAAGTAAGATCTTTTTGTATGTAAAAAGTCAGTTTTTATCTGATTAAAGTAAACCAGAAAAAATTAGGGTAATTTGTTTTAAATAAAAATTTATTTAGATACAAATAAAAAAGTTAGGGTTTATTTGAGAATAATAAAAATATAATGGTTTATTTAAAATATTGAAAATTATTTTAAGACTTTTTTTTTGTATTTTAGCTAATATAAAATTAGAGAAATAATTTGATACTTTAATAGCGGAGTTTTTTAACTTTATAAGAGGCATTAAGATTGTAACACATGTTTTTTATTTTACATTTAAAAATAAAAAAACTAATTTAAGAAAAAAATGGTTCATATGTCACAATTTTAATCTTGCTTGTGAATTAAAAAACTCTATTACCATTATATCTAATAATTTCTCATAAAATTATTATATTCAAATAATAAAAAGACTAAATATTAATAGGCTCTTATACTTTGTCAACTTTTCTAATAAGTTTTTATTATTTTATTGTATTCAATTAAAATTTTAAATTATTATTTTATTTAATTAAATCCGTGTTTTACATGAAAATCATTAAACTTGTTAGACAAATAGGGATTTATGTAGTAACGGTTTTGGAGGATTACTAGACGAATTTGAAAATAAAAAGGAGTCGCTACTAATATTTTTTTAATTAGATATAATTGACCACTTATTAAAATTTATCATTTTAATAAAATTTTTAAAATTAATTAAAATTTTATCAAAAAAATTATTTTTGTGTTTGTGAAATAGTTTAAGTTTTAAAGTCAGTTATACGTAGGGAAGAATTAGTGTCTTACAGTACTCGTTTAAAATGGTACCAATTAATTATGTGTTATCATTCACTTTCGACTAAAATGATCTTAATTTTGGTATTAAAAAAATTAATTTTTTTAATTTTTTTATTATAAAGAAAAATATTTATTATTTTTTAGTATTTTTTCTATTTTTCAAAAATAAATAACAACCTTGCATATTGAAAAATTCTTGAAAAATGTCAATACTTTGACAATATTAATCAAAATTTTCTCAACTAAGAATTTATTAAGAATCTTTACTCTAAATTCACAAAAATCCTATCTTCGATGGTTTATATTTATCATCGAAATTTCTATTTATAATGCATAAAATAAAATATGATTCTACGGTTTAATTCTAAAAAAATCATTTCTTATTCTTATTATTAAAAAAAAATCTTTATTAAAAATTATTTTAAATGCTCCATTAAGTTGGCGGTATTTAGGTAAATTTTCTTAGCTAAAGATTCCTGAATAATCACTACTCGACTTCTTTTGGATTTTATCTTCAAAATTTTTTGTTTACTTTTATAATCGATATTTGATAATGCACATGGATTAATTCATGATGCCATTTTATGAAATTTTATTTTTTTTAGAAATAAAAAATAAATGGGAATTTTTTTTGTATTGAGAATCATTCTAAATATTTCAATTCTTTGACAATATTTTTAGAAAAATTCTCTTATCTAGAGAATTTTTGAAAATCATTACTTGAACTTTCTGGAGTTCCATCATCGAAAATTCTCATTTAATTAATTTTATTATTAATTTTAAAAATTATATAATAATATAATTATCTATAAATTTATTTTCTAAAAATGCATACTTTTATAAGTATTTATATTTTTTTTATCTTTTTAAGAAAATTGTTCAAATTAAAAAAATAAAAATCTTTGTATTGAAAAGAATTTCTAAATATTCTAATACTTTAGTAATTTTTAAAAATTTTTCTTATCTAGGAAATTTTTGAAAATTACTACTCGTACTTCCTAGAGTCTCATTATAAAAAAATTTGTAATAATTACATTTTTTTTTTATTATTATTATTATTATTATTATTATTATTATTATTATTATTATTATTATTTATGCTAACAAAAGAAATTCTTACTCAAAGATAAAATTAAACACTAATAATAAAAATTTTAAAATATGTATTTTCATAAGTGTTATTAATTATTTCCAAACATGTATAATTTGTAAAAGTTTTATTAACATGAGTAATGCGAAACATTTCAAGGAAAGGCCGAAAAGAATATAGAATTACCCTAAACAGAACTTTGATGCTAAAGCCTAAAACCATTCATGCAATGAGTCTAAATTTGTAGCCTAAAATGAATACACATGGATTGGGCTTCCTTAGGTCATGGATCGAATTAGCAAGGTTGGAGTGAAGAAGGTTAGTTTTTGGATCGGATCGACTAAATAGTTTGGATCAGTTTGGGTCAGACCAATATGGGTCTGGTGGACCAGCGTCGTTCTCTTTTTTTTTTTTTTAAATATACAATACAAATTTTTTTAAAATTCATTTAAAACATCTTTTCAAAAAAATTGTCAAAAGCAAAAAAACCTATCTCTAAAATATCCCAAGATCTAGCTATTGGTTGCTGTGTCGACCATCATTTTCCATTGCTCTTCATCATTGACTGTCGATCGCTAGCACAGATGGGTTTCCAAAATTCCCATGAATGAAGATCTTTTTTTTTCTCTGTTCTTTACTTGTTTTTCTCTTGAAATGCCTTAGTGCCCCTAGATCTAATCCCAAGACCGATGGTATTAACCTAAAAAATCATTGTTGTCTATTGCTTTAAACGACCCAATTCTAAATATGTTATTTCCCTCCCTTTCTTTTTCCTTAAAAAAAATCAAGACCCAACAGCGTTTTAAACTAACCAAATCGAAATCTTAAGAGCACTCTTTTGTTCATGTGTTTTAGTTTTTTTTTGTCTTTTTTTTCTAAGTTCTTCAACCAAAATTGATTTTTTTTTTTTTTTTTTTAAATTGTTGGCTTTGGCTTTGGTTATGGTGCTGGGTTCCCCATTAAGGGACTATGTTTTTTTTTTTGGCTTTGACCGATTACCAATAGGTCTTTATTTTTATGGGGGTTTTTGTGTTGTATCGATTATGGTTGTGGTGGTTGATGGCAATGAGGATAGGTTCCAATTTGACTATGGGAGGATTTTTTTTAGAGGGGGACTGGTACAAGGTAAGGATGAAGAAAGGACTTGGTGTGGGTGAAGCTGAGTTTGTTGGCTTGGGAAAGATGGTAGAATGGATGTTAGGTGGGTCAAGGCTATTTGGATGTAAGGCGTAGAATGGTGTAGATGAGGGACTGGTAGGGTAAGGAGTTATGTACTCGGGTTGAGTAGTGTGCTAGATGAGTAAAAAGGCTGGGGTAGTGGTGCTTGAGGGTTGTTTTCAGAGAGAGTAGGTTGAGGTTGTTAGATTTTGGTAAAAGTGCAAAGGGACTGTATTGAGTGTAGGGCTAAAGGTGTAAGTTCAGGTCGGGGTTGGTACTGCATGTTGTAGGGTCATTCGAGTGATTTGAGGATTAGATTTTGGTTTTTGATGGTCTAATGGATAAAGGAACTTGTTGTAGGGGGCTGAGTAGGAGGCTGGGGCTTTGAGGGTGATCTAGGCTAGTGTTGGGGACTAAAGGTGGTGAAAATGAAAAGGCTATTGGGACTAGGATTAGGATTATAAAGGGCTTGGGGCTTGCAGGAAAATAAATGATGTTAAGACCTCCCTCCTTTTATGCATGGCGTTTATGAATTTTTATTTGTAAATTTCATAATAGACAAAATTGTTGGGTGTTGTAGGGTGGTGTGCATGTTGTTGGCTTGTTATGGCCAGAATGGGCAGTTTACTACCTTGGTACAGTGGTTGCCAGCCACTTCTTCTAGTTTTGTTTTTTCTATTTTGGTTTATTTCCCTTTTTTTTTTCTAAAACAAAATAATAATAATAATAATAATAATAATAATAATAATAATAATGAAATTGGGCTTAAAACCTAATTTGGGCCTAATATTGAAGTTTGGGCCTTAAAAATTGATTTGGGCTCTTATTTGGCCTTCAAGCCCAATTGGTTGAGTGTTGATACGAGATTGAACCGACTTGGATGTTTGGACTTGAACTTTAAATCGAAATCAATTTTAATGATTTTGGAACAATTAATTCGAGATAAGCTTGAAACATGTTAATCTAATAAAATGCTTAAATTAATCAAATTATTCGAATCAAACGTAAAACTTAAACAAAAGCTGAATCGATTTGGATAAAATTAGATGCCTACAATTGTCTCTCTTTACACATTATTAAGAATCAAGAATAGGGTAAAGATATAGACAACAATTTTGTCAGGAGTAACGATTCAAAATTTTTCAAAAGTTTTTTTTTAATTTTTGGTTTATTTATTTATTTTTTAATAAATTTGACCATTTGAAAACAACTTCAAAAACTCTTTTAAATAAAAACTCAATAACTTTTGAAAATAAAACAAGAGATCTTGATTAGAGGTCTTACAAATCTCGACATCTTTAAATGCTACTTGTATCAAAAGCCTTGAAACTTTAAAAATTTAAAATGTTTTGTTTGGAGGTCTTAGAAATTATGCCCAAAGGTCTTAAAGATTCTATTCGAAGATCTTACAAATATTAACATCTTTGAATGCTTTTTGTATAAAAGGCATTGAAACTTTAAAAATTTAAAATGTTTTGCTTGGAGGTTTGGAGATTATGCTCGAAAGTCTTACAAATCTTGATATCTTTGAATGCTCTTCCCAATAAGAGGCATTGAAACTTTAAAATTTTAAAATGTTTTAGTTGAAGGTTTTGGAGATTATATTTGGAGGTCTTACAAATCTCGATATATTTGAATGCTCATCCTAATTAAAGGTATTGAAACTTTAAAAATTTAAAATATTTTACCCAAAGGTCTTAGAGATTATGCCTTAAGGTTTTAGAAATTATGCACGGAGGTCCTACAAATTTTGATATTTTTGAATGCTCTTTCCAATTAGAGGCATTGAAACTTTAAAAATTTAAAATGTTTTACCGAGAGATCTTAGAGATTATGCTTGAAGGTTTTACAAATCTTGATATCTTTGAATATTCCTTTCAATTAGAGGCATTGAAACTTTGAAAATTTAAAATGTTTTGCCAAGAGGTCTTGGAGATTATGTTTGAAGGTCTTACAAATCTCGATATCTTTGAATGCTCTTACAAATCAAAAGCATTGAAACTTTAAAATTTTAAAATATTTTGCCTTGAGGTCTTGGAGATTATCTTGGGTGCCAGCTTGATTAGGTTTAGTTTAACCTGAGTGTTAACTAGACTGGGCTTGGTTTGATCTAAGTGCGACCTAGATTGAGCTTAATGTGCCAGCTAAACTGGGCTTAAAATCTAAACCATGCTAGTTAAATTAGGCTTAAATATCATCTAGGTGTCAGTTGATCTGGGCTTAGATGCCAACTAACCTAGGCTTAAAGTGCCAGCTAATCTGGGCTTGGGTGCCGACTAATTTTGGTTTTAAATCTCAACTATGCCAACTAAATTAGGCTTAAATATTATCTTTGAATGCTCCTACAAATCAGAAGCATTGAAACTTTGAAAATTTAAAATATTTTGCCTTGAGGTCTTGGAGATTATCTTCGGTGCCAGCTTGATTAGGTTTATTTTGACTTGAGTGTCAGTTAGACTGGGCTTGGTTTGATCTGAGTGTGACCTACACTGAGCTTAGGGTGCCAGCTAATTTGGGCTTAAAATGTCAACTAATTTGGGTGTAAAGTGCTAGCTAATCTTGGCTTACAGTGCTAGCTAAATTGGGTTCAAAATCTCAATCATGCTAACTAAACTGGGGTTAAATATCATCTGGATGCCAACTAATTTGAGCTTAGGTGCCGACTAATCTAGGCTTAGGTGTTAGCTAAACTAAGCTTAAAGTGTTAGCTAATCCAGGCTTGGGTGGCAGTTAATTTGGGCATAAAGCCAAATGTGCTAGCTAAACTGAGCTTGAATCTTATCTTATATCATATCTTATCTTTTTTCATTCATTTTTTTCAACAATCATTTCATTTTTTGCAGATCATTTTTCTTTCAACTCTTTAAACTTTTTTGACATTTTGGTTTCTTGTAAAACTATTTCATTTTTTTTTTATTTTCTTCTCATCTTTGTCATGATAGACTTTTTTTTCTCTTTTTGCCCTCTTTTTTTTTTGCCATTTTTCTCTTCACTTTTTTTTTCATTTTTTTCTTTATTTTTTGTTATTTTTTCTCTTTTTTTTATTATTTCATTACTTAAATATTTCTATTTCTTTTTTTTCCCCCTAATATTTACAAAGCTGACAAATACAATCATGTTACAAGTGTCTATTTCCATTAAATAATGTGAATGCGAATACAAGAATGCAAATGCTTGATACAAATATTGGTAACTTTTTTCACAATGCAAATGCCAATGCCCTTACAAATACTTTTTCTATGATGCAGATGCAATGATGCAAATGCAAATACCTTGGTTATGATGTAAAAGATGTAGATGCGAATGTCTTTTTCATGATACAAATGTAAGTGATGTAACTGCAAATGTCTTTTTCATAATGTAGATGCGAATGTGAATATCTTTCTTATGATGCACATGCAAGTGAGAATGCAAATGTCTTTTTTTTTTTTTTTTGCTTTGTAATATACAAATCGAATATCCTTATTATGATACACATATCAGTTTGAATGCAAGTGATGCAAATGCGAATGTCTCTTTTTTTTGTAACATACAAGTCCAATGTCTTTTTCATGATGCACATGTATTTGATACAAATGCGATTTTTTATTTTATGTCTTTTTACTTTTTTATTTTTTTACAGTATACAGGTCAAATATTTTTTTCATTATGCAAATGTGAATATGATTGCAAGTGATGCAAATGCAAAGACTTTTTTTGTTTTTTTTTCAAAACATTTTTGTTCAAATTTTTTAGTGTTTACTTTTCACCAATAATGATCTTTGCATTTTATATAAAATGCCCAAATAATCTCTAAATTTTTCAAAAGTGATCACAAAATTACCTCACATAAAGTATCTTTGTAATTAATGAGAAACATTAAAAACTCATAACTTTCAAATTTTTTGAAAATTGATGATTACTATTTGGAATGCTTGTGGATGGGGTTAATCGATAATTTAATTCTTTTCACTGGTGGGTATATCTCAAGAAAGGCTCGACGAGATTTGTAAGGATTACTCTTAGGCTCATAAAAGAGATAATTTTTCTAAAACACTTTTTTTTTATTGAAAATATGATACTTTAATATGCGTTAAAACTAATCATTATTTTTTAAAAAAGATTTAGGAGAGAAAAGATTGGTTTTTTATTTTCACGCCTTGGTGAAATGCAAAGTCTTTAAAGGGTACTATTTCTTTAAAATGTTTTACATCATGATTTTTTATTCTGGATAAAATCTTGGAACTCTAAAATTTTTTTAGGGTCTCAAAAATGACTTTAGCTCAAATTGTCTTTTTTAGGTTTTCACCTTAGAGTTATACTTTCTAATCAATAAAGAACTTAGTAATATCTTGCCAATTGTAACAAGTATATATAAATTTTCAAAGACATAGCTTTTTAATTCAAATGTTCACATTTAATCAAAATGAACTTTTAAATGTATGTAATATAGGCTACAGTTTAGGGTTTTAAAAGAATGCATAAATAGGCTCAAAATACATTATTTGGGGTAATTAGGCCAATGATCTTACAGAGCATTTTCTAGATGAAAAGCCATATGTCTTTTTTTCTTTGTTCTTTTTTTTTGAAACATTTGACTTCAACTTTGGCATTTCTTTTTTTTGTTTTTTTGTTTTTAAACTCTAACTGATGCTTCATTCACTTTTTTATTTCGGATCTTATCTCCAAAAAGCATGTCTTTTTTTTTTTTTTGCTTTTTCTTTTGTTTGGAAACCTTTGACTTCAACTTTAGCATTCTACTTTCTTGAATTTTATCTTTTTTTTTTACTTGGAATTATAATTGAAACTTTATTCACTTTTTATCATGGATCTTCATCCCCAAGATACATGTCTTTTGTTCTTTGTTCCCTTTTTTTTGGAAACATCTGACTTTCACTTTAGCATTCTACTTTCTTGAATTCTATCTTTTTTTTTTTTAGATTCTAACTGAAGCTTTATTCATTTTTTACCTTGGATCCTCATCTTCGAAATGCATGTTAAACGCTTTCAATATCAAACACTTTCATTCAATTTGGGTTCTTAAAAATATCTTTATTTTAGCCCTTAGTGTAAAAGATGATCGTTGGTCGAGGTTCATTTTGGAACAAAAAATTTAATAGGCTTAAATGGATAGTAAGTGGATCATTTTTCTTTATACAAAGAATGGAGAAAGATGGTCATTCATCATTTTAAATATGATCACTTAGTTAGAAGAGCAAATTCGAAAAAAGAGATAAAAATGCTTTTTTTATTTTTGTTTATTTATTTATTTTTGTATTTAACCATCAATCCTTTTTGCATGACTAATGCTTCATCTTGTTTCCACTCAAGGTTCTTATGATAGTGAAAATCAGGTTGAATGGGATGTCCCAAATTTGATCGCACAGTTCATGAAAAGGTTATTTTGG
Source organism: Durio zibethinus (assembly GCF_002303985.1). The sequence goes on from NW_019167826.1 coordinate 8,804,514, forward strand.
TTCCAAACTTGTTTGGCATTTTTGGTAAAACTAGGGGAAAGATATTAAGGCAAGAAACAAATTGTTTTAGGTGGAAAAGAATTTTCTTCTTTTAATCAATGTGCCTTAAGACGTGAAACAAGGGCTACTTGAGAAAGAAGGTTCAGGCATTTTTTGTGTCTATGATCATTGAAAGAATTTGAATGGTTCAATCATATTGGCAAAATTTGATACACATTGAATTACCAATTAAAAATTTGAAAGAATATTTTGCTTGGTTTTCTAAATTCAAAATGAAATTTCAAAACTAGCCTTTTCTGTTCATTGCCCAAAAAAATATTATTATTTCAATATTTCAAATAATGACAAGGTTCGCAAGTTGAAGTTCATACCCCTTGAAGAATTATGACTGGTGAGTGAAGTTATTCAAAAAGATTGAAGCATAGGAATAGTTAAGGAACGGTGTGTAGGTATTGGATGAGTTTATTTTTTAATAGTAATCATCAATTACTTCAAAATTCTTGCTATTTAAAAATACGTAATTCCCTTCGCAAAGGCCTATTTTTTCAAAAAAAAAAAAACCTTTTTATTGATCTTGAAAACCGTTTATATGGGACTTTATTTTCAAACAATTGTGAAATAATTTTTGTATTTACATCACATAAGAGTTAGAAAAATATATGGAAACAATATTTACAAAAATTAAAAAATTAAAAGCTATTTTTTTGAAGGCATTTCTCTTTTTGTGACCTTTAGGAATTAATTCAAACTGAACAAATTTTTTTTTATTTTTTCCTATTTGTTTTTCAAAAAAACTTAAAATTTTAAAATTGAAAAGGAATTAAAAAATTTCAATGTCAACAAATTTATGGGACAATATGATGTACCATACTTATTCAGTGTATACATTCAAGCCTAATTCAATATTCATATTCTTAATAGTGCTTTCAAGATGAGATACAAGCTTAAAAAACGTTCTCTACTTGGTGCTTTAGCTTTAGAATCTTGACCCTTAATTCCACCACTATCAATTATCAAAGTCGCCAACTAGCTCTTTAAATTTTATAGGATTTGCATTAATCAAAGACTAAACCATATCTTTGAAGGCAACACAATTTTTTATGGAATGCCTTTTGACCCCATCATGGTATTTACATTTAGCATTGGGATCATATCGTTTTGGATAAAGAGGCTTCTAGGCTTTGTAAGCATAGGGAAATCATATGTCTACTGATAAACAACGAGAAAAGCTTGTGTAAGATATTGGAAGTGAATGGTGTGTTTTAACTCTATTTCTTTTGTGACTTTGTGGATGGTCTGATTTGATCTTTCATTTTATGAATACCTGTGGTGAAGGATTCTAGAAAGGGGATATTTGAACATAAAGATGAAATGGTTAAGGAAAGTCATTGGCCTGAGGTGTTAAATTGTAAAAAGGTTGGGGCAAGTGTGGTGAACAATGACCATCCACCGGATTTTCATGTATCATGTTGAGGTTTTCCTCATTTAATCTTCCAACGGTTATTTCTTGAGCATGTTTACCCAAAATACCTCTATTCATTTTAAATCGTTCCACTGGCATCTATAATTCTTTCTTTTTCTTATCCTATCCTCAATTCTAACCACTATAATAGTAAATTTGTAAATTTTGAAAAAGCATTATCAATCAGTTTATCATAGTAAGAAAAAGAAGAGTATCCATAAATAAAAAATTCAGCTCCTTATTAGTGAGGGATGATTGTACTTATGATGCTACATCTTTTTATCTAGTAGCATATTTTTTGTAACTTTCATTAAAGCTTCTTTTTATGTTTTGAAGGGTTAATCTATCTGGGGTGATTTTTACCATGTGTTAGTATCGCTTCAAAAATGCTCAAGATAAGTTTCTCCAAGTGTGAATCAGGCCTTTTTCCAAACTATAGTACCAATTGGCAGCTACCCCCGTTAAACTTTCTTAAAAGATGTGAATAAGTAATTGATCATTATTAGCATAGCCAACCATTTTGTTTTAGTATCGAGTCAAATGTATCTTAGGACATCCATTTTATCATATTTCTTAAATGTTAAAACCTTGAACTTTGTAGGGATAACCAGGTCAGGAACTAGGTTAAACTCATGGGCATAAATTTTTTTTGAAGACATCAATTCCTTCTATTGCTTTAAGTCTCTCTTCGTACAAATTGTACTTATTTTTAAACTTGATATTCTTAACCAGTTCCGACATTCCTTTCAGTTTTTTTATTTTTTAAGATCATCCAAGTTGGATATTATGATGGGATCATAAAGGGTAGCCTCGAGTTGACATATATCTGAACCAGGGATGGTCTAGTATCAGTAAAATTACAAGGCTGGTAGTCTACTGGTGGTACTTATGTAGTATAGAGATTTTGAGCATAGGGATCTATGGAGCCAGATGGGTACAATGATTCTTTAACAACAACTTCTTCTTTTGCCCTAGATGTTTCAGCAAGTTTCTTTCTTTCCGAGAATCTTGACACTATTTAGTTCAAATCCATTAACTATCTTTATTATCTTACCCTATTTCCATAACTTTTTCCCTTATCTTTTTTTAAGCCTATTCAATCTTTTCTATTCCAGTCCTTTGATGTCCCATGTTGTAAACAAAACTAAATCGGCTCAATGGATGATGTAAGAAATCAACACCATTGAACTTTTATTTTATTTTTTTAGAAACAAGATTAACTTTACTTTTCATGATAATGAATGTGCCTAACATGATCATAGATGCATGAGTGGTGTAAAACCTTATTAAGATGCATAGATGCTTAGATGATGAACATTTGCATATATACAATGCTTAAGTAACAAAAATCATACCATTTATGTAAATGTGTATGTAATGAGACGTAACATCATATTACAATGGTGGTGAGATGTGTTCACATGAAATGTAATTTGTATAATGCACATTTTATAGAATCATATCATTCATGAATCTACATGTATGAAATATGATGACATATTACATAAGTAATGAGAGGCATGTATATGATTCATAAGACATACTTATATGAGATGCACTAACATTTTATGCATCAGATACTATGCATGTACAATACAAATTCAATAAAATTGACACTAACATTTGGGTATGAGATGAAATGTGTGTTTTACTTTTTTATTTTCAAATGCAAAACATAATGAAAATAACCTAAAAAAGGATTAAATGAATTGTAAGGGATAAAATTCAAAATCATAACTCTTTTTTAAAAAAAAAACCTACAAATGCAACCTTGAACAAATACTAAACCAATTGAATAATATACCCTAAAGAAAATCTATTGGATGATCTTTTTATTTATTTATATTCTTTTTTTTCATTCTTTTCATTTTTTTCTTTTATTCTTCTTCTACCTACTACTTATTTTTGAACCATTCCTTGACTTCCCAAGATAACTTATTAACAAAAGGTCTTATTTGTGACTCTTGAAATTCTTTAAAAATGTCACTAACAGACTATCCAAGATGAATGTTTTCTATGCTTTATATCCAACATAATGCATGCAGCAAACTCAAGAAAACATGAAAAACTTAAGAAAATTAGTAAAGAAAGACTTTTAAATGCAATGCAAAAGAGTAAATTAATGTTTTTTTTTCTTTTCATTTTTTGCAAGGCCTACTAGACAATCTAATCATTTTCAAAACTTCTCTTAAAAAAAAAAAAGATCTGGGAACAGAAAATAAATACAGAACAACTTGATTTTAAATTTCAAAAAAAATTTTAGTTGAAATAATATAGGTAAAACTCTTTTTTTTTCATGCTTTTACTTTTTATTAGTCAAACAAAAAAGTTAAGAGAACCTTTTTTATTTTTTTATTTTTGCTTTTTTTGAGAAAAAATAATAACAATAATAATTTAAGAAAACATTGTTTTATGAAGAAAAAAGCACATAAGATTACCAATATTTTAAGAATTTTTTTTATGCTTTTACTTTTTATTCGGTCAAAGAAACAATAAAAAAAACCTTTTTTAAAATTTTATTTTTGTATTTTTATTTGTTGGAAAATACTTAAAAAGAAGTCTTTTCTTTTTTTTTTTGGAAAATATTTTCAAAGATGTAAATTTTGAATAAGCATTAGTCAAATCAAACTATATGTCAATTTATTAAAAGAATATTTTTCTTCTATTTCTCTTTTTTTCTTTTCTTTTTTTCTATTTACACTATTTTAGTCATAGTTACACTATTTATACCCTTAAATATAGATTATATTGGAATATTTTTCTTGTGACCTAATTTGGGTAATTTTTTACAAAAATGATTAGCATAGCTCTACCTAAAGCAAGTCCCTTAAGGTGTACTACATACTGAGTGAGGATTTATACATCTAACAGGTTCTCAAATTATTTCTTACTGGCATCTATACAGGACTAATAAGGCATCCAAATCTTTACTCATTATAGACTTTAAGCGAAAAAGATTTATTCTGAGTAGGGGTTTTTTGTTTTCATTGCAGAGGTTATCACCTCACTAGAGCATAAGTACTCTACTCCTTCCTAAAAGGGACGGAACCTAGTTATAGAGCTCAGGATAATAAAATGTATCATCGTGTGTGTAGATAAAATGACATTGCAATTTCTATCCTGCATGCTCCACAATTTATTAAGAATAATATATATATAAATAAATAATGAGCAAATGACATAATTTAAATGAAATGCATGTAAATTTTTATTACTATTATTATTTTAAAAAAATAAAATCAAAATAAAAAAAATTAAAATTAAATACTAATTAAGATCGTTAAATCAAAATTAAGAACAATGCATAATTAATTTTCTGGCTTGACTCTTTAAAAAAAATGATGTCACTAGTAGAGTTGCAAAGCTGTCGTAATGGTTTTAGGGACCGTTAAATAAATTCGAAAACAAAAAATAATCGTCACCAATATTTTTTGACTAAATATGATTGGTCATCTATTAAAACTTATACTTTTAATAACATTTTTAAAATTAATTAAAATTTTATTAAAAAGGATAGTTTTTGAGTCTGCGAAATAGTTTAGGTTTAGGAGTTGGTTATGCATAGGGAATTATTAACACCCTACATAGCGCGCATTTAAAATTGTATCAATTAATTATGTGTTATCTTTTACTTTAGCTTAAATGGTCTTAATTTTGGTATTAAAAAAATTAATTTTTTTATTATAAAGAAAACATATTTATTATTTTTTAGTATTTTTTCTATTTTTGAAAAATAAATAAGAACCTTTTATATTGAAAAATTTATGAAAATATTCAAATACTTTTGCAATATTAATAAGAATTTTCTCACCTAAGATCTTTTAAGAATTTCTACTTGAAATTTTGAAAAATTTTATCTTCGGTGGTTCATATGTATCATCGAAATTTATATTTATAATGCATATAATAAAATATTATATCCATTGTTTAATTATAAAAAAATCATTTCTTATTCTATTTATTAAAAAAAATTATCAAAAATTATTCTAAATGCTTCAATACGTTAGCAGCATTTAGATAAATTTTATTACCTCAAGATTCCTAAAAAATCATTACTCAAACTTTTTTAGAATCTTATCATTGGAATTTTTTGTTTACTTTTATAATCGGTATTTGATAATGCACATAGATTAATTAACGATGCCATTGCATATAATTTCATTTTTTTTAAGAAATGAAAAATAAACAAGAATTTTTTTTTACTGAGAATCATTTTAAATATTCTAATTTTTGGTAATATTTTTTAAAAATTCTCTTATCTAAGGAATTCTTGAGAATTACTACCTAAATTTCTTAGAGTCTCATCGACGAAAATTCTCATTTAATTAATTTTATTATTAATTTTTAAAAATTATATAATAATATAATTATCTATAAATATATTTTCTAAAAATGCATACTCTTATAAGTATTTATTTTTTTTATATTTTAAAGAAAAATGTTCAAATTAAAGAAAAAAATAAAAATCTTTATATTGGAAAAATTTCTAAATATTCCAATATTTTGATAATTTTTAAAAATTTTTTCTTACTTAAAAAATTTTAAGAAATCATTACTCGGACTTCTTTAAGTGCCATTATTGAAAAATTTGTAATAATTACATTTATTGTTATTATTTTTTGTGCTAATAATAGAAATTCTTACTCAAAGATGAAATTAAATGCAAATAATAAAATTTTAAAAATATGTATTTCAATAAGTATTATTAATTATTTCAAAGCATGTATATTTTATAAAAATTTTATTGATATGAGTAATGCAAAGCATTTGAAGGAAAGGCCCAAAAAAATATAGAAATTACCACAAATAGAACTTTGATGTTGAAGCCCAAAACCATTCAAGCAACGGAGTCCAGATTTGTAGCCCAAAATGAAACCACGCAGATTGGGCTTCCTCTAAGTCATGGACCAGATCAGCGAGGCTATAGCGAAAAAGGCTGGTATCTAGACTGGGTCGACTGAATGGCCTGGATCGATTCGGGTCAAACTGATGTGGGTCGGGTGGATCAGTCCGATTCTTTTTTTTTTTTAATATATAATACAAAACTTTCTTTTAATTCATTTTAAACATCTTTTCAAAAAAATATTTTTCAAAAGCCTCAAAACTCTCTCTAAAATAACCCAGAATCCTACTACTGGTTGTTGTGTCGGTTGTCATTCACCACCGCTCCTCGTCGTTGGCCGTCGATTGTTGGCACTGACGGGCTTCCAAAATTACGCTGAATGAACATCCGTTCTTCAACTTCTCTGTTCTCTAATTTTTTTTCTCGTGAAACGCCTCAAAGCCCCTAGATCTAACCCCAAGATCGGAGGTATTAAAAAAAAAATCATCACCGTCCATCATTTGGAATGGCCCCAGTTCTAAATATGTTACTCCCCTCCCTTTCTTTTCTTTAAAAAAAAAAAAAAGACCCAATAGCCTTTTAAACTAACCAATTTGAAATCCTAACATCTTTTTTCTGTTCATGTGTTTTGGTTTTTTTTTGTCTTTTTTTTTTCTAGGTTCTTCAATCGAAACTAATTTTTCCTTGTATTTTTTCAAGATCGCTGGCTTTGGCTTTGGCTATGGTGTTGGTTCCCCACTAGGGGACTATGTGTTTTTTTTTTTTTTAGCTTTGACTTGTTGTAGGTGGGTCTTTTGTTTTTGTGGTTTTTTTTTGTGTTGTGTCGATTATGGCTATGGTGGTTGATGGCATAGAGGATGGGTTCCGATTCGACTGTAGGAGGATTTTTTTTTTTTGAAGGGGGACTAGTATTGGGTAAGGGCTATGGGGTGTTACGATTGAAATGGTAACGTGCGGTGGGGAAGAAGGGACTTGGTGTGGGCAAGGCTGAGTTTGTTGGCTTGGGGAAGATGGTGGAAATGGATGCTAGACGGGTCTGGGCTGTTTTGATGTGAGGCATGCAAATTTATGGAATAGTCCAAAAGAGGGGCTGGCAGGGTGATGAGCTAGGTGCTCGGGTTGGGTAGTGTGCCGGGTGAGTTTAAAGACTAGGGTAGTAGTGCTTGAGGGTTGTTTTCAAGAAGAGCAGGCTGGGTGTCACGGTCTGCGAGTTCTTCATTCTGAAATTATGTGTTCGTGCGGTATCAAGACTACTCTTAGTTAAGGTCAGCCTTTATTGAATCCATTTTTTCTTAGACAGATCACTTTCGAACTTTCAAGCCGTATCCCCACGAGCCTTTTTTGGCTTTGATCCCGTAAGGTCGTTCATTCCGAACTTTATAGAGAGAAACCCAACTCTCATTGCGCATCAGCCCACGATTCTCAAAGTGGCCCTGAGCACCCAACCTGCCCGCAGGGCTTTAGATCTCGAGCATCGATCATCGAATGCTCGTAAGGACACAGTCTCAGTTCTCATGGTATTATTATTTTTTGACATGGTGAGAACTCAACACTATGCCTTGCCCATATCGTATGCAAGCTTCCGTATCAAGTTTACGCAAGTGCCCCTCTTAGGCTGGTCGATAGCCAGCTCGAAGCCTCTAGGCTCATCTCGTCCCACGGGACTCAGTTCTTAGGGCTTAGGCTCTTAGCATCAGTATCGACCGCTCGCATGCATAATTGACATCCAGCATCATGCCAATCCCGTAAGGGCGACTAGGGTGGACTGTCCCAGCTGCAGTCTACCTCTATCGATTAGCCATGAGGGTCTAGTAGCATGCCTATCTGTTAGCCCGTACAACCCTTTGGTTCGATGACATCCCTCATACGTAAACACCATCGCATGATCCTTCCAGCTTCAGGAGAGGAAATCGAGAGGCATAACGATCTCTACCGTGCAACCTCATGGTTCAACGTAAAGGCGCGATACGAGGCCTGTCGACCTCAACCATCCTCCGGGTTTACCTGACCGGAGGAAACATCGTGCCACGCTCATGACCCTACGATGCCCGCCCACCTAGACACCACTAGTGTCTAGGAGTAGCTCACTTTAGACTAGCCAGACCCCCACCTGCCCGCTAGTCAAGAGGTGATGGAGAGCTGACACCAAACGTCCCTCTATAAAAGAGCGTAAGAGATTTTTTTAGTCTCCTACCAGTGACTGTAAGATTGTCGAAATGGGGACACTTTTTTCTCCAGCCATCTCAGCGCTTTTCTCTGATTAACTCAGGGCCCCATGACCTTCATCTTGGTCATCATTATTCCATCAACCCACTCGAAGGTGCCCGCACATGGCTTCGATTGATAGCACCTGACTGGCTAGCTGGTCTCAGGGTACCGACGTACTGCCTCTTACTTATCTGCGTATCTTGGGGTTTAGGTCATGGACCGTCTACACATAATATCCCCAACAAAACGCCGGCACACTGCTTCTACTGATGGCACCTGTCAGGCTACTTGGCTTGAGGGTGCTTGACCACTGTCTTGAACTTTCCCGCGTATCTTGCGGTCCAGGGCTCCACTGCCTGCACAGCATGTTAGAAGCATGCTCCAAAGCTCCAAATGCACGCCCGTATCTCTTAAAACTCCTTTCCAGCCAGCTTGGTCTCGACCACCGCTCGGTTCAGGGTCAGTCATGGTAGGACCAAGGCCTGGCCATGACACTCTCCCCCACTTACTATGTCGATGCCCTCATCGATGCCAAGACCACACCCAACTATCTTGTTGCATACAGCTGACATTTGCTCATATGTCTCTCACTTGTGCCCTCAAGGATTGGGTCGAGGCCTCGTCACATGAGGCACCGCCTGTAATACTCGTCCATTGTTGATGTAGATTAGTTGCGTTACCGCATTCATGCCGTTCAACTTGTTCCAGCTCGAACCGTCTAACCTTATCTTGGTTGTTCCATATGGGTCATACCATTGCTTCATTCTTTGATCGTCATGTTGCGACCTCGAGGCATCCTCATTGATTAATGACCCTCAGTAGAATGAATGAACACCCGCTTTGCCACTCATAGGTGCGTCCCACCGGACGTGACCCCTCACACCGACTGCACGCTTGTAGCATCGACTCTCTGATATGCCCTTTTGGACGTGGTGCTTGGGTCAACCGCACTCATACGGCACCTACGTGGTAGACCTTAGCACAGTGGCATTCAAGCACTTTGGTTATCTCTCAACTTGGGTCCTCTCGGCCCTCCAAGGCCACCTTTCTAGGTGTGGCCCTTTAGCCAACCGCCCTCAAGACGGCACCTTAATGCGTGCTAACTTAATCTCTGCTCCTAGTTTGAACACTATGCTCCATTTGCTCGAGCTCCTTTGTCTTGGCTTAGTCCCACCGGGAATCCCATCTCTCTTACTTTTACTCGAAACTTGGTTTAGCATTATACGCAACCATGGTCTCCTAGACGATTCCACAGCTCGTCGGTCTTGACTCTGGCCCAGTTCTTAGGGCATCCTAAAATCCGCTCATACTCAAAGATCCACTGATCCTACAAGACACCTAATCCACTGACTTGCTTGACTTGGGGATTCACCAACCCATTCAATTCTCAAGGTCCATCGACTTACACCATCCGAAAGCCTTGTCGACTGGCCATTTCCATTTGCTTGTTCCACTAGATCACCCTCTGTCGTGGCCCACTGATCACCACTACATGTGAAGCCTTCCCTATCGGCCAACACAGACTCAATCCACTTGATTCCCACACTTTCGTGATCGTCAGACCACGGGAACTCATGGTCCACTGACCAACGTAGCTCATGGTCCATCGACCATCTCACTTGTGGCTTCAATCTTTAGCCATTCCATACTCCTCTGTGTAAGGATTCCATGCTTGGACCTGAAAACTTCGGCTTGCACCCTCGCTGGGGCACTGCACCATGCAGCAAGTGCACACATTAGTAATTAATCTTGAAATTTGATACCTCCTACCCCTCAGGACAAGATTCACTCGGCTCACATGGCCTTACTCAACACCATTTCATGGTGTAAGCCCTTTTTCGCATCTCGGTCTTACTACGGTTCCTTCCACCGTAAAGGCATCACATGCCCCAACATATGCCCACACCTTTTCTAGGTGAGGCTAGACTCTAGTGCCCTTTTGCTTGGCATTCAAGAGCTCACTCGAGAGTCATTTTACATAGGCTCAATTTTTCCCACAGCACGCATCGTTGGCTCATTCCTGAACCCCTATAGCCATAGAATCGTATTTGCATCTTGATAACTCGCTTTGAGCTTGGCACCACCTCGATTTCATGTCACTAGGCCCACAGATGGGGTCATGTAAACCTCACCACTGAGCCAAACCAAGGCTCTGATACCAAATCTGTCACGGTCCGGGAGTTCCCCATTCTGAAACTACGTATCCGTACGGCACCAAGACTACTCTTAGTCAAGGTCAACCTTCACTGAGTCCATTTTTCTTTGGACAGATCACTTTCAAACCTTCAAGCCGCATCCCCACGAGCTTTTTTTGGCTTTGACCCGTAGGGTCATTCATTTCAAACTCTATAGAGAGGAACCTGACTCTCATTGTGCATCAGCCCACGATTCTCGAAGTGGCCCTGAGTACCCAGCTCTGCCCGTAGGACTTTAGATCTCGAGCACCGATCATCGAATGCTCGTAGGACAGACAGTCCCAGTTCTCATGGTATTATTACTTCTTGACATGGTGAGAACCCAACAGCATGTCAGTCCGTATCGTACGCAAGCTCCCGTATCAAGTTTACGCAAGCACCCCTCTTAGGCTGGTCGGTAGCCAGCTCGGAGCCTCTAGGCTCATCTTGTCCTACAGGACTCAGTTCTTAGGGCTTAGGCCCTTAGCATCAGTATCGACCGCCCGCACGCATGATTGACACCCAACATCATGCTAGTCCCACAAGGGTGACTTGGGTGGACTGTCCAGCTGCAGCTCACCTCTATTGATTAGCCATGAGGGTCTAGCAGCGTGCCTACCTGCTAGCCCGCACCACCCTCTGGTTTGATGACATCCCTCATACGTAAACACCATCGCATGATCCTTTCGACTCTAGGAGGGGAAACCGATGGGCATAACGATCTCTATCGTGCAACCCCATAGTTCAACACAAAGGCACGATACGAGGCCCGTCGACCTCAACCGTCCCTAGGTTTACCTGACCTGAGGAAACATTGTGTCACACTCGTGACCCTACGATGCCCGCCCACCTAGACACCACTAGTGCCTAGGAGTAGCTCACTTCAGACTAGCCAGGCCCCTGCCTGCCCGCTAGCCAAAGGGATGGTGGAGAGCTGACACCAGACGTCCCCCTATAAAGAGCGTAAGAGATTTTCCCAGTCTCTTACCAGTGACCATAAGATTATCAGAAATGGAGACACTTTTCTCTCCAGCCATCTCAGGGCCTTTCTCCGGCTAACTTAGGGCCCCATGACCTTCCTCTTGATCACCACTACTCCACCAACCCACTCGAAGGTGCTCGCACATGGCTTCCACCGACAGCACCTGACTGGCTAGCTGGTCTCAGGGCACTGACGTGCTGCCTCTTACTTACCTGCGTATCTTGGGGTTTAGGCCATGGACCGTCCACACACAATATCCCTAACATATTCCCATGCTCAAAACGCCCGCACACTACTTCCACTGATGGCACTTGTCAGGCTACTCGGCTTGAGGGTGCTTGACCACTGTCTTAAACTTTCTCGCGTATCTTGTAGTCCAGGGCTCCCACTGCCCGCACAGCATGTTAGAAGCATGCTCCAAAGCTCCAAATGCACGCCCGCATATCTGAGGACTGCTTTCCCTCCAGTTTGGTCTCGACCGTCGCTCGGTTCAGGGTCAGTCATGGTAGGACCAAGGCCTGGCCATGACACTGGGGTTGTTGGGTTCTGGTGAAGGTGCAAAAGGACTGTATTAGATGTAGGGCAAATGATGCAAGCTCAGGTTGGGGCTGGTATTGTGTGGTGAAGGGTTGGCCGGGTGATTTGAGGACTAGATTTTGGTTTTTTGTGGTCTAAGGAATAAAGGCACGTGGTGTAGGAGGGCTGAGTAGTAGGCTAGGGCTCTAAGGGTGATCAAGACTGGTGTTGGGAACTAAAGGTGGTGAAAACGAAATGGCTCATGGGACTGGGATTCTGAGGGGCTTAGGGCTTGCAGGAAAAGAAACAATGTTGGGACTTCCCTCTTCTATGCAAGGTGTTTATGAATTTTTATCTGTAAATTTCAGACAAAATTATAAGGTGGTTTAGGGTGTTGGCTTGTTATGGCTAAAATGGGTAATTTTCTGCCTAGGTATAGTGGCTGCCGACCATATCTTCTAGTTTATTTTTTGGTTTGTTTCCTTTTTTTTTTTTCCAAATAATAATATAATAATAATAATAAAAATAAATATGACATTGGGCTAAAAACCTAATTTGGGCTTAAGATTGAAGTTTAGATCTTAAAAATTGATCTAGGCTCTTATTGGGTCTTTAAGCCCAATTGATTGAATATTAACCCAAAATTGAATCGACTTGTATTTTCAGACTCGAATCTTAAATCGAATTGGATTTTAATGATTGCAGAATAATTAATTTGAAAGAAGTTTGAAACATGATAATCTAATTAAAATATTTAAATTAATCAAATTATTCGAATCAAATATAAAACTCAAATAAAAGCTGAATCGAATAAGGTAAAATTAAGTATTTATAAATTAATTAAATAAAAATAATAGATTAAGAATTAATTAAATAAAAATAAAATTTTAAAAATTTAATCATAAAAAAATAATAATTAAAAAATTTAATTGAATAAAATAAAATATTGCGAGTTTATTAATAAAATTTGAAAAATATATATCTTTTTTAATATTTTAACTTTAAATTTATGTTAAATGTCGAAGGTTTCTCATATTTTGGCTTTTGGAAGGAAGAGAATTCCATATGTGGATTTTTAGATGCTAATCTATGGTTAAAGCTTCGGTCTAAGTTAGGAAACGGTTTTCGATTTTCCACCACTAAATTGGAGCACATATTGGCAATTGGTTATGGGTTTTTTTTTTTTTTTTTTAAAGGCAATTGGTTCTGTTATTTTCTTGTCACTTGGGCCAAGTCTGAGACCAGAACCTAGCAGTCGACCACAATATGACCCGGTGATTCACAAATTTACTAGCACGGCATGGCCCATTTAAGCTTGAGTCTTAACATTTATACCATTTTTAAATACTTTTTTCGTAAAAAATATAATTAATCCAATTAAAATGGATTAAGGAATTGGTTTAAAGGGATCAAAATATTCATTGATACCTAAAATAACACTAAAAGTTTTAAATTTTTTAAAAAGAAATCATTATAGATCATAGCTTAGCCTGACCTAGCATGTCATGGGCCATGAAACTGGTTTTACTCCTTGACAGATAAAAATATTAGTTTAAATTTAATAATTTGTGTATGTGTATTTGTTTATTTTGTATTTAACATGAATAAAATATCAAAATTGCTGTGTCACAATTTATATTCAAATATTAAATAAAAAATATGTTTTTCAATTTTTGTTAATTCATTAAGTGATTTTTGCTAAAATTTTAAATTATATTTAAAATTACTGCACCTAAATTATAATTGGTGATCAAATAGCAGCATTAGTATAGTTTTGCATAAATTTACATATGAAAAGTTGGAAAGTCTCACTACAAGAAAATGAAAGATTAGTAATAGTTTTGTAGAGGCGTTTCACTTACAAATGTCGTTAGCTTTCGTGTTTTTATAAAACTTAAAGTGTTTATTATCAAAATGACACTAAATATTCAAATAGTAGCGTTTTTACTTATAAATGCCACTCAAGCCAAAAATTAGCGGTGTTTATCAACTAAAACGTCTTGAATAATCTTTTCTAAAAAATTAGAGTGATTGCTGAAGGTGTTTTGATAGAAAATACCTTGAATAATCTCGTTAAAAATATATATAAGAGATTATTGAAGGTATTTTTGGCAGACAACGCCTTGTATAATCCTTTTAAAAAAATGTAGGCTATTTTTGAAGGCATTTTCTACAAAAAAAATGCCTTTAATAATTTCACTAAAAAAATTACAGAGGATTATTGAAGGTATTTTTGGTAAAAAATGCCTTTAATGAATATCTTATCAAAATTTAAGGATCATACGTTTGTTAACCATAAGGTCGTAGGTTCGATCATTTCCTTTGGCTTTTTTTGGGTTTTTGAAATGATTATTTGTAAAGGATTATTCTAGGTATTTTTTGGGCAAAAACTCATTCACCAATCCATTTAAAAAATTTTGGAGAAAGAATATTGAAGGCATTTTCGACAGAAAAATACCTTCAATAATGCATAGAAAATTTTGGAATGGATTCTTGAAGGCGTTTTTCGCTGAAAGTGCCTTTAATAATTCAATCAATAAATTTTTATGATGGATTATTGAAAGTGTTTTTGGTCAAAAATGTCTTCAATAATCCATACAAAAAAGTTGGAACGGATTCTTGAAGATATTTTTGGCCTAAAATACCTTTAGTAATCCACACAATAAATTTTTATGAAGGATTATTGAACGCAATTTTGGTCAAAAACGCCTTCAATAACACTTTGTTAGGGATTATTCGAGGTGTTTTTTTGGCTAAAAATGCCTTCAGTAATCCTATAAAAAAATGTTGGTTTAATTATATATGTGAAGTCAGTTGTAAGTTTATGTCAGTTGTAGGTTTATGCTAATAAAACATTTGGTCTATATATGTGATACTACGAATTACATTTTGGAATTTACATCATGAACATTATTGTATTTCAATAAATTGACAACACATCCGAATTTTAAAACTGATAACGTTACCATATTAATATATTTTTCTCAAATAATCATACTCAATATATGTGTATTCATATAAAACAAACATATACCAATAATATTAAACCAATACCCTAATCTACTAACTTAAATTATCCATTCAACATGGCATGTTAAAAACATTATAACAAATGATCCTCATATATTTACATTCAACCAACAATGTCCAACATTAAGGTTTATCAATAAATGATAAGACATACCACACCACTCTTTACGGACTTCATCAAGTTCTACTACCATGGAGCTTTCTTTACTCTCCCACTAAAAAAAAAATCAAAAGTAAATGTTAACAAACGAGAACATAATTTAGCTATTTTTTGAAGATAAAATTACTTTATAAAATTTATACTAACCTTGAATGGTGTGATCATAAAATCATATAAAATTATCTCTTATATAAAACGAAGGACATAATATCTATATTCAGTATATCCGGGTTGATGAGGTACCTAAAAATTAAATTTAGTGAGTTTAAGAAACATTTATCTACACAAACTCAGCATAAAAGAATAAATTTTACATTTACCACTAATGACACCCATTTTTTCTTTGCCTTCTTATCAAATGCAGATATCACTAAATTGAAAAGAAAAAAATTACTTATGAAGAAACAGAAGATATATAATATAATAACATGTAATATCTCTTTATAAAAGTTTAAATTTCGACGTTAGGCATCACCGTTGGTTGAGCTAAATTAAGTATGGTGTTAAGAATTTGTATCAATCACAATAAGCTGGCAATGACAACTACAAAATAATAACAATGATATATTTAGATTAGGCATCATATTAGATTTGGGTAAGGTTGGAATAATTATTATTCTATGAATATAACTTATTATGCATTATACGAGAATAAATAATAATTAGTCGATTTTTTCATGCATTCAATCATATGATTAACACGAAAAGCGACTGTGCCACTCTATTCATTAATTAACTTGGGGTCAACAAATCTAAATCTGTGGGTTGTTTGTCTCGCCTTGACCTTTTTATATAGGAAGCTGCATGATAACAATAAATAATACTTGTTAGTAATACACCGTAATATAGATTAATACATATTGAGTTTGCATATTTGCATTTATAAGCTAACCTCATATAAGCAACAATATCAACAGTTGATATTTCATCCAGTTCACAAAATTCTTTAACCTATCCACACCAATATAAGAAAATGATGGTTTATGAAATAATCCTTCTTCAGACTCAATGGTTATGCAATTTCCTTTGGATAAATGATCGAGTGAATAATTAGATAACTCATCCATGGTAGCCCGGGCAAGGGTTAGACTTTGAGTCCTAACATCCTACTACAATATATAATGAAATATAAGTATTAAAACGAAATCAATAAATATAATAAACAAATTAATATTAAACTTATAAACAAAATCATACTTCATAGTAGCGGAGGTTGGATTCCCTGCCTGACTTGTAACGGAAGCTTGTCCTAGGTAGATGATGCTATCTGATGGCTTACAGGCATGCTATGCTACATTGCTGCCAACATGGCTTCCAAAGTAGCGAGTCTTTGCTGTTGCTCATTGAGGTGTTGCTCCTGGTCATCAAGTCATTGTTGTTGTTGCTTAATGATTGCTTCATATTGTGCATTTGTCATTCGAGGGGTTTTGGGTTGATTATTAAAAAACTTTGATGACAACACAAATTTACCAACCCTACAAACTCGGTCAGGCTTTTCTTTAACTCCTAATGCTAAAGATAATGGATCTTCGCCATATCGGGTTGCCAGTTTATCGAATTTAACTTTGGCAGCATAATCATCGTAAAAGATAATAATAAGATGGGCTATAACAACAAATCTATAGAAGCTAGTATATAGTTATGCATACAACCATAATGCCAATCATACATGATATTAAACAAGCAGTTATACAAATAATCTTTTTAGATAATTCTTCGGTTGCTTCATCTGTAAAGGATCCATCTTTCCATAGATATTTTTATTTTCAGACATGTCATCTGGAAAACTTTAGTGCTAGAGCTCGTTGATTCCTAATAAATTATCGCAATATAAGAATTAGAATCTATGAAATGAATGTTCATAAATATTCATTTATGAGTATAAAACAAGTGTGCATATATTTATAAGCTTATGCTTTACATTTGCATATCCCTTTCTCACTGTCCGATGGTGATATTTTTGTTTGGCTTGAATGGTTTTTTGGTTTTCTTTGATTTTCTACAAAAAAAAAAGAAATTACATCAATCACATATGAGGATATTGAATATATTGCATAAAATCTTATAAATAATTTTTTTGGAAATGGGTTTATGTACTGAGAAATCTTTTGATAGTTGATCTCGAACAAAATTTCTTCAATCTTCAACACTTATTACATCTACATATGATATAGGTGAAACAACCAATATATCACCTTGATTAGTGAGCGTAAAATATATTGGGTTATCAATCTGTTTTTAAAGTCTCTGAATGTTTTCCCAGCAGATTGTAACATAATCTTTTTACAGTTAATTGGGACATAAAACGTTCCTAAATAATTTAACACAATTAGTATGAACACATTGAATTTTAATTAAATGATCATTTAACAAATTTTATGAAATAGTTGAATAAACATAGCACAACCCACTGCCATATACCATCCTTTAGATAATCAGGAACTCATTGCCAATTGGTGTACATAATTGAAATGCTATTACAGACGATGGCACCAATATTAGTAGCCAACTTGGTAGCTCCATCAGACATAGGCTACACACTATAATTGAAGTTTACGTGAATTTTTGTATCACTCACTTTAACTTGTTTATTTCATCCTCTTCCTTTTTTTTTGGCCTACAGTTGTGTCTTGCGTATGTTCAGTAAAAGGAGAATTATATTGTTTGAAATCCATAATACCTACGATTTTGATCATAATTATATGAAATAAACCAAAATGACTGTCTAAATTTAACATTGTACGTAATAAAATACAACCAATATCATACCACGTACAGAAACTTCATTTAGCAAACCAATTAGTAATGTGTTCAGAAACACCATTCAGTAAACCATTCAAAAAACCATTTAGAAACACCATTAAGCAAACCATTCAGTAAACCAATATCATACAATACCATTCAGTAAAATAATATCATACAATATCATTCAGCAAACCATAATATTTAAACAAAACTACACAGAAACACCATACATGCAATGAAAGTTGCTTGGAAGACTAAGGTTATAGTGAAATGAATAAAAATATATATCCGTATGTAAATAGTAAGGAACTTAAAAAAATACATCTATCGAATAATATAAATAATACAAAAAAAAAAAAGACATACCAGTAAATAGAGAGGTGCGTGCCGTTGAGTTCTTGAAGGTCAGTGGCAACGATAGAGATAAAGAAACCAAAAGTCAATCTAAAAGTGTTTATGGGGTTTGGTTTGGCTGATTAATGTAGCTTTTAATCGTTTTCTATATTTTTAATGTCCAAGACAAGGGAATAAATATAAAAATTATAAATGAAGGCATTTTTCTGGAAAAAAACACCTAATAATCCCCTTAAAATTTGAGTACGAGCTTATTAAAGGCAGTTCTACTAAAAGAAACCTTTAAAAATCTTAAAAAATTTTTAAAAGAAAATTGTTGAAGGTATTTTTTCTCATAAAATGCATTCAATAATTTTGTACAAAAATTATTGAAGGCATATGAAGCAAAAAATACCTTTAATAAATTCTTCTTAAAAATTAGAGTGAATTATTAAAGGTATTTTTAGTAGAAAATCGCCTTTACTGATTTTTTTGATAAAAATGGAAGAAATTATTGAAGACGTATTATACAAAAAATGTATTCAATAAATTTTTTCAAAAACTTAGAAGGAATTAGTGAAGGCATTTTTCTGGCAAAAACCCCTTTAATAATCCCTTTAAAATTATACTACGAGATTATTGAAGGTATTTTTTTACTAAAAGATACCTTAAATAATCGCCAAAAAATTTTTAAAAGAAATTTATTGAAGGTTTTTTTTTTAAGATAATACCTTCAATAATCCAACTCATTTTTTCAATACCTTATTTATTGAAGTCGTTTTATGCTAAAAAAACCTTCAATAATCTTACCCAAAAATATTACAAGGATTATTAAAGGCTTTTTATAAAAAAATGCCTCTAATAATTTCTCCTAAAAATTTTGAAGATGAGATTATTGAATATATTTTTAATCAAAAACGCCTTAAAAAATCTTCTGTTAAAATTTGATTGGATTATTGAAGGCATATTATGTAAAAAATGCCTTCAATAAATTCCTTTAAAAAATTAGAGTGGATTATTGAAGGTGTTTTTGATAGAAAACCTCCTTAACTGATATTCCTCATATAAAAATAGAAGGGATTGTTAAAGGTGTATTATGCTGAAAACGCTTTCAATAAATTCTTTTAAAAGATTTGAGGAAATTAGTGAAGGAGTTTATAGTAAAAAATGCCTTCAATAATCCCTTTAAAATTTTACTATGAGATTATTGAAGGTGTTTTTTTTACTAAAATATGCCTTTAATAATCTCAAATAAATTTTAAAAAAAATTTATTGAAGACATTTTTTTAGAAAATGCCTTTAATAATTCGGTTAATTTTTTTAATACCTTGTTTATTGGAGGTGTTTTATGCCAAAAATATCTTTAATAATCTTGCCCAAAAACATTATAAGGATTATTAAAGGCGTTTTATAAAAAACACCTCCAATAATTTTGAAGATGAGATTATGGAAAGCGTTTTTAGTAAAAAATGCCTTCAAACAATCATTTTGTTAAAATTTAACGGAATTATTGAAGGCATATTATGCAAAAAATATCTTCAATAAATAAGCTATTAAAAATTTGAGGTAATTAGTGAAGACATTTGTAGTAAAAAATGCCTATAATAATCTCATATTCAAAATTTATTAGGAGTCTCGAAGGTGTATTTGGTAAAAAATCGCCTTCAGTGATAAAAAATACGTGAAGGTATTTTTCAACCAAAAACATCTTCAATAATAAATTATTGAAGGCATTTTTAATATAAGATGCCTTTAATAATCCTAAAAAATTTTTAAAAGAAAATTATTGAAAGCATTTTTCTTAGAAAATGCCTTCAATAATCCAGCCCAAAAATATTATGAGGATTATTAAAGGCATTTGTTTGTTGAAAATGCTTTTATTTGTCAGATGTATGCGCGTGTGTCTTACAAATTCCAATAAAATTATCCCCAAACTTAGCGCATCCAATCATCAACTTCAAGCTTCATCTTTATTAATCTACTGTTTCTTTTTTCAGACCAACTACAATTTACTTTCCCTTTCTTTTAGCTTTTAGTATTCAAGCTTTGTCTTTTAAAACCCTATTTAGATTATTCCTTAGTTATTTTTCTTTAGCTTTTACTTCATTTTACTATTCCTTCAGCTTTTGCAATTTGCGATAGTCTTTTTGGTTTAAAAATTTTCTGCAAAGCCCATTTTCCTCAAATACCCATTTTACATTTCATTTTTTTCTTTTTCTAGGTTTCCTCTGAACTAGTTTTACCTTATTTCAAACCTAACTACAACTATTCTAGGGTAATGTTTAGGTCAATAGCAGAGTTTTAAATGCTTTATATCAAGTAACTGAGAAAATACTTCACAATAAGGAGTTTTGGTCTTTTGTAAGTACTGATCTTGTTATTATTTTTTATTTAAAATATATTAAACTTAAGTATTTTACATGTTCGTTTTCATATAAATTATTTATATAAATTTGGTTTGATAATGTAGCGAGTACTAAATGGATAAGAGTTGGATGCAAAAATCAAGATTAAGTCAAGAGAACAGAGATAGAGTGAAAATTTTTTTTTTAATTTTGCATTTGAGAATACAAGTGAAGATAATATGATATTATGCCCATGTGTGAAGTATGCTAATATCGATTGGCAAATGCATGAAGTTATTTTTGAACATTTAATTTGAATTGAATTTGTCTCAAGATATGTTAATTGGTATTTTCATGAAGAGTTTGTACCATCAAGGTCTTCCACTAGAGTTCCTTCAACTTCAAGGGCTCCATAATACCAATATGATCATTTTATAGTAGATGACATTAAAGACATGTTGTGAGATGCTTTTAATATTCATAACCAACATTTTCATAATTTGTCTCCCTAAAATGATGGATTTAATCGATCCAATATTAAAATAAATGAATTTGGTGAACATAGGATAGGTGTAGGTGACCAATAACTTAAAAGAGAAGCATCAAAGTTTTATAAGTTACTTGAGGATATGTTTGAAGAACTTTATAAGGGATCAAAACATTCACAGTTATCTTTTTATGTTTGTCTTTTTCACTTGAAATGCTTATGTGGATGGATAGAAAACTCTTTGACTTTATTATTAGAGTTTATGAAAGAAATATTTCTTTTTACAAAAATTCCTGAGTCTTGTAAGGAATCAAAGAAGATGATCAAGGATTTGGGTCTTAGATATGAAAAAATTCATAGTTGTCTCAATGATTGCATATAGTATTGAGGTTAGAAAAAAAAATCAAGAATTTTATCATTTGTGTGGTATTTCTCATTAGGTGGACAAAAACCCCGATGAAAGATTGAATGAGGATGGTGATGAGTTGTATGTAAAAAGAAGCCTGTTAAGGTTTTACACTATTTTTCATTAATATCAAGACTTTAATGACTTTTCATGTCTTTCAAAACTACAATTTCAACGAGGTGGCATCATAAGAAACAGATGGAGGATGGATCATTAAGGCATCTTAGAGATTCTTTGGCATGAAAATCATTTTATTCTTAGTTTTTATACTTTCCATCTGATCTTCGAAATGTTTATGCTTTGACTAGCATTTGATGGATTTAACCTATTCAAAATGATGAGTACTTTTTATAGTATTTGGCCAGTTTATTGATTTTGTATAATTTACGACCATGGATTCCTATGAAACAATAATCATTTATCTTGTCTATGATAATTCTTAGGGAAAAAGGTATGGGTAATGATTAGACATCTATTTACAACCTTTTATTAAATAGTTAAAGTAATTATAGAAAGGAGTTAAGACCTATGATGCATCAAAAAAAGAGAATTTCAAAATACGTGCTGCTTTATTATGGACTATCAATGATTTTTTTGTTTATGCAAATTTATCTGGTTGAAGTACAAAAAGTCATTATACTTGTTCGTGTTGTGTTGTGCAGACATGTTCAAAGTGGTTACCGAATGGTAGGAAGTTTTGTTATATGGCACATCATCGATGGTTAGATGATAATCATCGATTTAGATTCCAAAAACATCTCTTTGATGGAACTGAAGAGTTAAGGGGATTACCTTAACTAATTAGTGGGTCTAATATCTTGTCAAAGTTAAAAGATATCAATTTTACTTATGAAAAAATGACTCTATCAAGGAAAAAAGTGAGGGATATTTTTGAAAATGCCTGACCTCATATTATGTAAGTTAGTGATACTGATACTCAAGTTGGTGATCTTGATGTTCAAAGTGATGAGAAAGATGATGAAAAAGATAATCCCAATGAGTCTGAGTTGTGAAAAAAAAGAAATATCTTTTTTGAGTTACCTTATTAGGAATATAATTTATTATGTCATAACTTTGATTTGATGCACATAGAGAAAAATATTTGTGAAAATTTTATCGGGATAATTCTCAATATGAATAGAAGATCAAAGGATGACTTAAAGATTCAGCTTGACCTAGTTGATATGGGGATTCACCTTGCCCTTCATCTGAAGTTACTTTCTAATGGCAAATATTAATTACCTCATACTTGTTTTGGGATTTCTAAAGCTAAAAAAGATGTGTTTTGCAAGGTTTTGAAAAATGTCAAAGTTTCAGATGTTTATGCATCAAATATATCGAGATGTGTGAATCAAAAGGAGCAAACACTTTCTTCATTGAAGTCACATGATTATCATATTTTGATGCAAGACTTACTTCCCATTGCTTTATGTTCATCAATGTCAAAGTAAGTCACTTATGTGGTAAATGAGTTGAGTAACATATTTAAATCTCAATGTGGGAAATGTTTGAATGTGGAAGAGCTTAACAAACTTGAAGATCGAGCTGCGATTACTTTATGCCATTTATAAAAGATTTTTCTTCCAAACTTCTTCACTATTATGATGCATTTGGTTATCCACCTTTCATATGAAACAAAAGTCAGTAGGCTAGTTTATTATCGATGGATGTATCCTATCGAAAGGTATTATTTGTTAATAGATTGATTAGGTTGTTATTGTTGATCATGCCACTCTAGTTAAAAAGATATAAGACTAATGTTTTATATGATAGGTTTTTGGGGAGGTTAAAGTCTTATTGTCGCAACAAACGCTATCCAAAAGATTCTATTGCTAAAGAATATTTAGCAGAAGAGTGTATGGTATTTTGTTCTCGTTATTTGAAATATGTTGAAATGAGATTTAATAGACCATCGAGAAATATTGGTATGCAGTATACTGACTTTGCCTATAGTTATCTTTTTGAAAGTTTTGGATAACTAATAGGCAAAGCTGAAATGGTGGAGTTAGATGATAAATCTTATGCACAAGCACATTGATATGTTCTTTTCCATCATAACTCAATTGAATCATTTCACATGTAAGTTTTTTTGCAAAGAAACAATTCATTCCATTAAGCATAATTTATTGTATTTTTTGTTATTGTTAATACTTTATCATGATACTTTGTAGTGAATATAGAAATAATTTGAGAGCTTATGCACATTATTGACAATCAAACTCTCGAGAGCTTGATGAGTTATTTGCTGAAAACTTTCATAAATGGTTAGGAGCAACTGTAAGTAATACCATACTTTTCATTATGAGAAATTTACATAGAATGCTTATGGTATAACTAACATTAATAACATATATATATATATATATATATATTTATTCCAGCTTTATAGGTTTGGAGTGAAAGGCTTGTTAGTGAAGAGGTGAAATGTCTTTCATAAGGTCTGAGCAGAATTATGAAATGATACAAAGGTTTCATCATCAATGGATTTAGATTTCACACTAAATCCCGTGAGAGATTTAAAAGCATAAAAAATTTAAGAGTTGTTGTTACTTCATCAACTACTAGCTATGCTAGTGCTAGGGACACAAACCCTTTAGAGGGAAATATTGACATTATGGCATGATTAATGACATTATTAAGTTGGATTATTATGGCAAGTGAAAGGTTATCTTATTTTGGTGTGATTGGGCTGATGTGAATAGTGCAAAGGGTATTAAGAAAGATCGTTTGGATTTACACTTGTGAATCTTTCTTAATTAATTCACACTGGACAATAGCACATTGGTGAACCTTATGTTTTTTTCATCTTAAGTCAAACAAGTTGTTTATTCTGAAGATCCCTAAGAAATGGGTTAGTTTGTTGTTCTTTGAAACATACCTAGAGACTTATTTGTTATCGGGTTAGATACCAGAGATGATGTTGAACATGGAATTGAATGTTATCCTTTTGTTGAACAAAACTTTAAATGAAAATATCTCCAGTACCTACGCTCAGTGGGTCCTCGAAGTGTTAATGAAGATATTTATGAACCATGATAGATCATCTATATTTTGTAATTTGAGTGTTTAAGACATAATGTAATAAATGCTTGTATGTAATTAATGTCACATTCGCTATTGTATTATTTATTGTATTGTAAATCATACATTATCTTTTGATTTAATTTAAATCGATATATTCTTTATATATTGTAAGTTATGATTTCTTAACTTCTTAATGTCTTTATATATGTTCTAAACTAATATATTTTATATATTCACTTTTATGTTGCAGGTAAGCTACAATGCAAAAGAGTAGATTGAAAGGAATACATATAAGAGATATTAGTTCAGAACCGTTTGTGGCACCTGTTGATATTGGATATGGGCTGAATCCTTTGAAGGGAAATGAACATATTGTTGGTTCTAACTCAATCACTTTTAACTCTTTAACTATTATTGGATCTGGCAATACGGGAGGTTCAAGTTTAGATAGTATCCCGTCAATTGATTCTGCTTTAAATTAGAATATAGGTATCATATACCCCATATTTAGAATTCGATTATAATGATTAACGTATTGGCATTTTACAAATTAATTTTTTATTTTTTACAGTTGATAACAATGGTCAACGAAAGACCAGAGGCCAGACAACTTAGAAGAAATTGTTTGCACCACCTCCGAATGAGCATATTGTAGTGTTTGCAAACTCTAATAGGCAACCAATTGGTAAAGGGACTTAACTGTTAGTTGGATTTCTAGGCATGCTTGCCCGTAATAGAATAAAATTGCCTATTCATTATGAAACATGGCATTAAGTTCCAGTAGAAGTTAAGGTCGATGCTTTAAACTTTATTGAGGTATTAGTGTAATTAATCACATATACAAATATAATCATTTTACATTTGGTTTACTTATTCAAACTTTTCTTATTTTATTATTACAGTCAAGATTTGTACTTGAAATACCAACTTCATTTGTGCTTAAGTCATTGAAAAAGAAATGGAAAGACTATAAGCATGATTTGAAGAATAATTGTTTTGATCAAAATACTGTTGTAGAGGCCACAATGGAAAATCTACCCTGTAATGTAATTAGGTGGTAATATGAACAATTAGTTAGATTTTGGTTTTCAAGAAAATGAGAGGTACTAATTTATAACTTTGTATAGTATAATGAAATAATAAAAGTGTTTTATGCTTTAAGTTGGTAATATTTGTATTTCTATTGTATACACAATTATTTTTTATGATAAGAAATATAATAGATTGGGATTGGTAGTAGAAAGCAATAGAAATATAGGTACACAAGTGGATCAAAAAGTTTTACAAAAAAGCAAAAAGAAATAGTAGGTTTATGATTTTAAACTTATTTGAATGAAGGAACTTTTTGTGCCGTTAAAAGGTAAAAATGCAAATTAACAGTTATTGTTCTATTTTAATAGTTTTGATAGTTTCAATACATTATATTAAACCTATACAAAGTATTGAACTTAGTTGCCACAGTTGATATGTATGAAAAAGTTGTTGTTTACATCTATTTAGGTAAAAATACAAATTTGTTGTTGTTGTTCTATTTTAACAGTTTGGATAGCTTCAATACTTGATATTAAACTTGTCTGAATGATTAAACTTTTTTTTATGGTTGATATATGTGAAAAAGTTATCGTTTATGTTTATTTGGGACTATTTTTGCCTTTAAAAGGAAAAAAATACAAATTAAACTTTTGGATGGCTTCAATCCATGATATTAAACTTGTCCAAATAAATGAATTTGGTTTCTATAATCGATATGTGTGAAAGGCCAAAATGCTTTTATTGTTTATGTCTGTTTAAGACTTTTGTGTTGTCAAAGGGCCAAAATATAATTTTATGGTTATATTTATATTTTAACAATTTAGATAGATTAAATACATAATATTAAACTTATTCAAAATTTTGAACTTGATTGATAGGCTTGATATGTATGAATAAGTTGCAGTTGATATATATTTAACAATAACATATGTTTTTGTATAGAAGATTGAGATGGTGGTAAAATTGGATGTGTGAAACTTTTTCGCTTAACACACACAAAAAAAAAATGGATCTTACCTAAATGTCGAAAGACAAGAAATTGTGATAATTTGTAACATCTATTTTAACATAAAGTAAATATTTACTCTTTTTAACATATTATGAATTATTTATTAAACTTGATAGTTTTATATGATTAATTTATAAGAGAAAGCGAAAGAGAAAATGACTGCTAAGATTGAAGTAGCTTATGATGATTATGTTAACATGCAAGAATTGAAAATTTAAATTTTCACAAAAGTTGCTGTAAAAGAAAGGCATGGACGGGTCTAAGGCCTTGGATTGGGTCCAACACCATCTACCTACTATGGACATAGCTCTCAGCAATTTACATTATCAACAAGTCAATCTCCACAAGACATTTTCATATTGAGAGAAGAGTTGCAAACTATGCAACAACGTTTCCAGCAAATGGAAGCAGAAAAAGAATAGGAGCGTGCCAAAATTGAAAAAAAAGTGCTAGAATAGAGCAAGAGTATGCAAAATTTTAGTAGTTGCATGATCGATTCTATCATCTTATAAATTTTGTGCAACAACAATTTCCAAGAACTAATCTCAGTGGTCCACCAATTCAGGTATTATATTTAGTAAATATTTATATTTTTTAATATAAAAAAGCTTATTATTAAATGTTAAAACTTGTATGATATTATTCAGTAGGCTTTTGAGCACGCTAGTGACTACGGTGGAAACATTCTTTCATCAAATGACATTCTTCCAAATCTATGTAGTCATCAATTTCATACATTTTAAATTTTTTGGTTAATGTATTAAAAAAATTTGAATGTTATTATAGTAATTATTAAACTTTGTGTTAATTAGATGTAGATTTGAACATGAATTAAGTATTTATTAATTTCAGTTTTTGAATTTAAGTTCATTTTTATTTTTTTAACATTTTTTGTTAATGAAAATAATAAATATTAACAAAAATTTTTTATAAAAAAAGTAAATTTCTTAATTTCGTGACGTTCGTGTTCAAGAATGCCACTAAATTCTAAATTTAATGGCATTTGTACCATAAAATGTCACTAAAAGTAGCGGCGTTCTTATAAAAAAATGTTGCTAAATTAAGGTGTTCGTATCATAAAAATGCCGCTTAATTAGCCGTATTTTTTTTTTATATATATAAACGCCTCTAATTTAGCGGTATTTTTCAGATATAAATATCATTAATTTAACAATGTTTTTCTAATAATACCACTAATTTAGCGATGTTTTGTAGATACAAACACAACTAATTTAGCAACGTTTTATAAAAAATAATGCTATTTTCCTTGATGCTATTTTTCCTCGATGTGTGTATAACCAATACTCTTAGTAGCATTTTTTGTAAACGCTACAAATCTTTTAGTGACGTTTATAAACGCCGCTAAATGTTGAAAAAAATGTCACTAAAAACTTAACCCCCTATAATGTCTCTTAAACTTAATGCAAATGGTAAAAATGGAATAAGACTAGATAGAAATACTAACCTTAATGCTCTCAAAGGAAAAAAAAAAAAAATTGGAATCTTGAAACTTAACTCTCTTAAAGAAATTTTCTTTTTTGATTAGTCAAAGAAATTAAATAATAACAATCAAGTACAATACGTAATACATGATTATAATCAATCACTAAACCAAAAGAGATCATTTCATTTACTAATTAAATATATATGAATGTAACAATCAAGTTTGCAAACTTTATATAACTTAAAAGATGATGCAAAATACTCTCATTCTCAAGATTACAATTTGCAATATAAACCAAAGCAACAACAACTGACACCCTTTCATTTCCCTGTAAGCAAGACCATACATCCGCGCATTATTCTCTCTCTCTGTCTTTTTTGTTCTTTTATTTTAGTTTGGCTCCTTTTTATCTAATTTCGACTCACCCCCTAATTCAAAGTTGCTGTTATTTCACTTCCCATTGCTGAATAATACTGCAAATTCCGATTTCCATCAGCAATTTGGGGAGCATTAACCTTGGCGGCTGCCAATGCCTTGACACATCGATCAGCTTCAGGGCCAATACGCTAACATCATAGTTTGCGCTCATTGCATCTTCACTCAGTTCTGCAGGTATCATTCCAAATGATCTCACAGCATATTTATAGACATCCTCGCAAGTTTTGAGAGCTTTCAGACCCCCTGGCGAAGTTGGGTTCTTAGTCATTGCGGTGATCACATTGAGTGTAGTTTGAGCATTTGAGGCTGCTTGATGTCATGACAGTATTTGTAAGTTGCTTCGGGGATTTAGCAGCAGCGGCTTGGGGAGTGGTAAGAGCTTTCAAAGCAGAAATCACGGTTCAAGATTGACTGCCGCTGCATACTTTGGCTGTTAACGCTGGAGAAGCTGCTATCTTGATGGTGAGAGAGAAAGGACATAGACAGATAAGAAGATTGTTAAAAATACATTAATGAAATGACTTTGAGTGCCATTATTATTATTGTGTTGCTTGAAAGGGTTGATGTTGCTAGGCTTAATTTGTTTTCCGATGAATGTATTGATGCTTAAGGTTTCTTATAGTTGCTTCCTTTTATAGGGATATGAAAAAGTCTATTTTTTGAAAGAGTCAGGTTGGCATTGGCATGACAACCACAATCCTCCGAATTTATAAAAAGCATCTTGTTTTTAGGCTTCCTATATAAATTTACTGTGTAGTTAGAATTGATGGTTAGAAATCGAGGATAGATATCCACGGATTCACCATTTTCCATGTCAAGATATTCGGATGGGATGAATCAAATTTATTTATTTATAATAAATACATATGATTTTAAACCATTCAAGGTTCCTCTTATTTTAAACCATGTAACCCAGATCTGGAATTGAAAGTAATTAACCACCCTACCATTGATTACTAGTTAGAAGGAAAAAAAAATAGTGAGAGATTGTCCGATCGATACTATGACCACTTAATTAAGTCCGTAAGATATTAATATTGTCTTTTGCTATACATAGATACGGGGATCAGAAGAGTATTGGAAGGAAACTATTGGCGTTGAACATGATTAGTACTCTTATCGGCATCTTTTACCTTCAATTGTACCGTGCGATGATCTATATAGATCCCAACAGTGTAATATAATAGAAGGTTTTCAATCTCACTGGCCCTTCAATCGGAGATTGAAAAGGGATCAGTAGTTTACTGTCTCTCATAATGGCTTAACTTCTTTAACCAGGATAATCATTGTCTTAGTGTAAAATTGAAATATAAGATATTTTTAATTGAGTTAATTATACTTTTAGTATCTTTACTTTGAGAAAGTGTGCAAATTAATATTTAATGATATAAAACATATAATTTGCATCTTGAACTTTCAAAGAATATATCATTTTAATTTAAATTCTAATATTGTTGTTAACTCACTTATATGGTATTTAGTAAGTATAATTTTGTTATATGTTTATTATTTGTTAAATAAAAATATTAAATATTTTGTAAAAACTTTCACATGAATGTCATGTGACAAAAAATGATATCTTAAACAAGTTTTATAGTTTAGGTAAAATATATATTTTAAATTTATATTGAAAAAATATTGATAATATGTGTGGGAAACATATAATTTGATAATATTTATCAAACGTCATATATATACGCTGATAAGATATAATGGAATTAGAGTTTGAATTAATATGATACATAATATGAATGTTTAAGGCATAAATTATATGTAATATTTGAAAGTTTAAAGTATAAATTGTATATATTTTTTAATTATCAATTTATACATTTTTTCAAAGTTCAAGTACCAATATTATAATTAATTCTTTTTAATTATGCCAGTTGATCACCTTTGATTAAGCATTCAACTAACTCATTTTCAGACATACTAATAACTATTTTTGGTTAAATAATTGCTATTATATTTATCACTGCATTTACTTATATTACATACCCCCCACCGCTATAGTATTCAATATCTTTATTATAGCACTCAATCTAATTGTTATAATAATTAATTTCATCATCACCAATATTTTTAATCTTAACTGAAACTAGTCTCACGACCTAACAGCTGCTTTGAGTCGCTGCCAATTCATGTGTTAAGAGAACATTGTTGCACTAACGTCACTCGCAAGTTTCCCAAACATAAAAGCAAACATATGAACTTATTGTCCGAATAAAAGAACTGCTCCACTTTCTTGGTAGACACCACAAATAGACACTAGTTGTATCAACAAATGTTTTTTTTGCCACTTCATAAGAAAAAAAAAAAAAATCTTTCGTTTCTAAAAGAAAAACAAAATAAAAGTCCTAAATGGGAT
This sequence comes from Durio zibethinus, assembly GCF_002303985.1. Next base: position 8,835,520 of record NW_019167826.1, read on the forward strand.
AGGCAGATTCAAACTGCAACTAACTCAAGTTAAATATAGGTCACTGAAAACTTTCTAATGCTAATTATCAGAGAGGAGAGACGGAGCCTTTTAATAATTTCATGTCTCGAGCAGTTAAGTGATATTTTACAAGTGAAATAGAAACAAAACTGGACACTCACATCCACCCAACAAATTCTAAGAAAGAATAAAAGCAGGACTACTCACTTATCTTCTCAAAACAACTACAAAGACACATTCCTGTGGACTGCTGTCCAAAAGAAAAACTACAAAAAATAAAAAATAAAAAATACAAGAAACAAAAAAAAGTGCTACAATTCCCAACAAGAAGAAGAAGAAAAAGAAAAAAATTCGGTAATACAAGCTTTCATGCCTACAAGGGGAGTAAATTTCACTCCCCAATTGATAATTGTCATTCTCTAATCAATGAAACTTCCCCTCTATTCCAGCGAAAACACTATCCAAGAGACTGCACATCACTCATGCAATGGCAACTATACAAATTACCACATTGTTGGCGAGCTTCTTTTGTTATGATAAAGCTTCTGTTTTCAGTAACTGCGGAATTGACAAAGACATTGGGTACAATTTCCCAACTGCCACTTCTTCTTCCCAAACTTGAGTGTCTAGTGTCAGATTGAATTGTAGGAGCCCGATTATCTGAACCCAGAATAGAATCAACCTCCAAGGTAGTATGAGGAGGGCCATTGCTCCCTCTACTGCAGATGTCCTCGTCAATTTCCTCGATATTACGTCGCTGGGAGATCTTCAATAGATCTTCACCGATCTCCAGATCATCCTCAACCTTCAAACGTGGATCTCCACCAAGATCTTCTGCTTCTGCTTCCCTGCTACTTGGTAAAGTAGGTCTTGGTATCTCCTCTTGAACAAAAGCCCGAAAATTGCTCTTTGAGGGCTTGACCTTTGTGCAAAATACCTCAAGAAAATTACTCAGACAACCCCGATTGTAAACATTGATTCTCTTGTCAGCCCTATAACGAAAATTTTCATAGGTCGTCTGGAAGACATGAATGTACATTAGTTAAACTCCTAAAATACTCGTGGAATTAAACAAAAATGTATCTTTCTTATACACTACACAAAATGCAAATCGTGCTATTCTCCTCCCACTCAAAACACACCCTCTATTCCCAACTTTTTTGAGCAAGATTGAAGGCCTAAAACTTACTAATATATTTCATCAGTGGATATTTTTCCATATTTATGTGCCAAACTCTCACAAGATAGGAGGGCAAAAAAAAAAACAATATAAGACTTGGGTCAATTTTTATCGTACTTAAATCAAGCTCTATATATGTGCCTTTCAAAAATAAAATAAAATAAAGATCTGTGATTTGAAATAATTGAGATCAAACACAACTTAAATCATCATACAGCAACCAGGAGAAGTTTAACAGACCTGGTTTGTTCCAATGAGGTACAAGTGAAACCCAGTGAGCCCACCTACAAACCACAGAGAAATGAAACAATATGCCATTAGTATGATAGATGGAGGAGATTCCTTCATGGCTTTCCAAACTATTCCATGGTGATCATCCATCAGAACCTTGATGTACAATGCTGACATGGAGAACACATAGATGCAGAGAAGAGTTGCTGAAGAAACGAACAAAAAGAAGTACCGGAAATTGCGCTGCTCATGTACACAACAGTCAGCCTCCTAACAGAACACTGCTCAACAGCAGCAAGCAAGAAACGTTCAGACCAGTATCAATAAACAGGTTTATCAGATAAACAACATACCAGTCCAATGCATTGCCCCACCCAAGGTCAATGATGATCAAAACGCTCCACACAATTGTTGCAAACAGAACAGTGGGAGCAACGGGGAGGGGGATAAAGCATGCATGTGTCACAATACTTCACGCGCACATGAATTCCATTAACCATAACTTCCTTGGTTCGAGGGAACTGAAGGCTGGGTGTTTGCCTGTTGCCAACCTCATCTGAAACAGAAGAATCATAGCGGAACTCCTCCTCTGGGGGATGTGAATTGCGTGGAATGATTCCTGGGTCCTGGGCTGATGTGAGGAAAAGAAGAATCAATACCTATCAAAATAAACTGTGCTATTAAAATCAATAGCAACTTGGACAACCCAAAAGAGAAAGTTAACAAAAATAAGAGACAAAAGGTTATCCAAAAGATATACTAATTTAAAAATGCATTTGCCATATAAAAAGGGGCTATCCTAGTCTTATCTAGATCAGAGAAGGCCAAGCTTCTACAATAACTTCATTTCCAGTACAAAATCTGCAGTTGATCCAGATCAAATGAAAGGGTTCCACTGTATATTTCACCAAAAGATCAAATGAAACGGTTCCACTGTATATTTCACCAAAAAATATTTTAAAGTTCAGATCATTATCTTCTAAATTGGAACATAAAAGTTCACTTAGACTAAATCGTGAAAATTTAATTTCGATAAATGTCCATGAAAATTTTGTTCAGAAAATTTATAACAGAAATATAACTGTTAAGAAATCCTAACAATTATAAATTGGCACCTAGTCTTATCCAAAATTTGCAGTTCATGAAGTTCTTAAAAAATCATTAACTCAGCTGGGATCCAGGGTGATCACCCCAACAGTGCTTGTTCTAAAACCTCGTAAAAGAATTCAAGCAACAGGTAAAAGGAGATGACTTACATAGATAGTAAAGACAATTGCTACCACCAGAATTGCATATCCTGCATTGTATGGAGAAAATGGATGCCAAAGATGCCTTGCAACAAATACACAAAAGATAATAACAAGAACAGTGAGCAGCGATAAGGTAACAAGCAGAGACCTAGCAACTGGCCCAGATATCAGCCTCCCACCAAGGATAAACTTCTGCAAAATGTATACAGAAGAGGATCTAAATGCTGAATGACATTCAAGGATGATCAATCTGGACTGAAGACAGCAAAAGATAAAATGAAGAACATCAACTGTCCTATCACATTTCCATATTTTAACACCACCGTTCTCTATGTTTTCCACAATATTGCACCCCATTTATTCAGTTTCGGTCCTGGTTAACCTACAGCCAACCATCCTAAAGTACTCTTCAAAATTTAACTTTCATTTACCTCTAACCTAAGTCTCATCTTCTAATAATATCATTTGCAAATAGCATTTACAAGGATACCATCTTGAATATATTTGGTAAGTTTATCCATGACTGGCACCAAGAGTGAGGACTTAAATTAGATCCCTGTTGTAAATGTGTGATAATAAGAAACTTAGTATTTTTAAACAGTTCCAACACTTGTAACTGCTTCACTCTAAGTATCCTCAATAACATCAATACATAGCTAAGAAATACTCCTTTATCATATAACATCCACCACAAGATCCTAACTAATTAACTAACAAAATGAGGGAAGAAATTAAGCATTACATCCAAGTTTTTGTTTTTACTTCAAAGTATAAGGCGAATAAACGCTTTAAATATTTTAAATGTTGTTTACTAGTTATAAATTTTATAAAATTTTCCAAAGGGAATAACATCAATTGCAGAGAGATTATTGAACAAGCAAAATTCCTAGACTAATAAATTCTATTTAGATCAAGAGTTGAGCATTTAGATCAATACATTGCTTTTACAAGCCCACAGAAGTAGGCAGGGTGAGATCCAGAAAATTGACTCACTGGGGGCATACATATTAAAAAATTATGCTAAATTTTTATAAAAATATAAAGACAACTAAGATAAACTTTATCAAACTATAAAATCCAGAGACCAAATTTCCATTTATTTTTTATTAACTGTTTTAGTGGCAAAGGCTTAAATATTAAGCACATAGTCAAGTTGTATGAACTCTATTTAATTATCAATTTAACTATTGCAATTGCTTTAGGAAGCAAAATGCAAAGGAAAAGAAAACACTTAGATACAAGAACAAACAGGATGGTCTTCATATTGCCATTATTTGTTGGTTAGTAAACAATTATTTTTCATTATTACTTAACAATTTAAGTCTTTTGGCTGAGTGGTTTTTAAAATAATAACAAATGATCCAAAATGTGAATCCTAGCGATGCAAATATCACCTTTCATTTTTTTTACCTAGGGCAAAATTAAAATTTGCAATAAGATTTTGAGTATTATTATACCATATGATAAAATTTCAGGAAGTGGGGGCAAATCCCCCATGGCTACCACCTTAAAGCTATTTGTTAGCTTTTTAGGTGAGATGGTGATCCAAGAGGGGGTGAATTGGATTTCTCCAAATTCTTCCCAAACAATGATTTCAATATAGTTGAATGAAAATTAAAACAATAAGCACTTTTGATGGAAATATAACGCAAACAATAACAATTAATGAACCTAAAATCAAATATAAACAATAATAAATTGTAAGAAGATAGGGATAGAAAAATCAAACACAATGATTTATAAAGGTTCGGTCCTTCTCCATAAGGCACTTACGTCCTCTCTTCTTGGTTGTCCACACCAAGGTTTCAATCCACTATTCTTGAAATGAAAATACAACCTATCTTTTTCTTTCTAAGGCTTAAGATAGAAACCTCTACCTTTTGTAGTTTTTTACTCAATCTCATTATAAAGCTCTCAAGAGGATACCTGACATCTTGTTCTCTTCCACCCTTGTATGTCAAACTTAATTTTGCAAACAATAGAACAACCTCTCTAAGGCTAAGTGTTTGCTAAGTTTAAGTACAAGAAAATGATGAATGAACAACAAATATAATTTGGATACAATAAATACAAAGATATAGACTTTAAAGCTCTAAAAACTCTTGATTATTTGAGAGAATGAAAATATGGCTTGTTGGTTCTTGTTCTCTTTATGCATAAATCCTCTTGGTGTGTTGGAGTACCCAATATATAGAGAAATTGAAAAAGTAACCGTTGGGGAAGATTGGGAAGTGAAAGTAGCAGTTGAATGCATGAAAAAAATAGCTGTTGGTATGATTCCGCCCAGACCCGATCAATCCCTTCCTTAAAGGGATCGATTGGTTCAAATTTTATGCCATTTCATGCTTAAAAACATGACCCGATCGATCCTTTCCATGAGGGGATCGATCCTATCAATGGCTAGGTGATTGTCTCATATTTTACACTATACTTACTAATTTGATCATATCCTGAGTTATATAAATTCAAATCACAAACCGTTTGAAGATTTAGAAACTAAACTTAAAGGGCTTTCTATCCATATAAAATTCATCACCTAATTCCTTGAGTACGAATTATAGTGAATTTTTAAAATTACCCCTTTGCAGTTTTTTTGACAACTACAGAGTGTCTAGTAAAAATTCAAAATCTTTTCTTAGAAAATTTAGATTTAGATTTTGTTTAATCCATTAGAAAGTAGACTCAAAGAGCTTTCCAACCATATAAAATTCAAATATTAAAACTTTGTGAATTAGTACATAAAAATAAAATAAGTTCAATGTTAGAAAACTTTGTTCTTGTAAAATAGCTTTCTTAAGTTAATCTTTTTCCCTAAACTAATATTATCAAAATTGTATTAAAATCAAAAAAAATAAATTCACTTTAAAACAACAATTGACTTTCATCTGAAGCTCAATAACAAATCTTTCAAATATAGATTTAGGTTTGAGAATGATTGGAACAAAAAGGTTTATGTTGACTTTTGAAAATCATATTATTTATTTAGTACCAAATATAAAACTTCAGAATATGACTATAACTAAATCTATTTTTTCAAATTTTAAATCAAGTTTATTTTATCTTTTGCGCATTACGGTTTTGGGCAACTTGCCAGACGTAACGGGTTTTAAAATCGAGACAAAATAAAAAGGAGTCGCCACCAAATCTTTGTTAGGGTGTTGAGTTGGCCACCCAAAGTTTATCTTTTTAATAAACTATAAAATGGGTTTAAAGTTTATCAAAAAAGATAAATTTTGGTCTAACGAAAAAATCAGGTTAGGTCTCGGGATCGTATTATGTGTGGCGGGAGGTTAGCACCCCACAACGCCATAATTAGTACATTTAATTAATGTTGATTCTCCGTGAGGATAAAAATGGTTGACTGAAACTTTAATACTAATTTCCTTCGTTTTAAAAAATAGTTTTGCTAAAGTTTTTATTTAGAAATATTGAGAAAATCTTTAAGTTAAAGAATTATCTTAAAATTCTCCAACATCTAGGTAGAATTTAAAATAACTCTTTTCGCTTAAGATTTAACACAACAATCCTTAAAATGAAATAACACTCTTTATAGAAAATTGTTGGTGACTCTCCAACATCTAGGCAGAGTACCAATAATCATTTCTTTCAGAATGTTATTTTTTTTATTTTATAATATCAAAAAAAATTTTAAAATGTATTATTCTTTTTTATTATAAAATATTTTATTACCAAGTAGTAAATAAAAATTAAAGACAGGATAATACAAATAATCTCTAATAATAACATACTAACGTATGTATGCCAATGAATGTTATATAGGATAAGATGCAATTTTAAAGTTGGATTCTTAAGTATAATGAGACCACCCTGACTCTCCAACATCTAGGCAGAGTTTAGGTGCGACTATTTATATTTAAGATCCCAATTTACTGTTATACTTTTTATTTATTAATCTTATTATTAATGTGAATTAAGAAATCGTGTGAAAAGACTTAACGAAGTAAAATTTCTTAAATACCCCATCATCTAGGCGACATTTGGAAATAAATTGCTACAAATAGAATTTTCACACGTGTCTTTAAGATTTTTAGGATGTTTTGAGTAAGGGCTTGAGTAAAGGTTTTAAAGATTAAGGTTTCAAGATTTTGAAGATTCGGATTTTAAGGGTTTAGATTTGAGTTTTGAGGGTTTTAGGGTTTGGTTTTAAGGTATTGAAGGTTTAGGGTTTTGATTTTAGAGTTTGAAGAATTTAGGGTTTCGGTTTTAAATTTGAGGTTTGGGGTTTTGATTTAAGGGTTTAGATTTTAGGGGTTTGGATTTTAGAGTTTAAAGGTTTGGGATTTTGGATTTTAGGGGGTTTTGGATTTTAGAGGTTTCGGATTTTAAGGGTTTGAATTTAAGAGATTTTGGATTTTAGGGGTTTCGGATTTTAAAGTTTTGGATTTAAAGATTTTGGATTTTAGGGTTTTTAGAAACCTAGGATTTTGAAAATTAAGAATTAGTGTTTAAGGTTTCGTTTTTAAGAAAATACGAACATCTCTAAAAATTCTCAACATCTAGGCAGATTTTCGAAGCAAGTTCGATTTTAATGATTTTTAAAATTAAAAAATTTCTTATATATTTCTTTTTATGAAAATTTATTAATAATAATTCCCCAACATCTAGGCGAAATTATTTCTTTAGAAAAATATTTTTTTATTCCCTCCAACATATAAGCAGGGAAAATAATAATAATTATTCTATTATTATTTTTTAAAGCATTTTTAATATATATATTTTTAATTATTATCTTACTTATTCTCATTTTTATTATGATTAAAACAATTAAAAAACTTATCATAACAAATTTAAAACTTATCATGCATAAATATATAAAAAAAATACTTAAAATAACAAAAATAATAATATATAAAAGAAATTCAAAAATTCAAAAAAAAATTTTTTTTACTAAAATTCATCGCAATGCTCCTTTCGGTCTCTTGAGTTTAGATCCGAGGTCTTTTTTGGGAGAATAAGCCCCGATCGACGTAGTTCGAGGTTTGAACTTTTCTGAGTTTTCTGTTTCTCTTTTTTTTTTTTAAAATGAAGACTAATCTGATTTTTTTGTTCTTGCAGGGAGCTTCGATGCTGAGGTTCCTCCCTACAGGGAGGACTGTGTTTTTTTTTTTTTTTGCAACGTCATTCCCTCCCTTTTCTTCCTTTCATGGTTCGACCAGGAGCTCTATTTATAGAGCTTTGACCATGCGTGGCATAGGGCTCAGTATGGGGTGTAAGCACGAGCCCCATACCTTTTTTATTATTTTTTGTTTGATCTGACAGTGAGGGTAGTAAATAAGATATAGGTAGTAGGGTAAATGGGCAGTGATATGGGTGATTAGAGGGGTGGGGTAAGGTGGTAGGGTATTGTGGTAGTGGTGCCCTTTTTTTATTTTTTTTGTTCTGTTCTATTTTTTTAATAATTAATTAATTTTTAATTTTAATTAAACTAATTTTATTATTATTATTATTATTAAAATCATTATTGTTATATATATATAAAAAATATATCGAACAAAATCAATGTCTATAGTTGCCTCTCCTTGCACATTACTAAGAATCAAGAATATGGCAAAGACAAAGACAACGATTTTGTCCTGAAGCAAATCATGGATTTCTCTATAGTTTTTCTTTTGTTTTTTTTTTTTTGATGAATTTTTTAACCACAGTTCGAGTGATAAAGAAAATGACCAAAATGACATCGCGAGTTGAAAAATAAGGAATCAATTAAGGCAAAATCACAAGTCGGATTATAAAGAAAATGATCGAGGCAACACCGCGGGTAAAGGAATAACAAGATCAGGATTGAACTTAGATTGAATCACAAGTCAAAATATAAAGAGACCGGGATTAAACTATGAGTAAAAAAAAACAACAATCGAGATTAAACTGTGATTTTTGATTAAAGTAATCGAGATTGAACTGCAAGTCAGAATAACATCAACTTGGATTGAATCATAAGTCAGAAAATAAAGAGATCGGTATTAAACCACGAGTTAGAAAATAACAACAATCGAGATTAATCAGGATTAAACCACGAGTCAGAAAATAACAACAATTGATATTAAACTGTGATTTTGGATTAAAGAAATCGAGATTGAATTGCGAGTCAAAATAATGTCAACTTGGATTGAATCACAAGTTAAAAAATAAAGAGATCGGGATTAAACCACGAGTCCAAAAATAACAACAATCAAGATTAACGTGCGATTTTGGATTAAAGAAATCAGGATTGAACCGCAAGTCAGAATAACGTCAACTTGGATTAAATCACAAGTCAAAAAATAAAGAGACCGAGATTAAACCACGAGTCAAAAAATAACAACAATTAAGATTAACCTGCGATTTTGGATTAAAGAAATCGAGATTGAACCGCAAGTCAGAATAACGTCAATCAAGATTAAACTGAGATTTTTAGATTTAAAGAGATCAAGATTGAATAGCGAGTCAGAATATAAAGAGATTGGGATTAGACCGTAAATTAAAAAAATAAGAAGACTGGGATTAAATCGTAATTTGAAAACTATAAAAATGATCATGATTAAACCATGAGTCAAAGATTAAAGATAATTGGGATTGAATCGCAAGTTAGAGAAATAAAAGCGACTAGGATTAAACTATAAGTCGAAAAGCTATAAGAATGATCGGGATTAAACCACGAGTCAAAGATTAAAGATAACTGAGACTGAACCACAAGTCAAAGAAATAAAAGTGACTAGGATTAAATCGTAAGTCGAGAAGCTATAAGAATGATAGGGATTAAACCACGAGTCAAAGATTAACGATGACTAGGACTGAACCATAAGTCAAAGAAATAAAAGTGACTAGGATTAAATCGTAAGTTGAGAAGCTATAAGAATGAATGGGATTAAACTACAAGTCAAAGATTAACGACGATCGGGATTGAACTGCAAGTCAAAAAAATAAAAGCGACTATAATTGAGCTATGATTTGAGAAATAAGGGATTGGGTACTTTATAAACCGACAGTTTGGTTTGAAGAATTATCTTGGAGGTAACATATTACCTTTAAGGCCATCATATTTGTTTTGAAAAAGAGGATTTCTTCTTGATGCTTCATAAAGAAACCTTTTATGCAACTTACCAAGAGGTATGTGATGCATGTAATAATTGTGATAATTGAGAGGATAAAGATGCAACCAATGAATTATATCATACGTTTTCATCCAAGTTAATTCAACTTTTGGTTCAATTCTTTCAATCTTTAAAAGCTACTTCCAATAGTCCTGCCCTTCTAAATCTTTCGATTCTCCTCCAAAAATCTCCATCTTCTAGTAGACCCATTTGGCTTTTAATTGTTCTAAAAATCTTCTTTGAATTCTTTCTTTGTCTTTAGTGATCAATCAATCTCATTTATTTTTTTGACCCTATATTATTATTTCTATCATCCTTATATTGCATTCTCTTTTTGAACGATGCATTGGTCCATTATGAACTTTATCAATCATTATCTTAATTTTAAATGACAAATACAATGATTTTCGATTCAAAATTGAGTGTGGAACACGATCATTAATGGGGTATTTTAGGTTTAGAAAGACAAAGATAAGCCTTTCGGGACACAAAGAACAATTAACTTAAAAGTATTTCAAGAACCAAATTATCAATTCTCTAAATAATGAACATTTGAATGACCTTAGCCTACTCAAACCAGGTCTTTTCCAAAAACTTGTTACATTTATGATCTTATCACTGTGATTTCATATGACCAATCTTTGCCCTATATCTGTGACTAATAGGAACTAGCCCCCTAAAAGTCATCTCTCTTAATTCTGGCGAGAATTCATCCATTTGGTGCCACTCTTTCATTCTTTGAAAAACCTTCTCGAGCTTCACTTTCATTCGAGTCACCTTTTCAAGTTTTCAACTCAAATGACACATTTTGATTCAAACCACCCTTTTTGAGTTTTCAATCTAAATTGCTTTTTTCTTTTTTTTGTCTATTTTTTTGTCTATTTTTTCGTATTTTTTTTCTTTTTTTTTAAGCAAAATATTTCTTGACAGTGTTCGAATTTATAGAATTTGACAATTCATCACCATCCATTTTTGCAAGGATCATAGCACTACCAAAAAAGGCCATTTTTACCACATATGGACCTTCCCAATTAGGCTTTCATTTTCCTCTATTGTCATGCTGACATGGTAAAATCCTTTTCAAAACCAATTTGCCTTCGTGAAAGCATCGGGGTCGTATCCTTTTGTCATGTGCTCGCATGATTCTTCTTTGATACATTTATCCATAACTGAGTGCTGAAAGCCTTTTCTCTTCAATAAGATTTAGTTGTTCGAAAGGATCCTAAGCCCATTCTGTCTCATCCAATTTTGTCTCCATCAACACCCTCTGAGAAAGAATTTCCACCTCAATCGGCAATACAGTTTCCATCCCATACACTAGTGAAAATGGGGTGGCCCTTGTGAAGGTTCAGATTAGTGTTCTATAGGCAAGCAAAGCAAAAGGTAACTTTTCATACCAATCTTTGTATGTGTCAATCATTTTTCTTAGTATTCTCTTGATGTTTTTATTCGCAGCTTCCACTGCACTATTCATTTTTGGGTGATATGGTGCTGAATGATGATGCTTGATCTTAAACTGTGCACATAATTCTTTCATCATTTTATTGTTCAAATTGCTAGCATTATCTAAGATAATCCTTTTCGGGAGCTCATACCAACAATTTTATAAATCTACACATCACTGATCGCGTAATACTAGCATATGAAGCTGCTTTTACCCATTTTGTAAAGTAATCGATTATCACAAAGATGAATCGATGCCTATTTGAAGTTTTTGGGATTATGGGTCCGATCACATCCATTCTTCACATGGAGAAAGGCTATGGTGGTGCCAAGATGTGTAGCGGGACTGAAGGAGAATGAATTTTATCTGTATAAATTTAACATTTATGACACTTCCTAGCATAATTGATGCAATCATTTTTTATGTAGACCAGTAGTAACCAGCTCTCATAATCTTTTTGGCCATCATATGCCCGTTAGCATGTGTTCCACAAACTCCTTCGTGTACTTCTTTAAGTATCCTTCTTGCTTCCACAGCATTGATGCACCTTAGCAAAATTTGATCTCAACTCTTTTTATATAAGATTTTTCCATCAAGCACAAAACTTACTACTAATCTTCAAATGATCTTCTTATCATTTTCTGAAGCCTGCTCTGGGTAGTTTTGACACTTGATATATTGTATAATGTCATAGTACCATGGTTGTTAATCTACCTCTTCTTCCATGTTTGAACAGTGGGTTGGTGAAATTTTCATTTGTACTCTAATGGGCTGAATTTTCGTACTATTATTTAACCTGAACATTGCTGCCAAAGTAGCCAAAGCATTAGTAATCTAGTTTTCTTCTCGAAAAACATGCTAAAATTGGATCTTTTTAAAATTTCTCATCAAGCTAATTATGTGTTTTTGATATAATACTAATTTTGGGTCTCTGGTATCCCATTCACCTTTTTGTTGATAAATTACTAAGATTGAATCCCTATATACTTCTAGTGTTCCAATCTTCTTTTCAATGGTCATCTGTAACCCCATGATGCATGCTTCATATTCAGCAACATTATTTGCACAGTTGAAATCTAACCTTACAGTACATGGGTAGTAATTATCTTCTGGAGATATTAGCATTGCTCTAATGCCATGCCCTATTATATTGGATGCCCCATTAAAAAATATTTTCCATACTTCTCTTACAAGCTTTTTATCTTTATCTTGCAAGATTGCCATCAAATCTTCATCTAGAAACTCAAACTTTATAGGTTCATAATCTTTTGTAGTTCGATCGGTAAGAAAATCAACAATTGCACTCCCTTTTATAAAATTTTGTGTTACATACATAATATCATATTTTGAGAGCATGACTTACCATCTCGCTAGCCTATCTGAGAAGGATGATTTTTTGAAAATGTACTTGATGGGATCCCATTTTGATATTAGCCATGTCGTATAGTAGGGCATGTATTACCTGAGTCTACGAGTAGTCCAAGCTATGGCACAACATATTTTTTTTATTTGAGGGTACTTGGCCTCGTACTCTGTAAACTTTTTACTTAAATAGTATATTGCATGCTCTTTCTTGCCAGTTTCATCTTTTTGTCCAAATACACATCTCATTGATTTTTCTTGAACCATTAGATATAAAATCAATGTTCTTCCTGTAACTGGTGGAACCAACACCGGTGGGCTTATCGAATACTCTTTAATCTTTTCAAATGCATTTTGTCATTCTTCATCCCATTCACCAGGATTATTTTTATGAAGCAACCTGAAGATTGGATCACATTTCGAGGTAAGTTGAGATATGAAATGAGAAATTATAATTTAATCACCCCAAAAGCCTCTCATCTCCCTTTGCGTGCGTAGTGCTGACAATTCTTGAATGGCTTAAATTTTATCAGGGTCTACTTCTATACCTCTTTCACTGATTATAAACCCTAACAATTTTCCAGATTTAACACCAAAGGTGCATTTGGCTGGATTCAGCTTGAGTTAGTATCTCCGTAATCTTTCAAAAAGCTTTCCGAGATTAACAACATGATCTTTCCCTTTCTGAGACTTAGCTATCATATCATCAACATATACCTCTATCTCCTTATGCATCATATCATGAAAGAGAGTGACCATCGCCCTTTGATATGTGGCACCAGCATTTTTTAGCCCAAAAGGTATAACTTTATAGCAAAACATGCCCCATATTATCACAAATGTAGTTTTTTCCATATCTTCACGAGCCATTTTGATCTGATTGTAGCTAGAGAACCCGTCCATGAATGAAAAAATGGAATGCTTAGCAGTGTTATCTATAAGGGTATCAATATATGGCAATGGAAAATTATCCTTTGGGCTAGCCCTATTTAAATCTTGATAGTTCACACACATTCTAACTTTTTCATTTTTCTTGAGAACTGAGACTATATTGGCTACCCATTTAGGGTACTTGGCTACTTATAAAAAACCAGTGTCAAATTGTTTTTTTACTTCTTTTTTTATCTTCAGTAATATTTTTAGCTTCATGCGTCTCAACTTCTGCTGTGCTGGTCGACATTCTGATTTTAAAGGCAACCTATGCTCAACCACCTCTATGCTAAGTCCTGGCATATCCTAGTAAGACCATGCAAATACATCCATGTACTCTTGCAGTAGATTTACCAACTTTTGCTTCTCAATTGGTGATAGTGAAGTATCAATCCTAACTTCTTTCTTGTTGTCACCATCTTTCAAATTTAATGGGTCAGTTGACTCCTGGTGGGGTTTTATAATTTTCCTCTCTTGTTCCATCCATTTTAACAGATCATGAGGTAAATCCTAGTATTCTAAATCAACATCGTTATCAAGCTCACTAATGTGAGTCAAATTTTCAAAATCAAATCCGATGTTATTGCCTTGGTCATCCATAATGTTCATTATTAGAAAACCTAAAAATGGGTGTAATCACAAAGAAATATATATTGATCTTGGAAAAGGCAAAGAGAATGGTAATGAAAGAAAAAAAATGAAAAATAGAGAACATGGTATAAGTGAAATGCATTGCATTCATCATTTTATTAAAACAATGAAAATAAGCCCATACATTTCCTCCGCATGCTCTTGGGCAGAAGTAATTGGAATTTTTGAGTTAAAAGGTTCAAGGATAACAAAATGGTACACTATTCTTGGGTTTCTTAACCTAAAAAGATCTTCTCATTCTGCATAATTGCTTCCTCTGCTCCAATTTGAAGTCGAGAAAAGACTTCCTTCAATCCCACTACTGGTTCCTTTTGTTTGACCTCTGTTGATCCAGGATAGACATACCCGCTTGAACGAAATGTTTCATACAAATAAGGGAATACCATTTTTCCATCAATCAAAATTTATCCTTTGAGGTGTGCCATTTTCTTTTCTTTCTTCTCCAGTATTATATTCTTTTTATCAGCAGCCATAGGCTTATAGCCTAACCTCAATCTTTTTTTATTTTTAATCGAGCATGATGCTCTTGCGATTCCTTATAGAGCTTTCCTTAAGCTTTGCTCGACTGGCCAACCCTTGCCAACAGTCTGCTTAATCACTATATTTGTAGCTTTTGATAACTGAGGGATAAATATCCTTGACCCTTCTCTTATGTAAGTAGCATTTGCTACTTCAAAGGTTGTGAAAGAACATTCAATCGCTTCTTTTACTGCTTCAATATAGAGAGTTGTTAAGGTCTTTGTTCTAATAAATCCTCATCACCATCCACACAGACTTGTTTTTCTTTCATGATGAATTTTACCTTCTAATGTAGAGATGAAGGTATAACTCTGGTCGTGTGAATCCAAGGTCTTCTAAGTAGACAACTATATGCAGAAGTTATGTCCATTACCTAAAATTTAACGTTAAAGGTATAAGGATCAATATGTAATAAGATCTTTATATCGCCAATTACCTCTCTTTGCATCTCGTCAAATGCTCTTACAATCATATGGCTATTTCATATGTGAAAGGGATCCACTGGAAGCTTTGATAATGTCGTCAGAGGCATAACATTAATAAATGATCCATTGTCAATCAGCACTTTGGCCATAGTGTAGGACTTGCACTTAACAGTAACATGTAAAGCCTTAACACTACCACATCCTTTTGGAGGTATTTCATCATTATTGAAGGTAATGAAATTCGAGGCTATAATATTCCCAACCATGCGATCTACCTTCTCAACAGAAATGTCATGCTCGACATAAGCTTAGTTGAGCACTTTCAGCAAAACGTTCCTATACGGCTCAAAATTTAATAATAGCGACAGTAAGGAAATACGAGCTGATAGTTTATTTAACTGGTCAACCACACTGTACTCACTATGTTTAATGATCTTTAAAAACTTACAAGCTTCTTTTTCTAACATCGATTTGTTAACTTTCACTTTCGAGCTTACCACCGGTTAAAAATCTTGGCTTTTCCTTGTGTCTTCTTCTCTTATCTTACCTTTCCCTTTTTTGACCCTTTCTGACATTTTAGGAGTGTAAGTTCAACCACTTCAGGTCATTCCTCATATTCTCGTTATGTTGGCAGTATTCTTCATACTTGGATTATTCAAGGTCATATTAGGCCTCGCATCACCACATCATAATTGTATCTACATGGGACTACTTTGTCAGTTTGATAAGGGAATGGACTAGGGACATAAATGGTCATTGGTGTCTTGAAAAAGGAAATGGTTTTCTTAGTTAGAGGCTTTGGTCTCTCATCATAGTGGATAGTGAGAGGTTTGGGGATAAAAGATTTGCCAGGACGATCGTCACCTACTATATTCATACTATTTCCATCACATTCATCATAAAACTCAACGATGGCCTCATTCATCAAGCTCTGTAATATTTGTTTAAACTTCTCACAACCTTGGATCGAATGTCCAACCGATCCTCTATGATACTTGTAAGAAAGGTCAAGGTCTCCATGACTTCCATTGTTATCCAAAAATAATGGTTGAATTATACTCACCTCGCATAAACAGTCATACACCCATTCAAAAAGAATCTTTATTTCATTCACACATTTTTTGATTTTCACATCTTCTTCCTTATCCACCATATTAATTTTCCTTTCAGTGTGATCTGGCAAAAGGTTTTCACTAACACTTGGCTTGAATTTGGTGTCAAAAATTAAAAGGCCATCATTTATCAGACCCTACACCTTATGTTTAAGTGTTGTACAATTTTCAGTAGAGTATCCTGTAACACCATAATGATAATCGCACTTAACGTTAAGGTCATACCAACTCGGGTAAGGTGGCTTTAATGGTTTTACGTAGGAAGGAGCGATAAGATGACCTCTCATCAATTGAGAGTACAAATCGGTATAAGACATAGGAATTGGATCAAAATGAGGTCTTTCCCAATTGTTATTATTTTGTAAGCTTCTTTGATTGTTGTTTGAATGGATTGGTTGGGCAAATGGTCTAGTTGGAGGTGTAGAGGTGTAATTGGATGGCTGAGGGCTAAAGCTTGGTCTAGGCGGTGGTTATCGGGGTACTCGGTAATGATATGGTTGTTGAGAAATTTGGTTAGCGACAAGGTAGTAAAGAGGGTATGAAGGGTTTATATTATATGGGACAGAATGATGATGCGAGAGATTTCTATGAGTAACAGCATATGTCTCATGATCTTTCTTTTTTGAACTTGTTGTTTTCTTTTCGAGCCCTTCAATTTTGCCACTTTTGATAATGCTCTCTATCATTTCTCCTGAGATTACAATGTCAGAGAGATTTTTCATGGCATTCCCTACCAACCTATCATAGTACGGAGCTTTCAATGTGTTGACAAATAGCACAGTTATCTCTTTTTCAGTCAATGGTGGTTAGACTTGAGCTGTCGCATCTCTCCATCGATATGCATATTCCTTAAAAGTTTTTATTGATTTCTTCTCCATATTTTGTAGTGACAACCTATCAAGGGCTGTATCCAAGACATGCTTATACTGAGTAAGAAAAGCTTTGGCTAAGTCTTTCCACGAGTGAATTTTGCTTCGATGTAACTGCACGTACCATTTTACCACTGAACTAGTCAAACTATCTTGGAAACAGTGTATCAAGAGTTTATCATTATGGGTATGACCCATCATCTTTCTACAAAACATGGTAATATAAGTGGAAGGACACTTTGTTCCATCGTATTTCTCAAAATCTAAGGTCTTGAATTTTGGTGGGATAACCAAGTCAGGCACTAGGCTCAGCTCATTGGGGTCAACAACCCCATAAATGTCATTACCTTTAACTGTTTCGAGCCTCTCTTCAAGTTGGTCATACTTGTTTTGCATTTTTGAGTTTATAATAGGCTCCGACATTTCACGAGACTTCTCATGTTCAATTGATTCATCAAGATTTGGTACTATGGTGGGATCAACTAGGATAGGCCCAACATTAGTATTTAAGTAGATTGATTGTTAGCCAGTAGTATGATTGACATAAGGATATGGCCGTACACTTGGTGGGCGTATGTGCATGCCACGAGGGGCTTGAGCTTGGGCTTGAAGTGGAATGAATCCATGAGGATAGAGTGGTTCTTCTATATTAACTTCTTCCCTTGTTCTTGATGCCCTACCAACTTCTTTACCTTTCACTGAACCAGTTAGTAATTGTCTTAATTCAACCATCTGGGCTTCGATACTCTATTGTATCTCCATCACTCTTTCTCTTATTTCCTCTTATGCCCTTTTGACTCTCTCAAATCTGGTTACGTTCACTTCTTCTATAACTCGAGCTTGAGAACGAGCATTATATCTATGTGAGATTGTTTGACTTAGATTCTTCGGCTTTGTTATCTTTGAACCTTAGTTTATTAACCATGAATTAGAACGCATGATATAATATCATTGCTTATTTGCCTTTATTAAAATGCATGTATGGAATAAATGATATGCAAATTATGGGTATTGTTTTAGGTCAATCGAAACAAAAAGAAACTTTCATTAACCTTGTGGGCCTTTATACATCATCTGATCATTCTTGCGTTAAAACCATAAAAAAATTTGATTTGAGTATATTGCTCCCTAGCTTCACACAAGAAATTCAGTAATCTCTGACCATGGCTTTGAGTTGGTACAATCTCCCATTCCAGTGTTTTCACCTTTTCAACCATGTTGCTTATTTTTTGAATAGCCTTGTAGATTTAAGCAGTCAGATGTTCGATGTATTACTGTCTCCCTAAAATTTTTGCTTTCCACATCTCTCTAGCATCCACCTCCATATTGCAAGTGCGAGCCCAATAATCCTTTCTCTGTTGCCACTCAGTCAAAATCTTGTCTATGTGACTTTGATTGTTTGTTAATTGAAGCTCCAAGCTCATTAATTCATGCTCTAAGGCTTTTTTCTCACTTTGTAAATCGGAGTTCCTATTTTGTTCCCGCCTTAGTTCAACTTTTAGCTTCTCACTTTCTCTTTGGTGCCTTGCTTCCTTTTCAAAAGCTCCTGAAAGATTTTTTTTCCATTTATGTTGTTCTTTGGTGAGTGCAGAGATCATTTCTTTGTTCTCTCGAGCTCTATTCTTCCAATACTCTATCATATCTCGTAGTTCTTCCATATCATTCTTGGATCCCTTCAAAGGTTTACTATCCAACCTCAGTTTCTTATTTTTTTATGCAGATTTTACATATTTTCTTTCAATACTTTGTATTCTTTGGTCAATTTTTGATTGCATTATCTCTCATCATTAAATCATATCTCAGTTGGTTAACTTGATCCATCATAGCCATCTTCTCTTTCTCTAACCTTTTATTTTCAATCTTAAACTCTCGTTGGACGATCTCAAAAGTACTGAAATAAGAGCTGGTAACTTTTCTGAAACATCGATTAGTAGAGGCCTAATTTCGTTAACCCTTTTCATCCTTCAGGCAAGGTAACCTTCTATAACATTATCTGTAAATCTAGGTAGACTCATTTGGTTGACTTGCTTATATGCTTTGATGATTTCACAAACCTTTTTCAAGTAACCAGGTGTCCCATAATCGAACTTGAGTGAACTGAGTCCATGAGTCATAGGGATAAACTATCGTGAATCATATTGTCTTTGAACCATAAGAGGTGCATAACTCACTACCCCCCATATTCCTAACAAGGGTACCCATGATTCATTTTTACAACTATATAAGACGACCATAGGAATCATCCATGGTGCCCTCCATGTTACATCCTCACTAGTGAGTTCCAGAAAGAATGATATCCACTGACTTTTTATTCAATCCCTTCTCCATTCTTTGGTAATAAACTCCCTGATGGGAATGAAATGAATAGAGAATGGTCGAAATGATGTCTTTTCTTTTCCCCAAAAATTGCTTTTGAGCCAAACAAAAAGTAATTAAGCACACCCTATAAATCATCCTTCACCCTTTCTTTGACAAAAATTAAGTGATCTAATAGTCTCTGCCAAAATAGTTAGTGAAGGATTTATTCTTTTATCTAATTGCTCAAAAAAGTCAATCACTGATGCTTCTATATGTCCTAACACCTTAGGAAATATCATCAATCCATACACAGCCAAAGCAAACACATCCAATCCCTTATCAGTTTTAATATACTTTTTTATGTACTCGAGCAGAAAAGCTGATGAAATGGTTTCAAACCCATTCTTTTCCTTCTTATGCTTGTCTATCTCTTCAACCTCTACTTGCATGATCTTGGTTAACTTCTTTCTATATCCGATAGTCTTATGCTCTTTTCAATGGATTTTATCTTGATTGGTAGACTCTATTCGGAGTAAAGAAGAATATTCTTTGATCGTGAACGCCAAATCTTCTTGATTGAATACAAAGCATCGATAAGATGGATCTCAGAATTGTATTGCGACTCTCATCAGCTGTTCATCAACCTTTACTGACATAAGCAGTGCCACATCCCCGTATTTCTTGGAAAAAGATTCATTTCTCTCTATTCTCTACTGTTTCCAAATAGTTTCCAATTTTGATACATTATTCTGACTGAGATCCACATGCACTGACTATGGTAGCACGGATATGTGACCATCTACTAAGCAATCTCCTTCTTTTCCTTGAGTACTTTTTGAATGGTTATTGACCTTTAAGTAACTCTTACACATGGATGACATCCTTTTGAAAGTTTTTCTTACTAAAGATTAGACCAAAACAATACCCTTTAGAAATATGGTACCTATATGATGCATGCAACAAAATTGAAGACAACAAAAGAATTAAACAAATCAATAATGTAAATAAAAAAAATAAATAAAAATGAGTAAATGAATGAACAAGTATAACATGCATCATAACAGAATATATATAGTGTCCTAATTTAGGTAATTTTCTCATAAAAAGAATAGCATAGCTCTATCCTAAAGTTAGACCTTACAGCTCACTATATGTCGGGTTAAGATTTACGTGTTTAAAGATTCTCAAACTATTCCTCACATCATCATCCATTATAGACTAGTAAGGCTCCCCGATCCTTACCCATTACAGGCTACTAACGTAATGGGTTCAATTTGAGTGGAAGTATTTCGCTAGCAAATGCGAAGGTTATCACCTCACAAGAGCATAGCTACTTCGCTTCCTCCTAAAAGGGATAGAGCCCGGGTTTAGAGCTCATGCATGAATATGCAAAGTGTGTGCAAAATAATGTATTAATCAAAATACCATAAACACAAAATTAAAATAAAATAACAACTAACATACAATTTATCTTATTCATTAACGCATATTTTTTGAAAAATCAAAATAAAGAAGATTAAATGAAATGTCAAATAAAACCAATTATCTCCAATAATTCTTAATAGCGCGTAATTAAAAGTTTTGGCTTGACTCTCAAATTAAAGACCCAATGGAGTCGCCAAGCAGTCATAACGGTTTTGGGACCGCCAGATGTAATGGGTTTTAAAATCGAGAAAAATAAAAAGGAGTCGCCACCAATCTTTGTTAGGGTGTGATTGGCCACTCAAATGTTTATCTTTTTAATAAAACTATAAAAACATGTTTAAAGTTTATCAAAAAGATAAATTTGGTTTACGAAAAACCAGGTTGGGTCTGGGAGTCGGTTACGTGTGGAGAAGGATTAGCACTCCCACAACGCCCGTAAATTAGTATCATTTAATTATGCGCCATTCTCGGTGTTGGATAAAAATGGTTTTGACTTGAAATTTAATACTAATTCCTTTCGTTTTAAAAAATATTTTTGCTAAAGTTTTTATTAACAATATTGAGAAAATCTTTAAGTTAAAAAATTATCTTAAAATTCTCCAACATCTGGGTAGAATTTAAAATAACTCTTTTCGCTTAAGATTTAACACAATAATCCTTAAAATGAAATAACACTCTTTATAGAAAATTGTTGGTGACTCTCCAACATCTAGGCAAAGTACTGAGAATTATTTCTTTTGAAATGTTATTTTTTTTATTTTATAATATCAATTTTTTTTAAAAAATATAGTATTCTTTTTTGTTATAAAATATTTTATTACCAAGTAGTAAATAAAAATTAAAGACAGGATAATACAAATAATCTCTAATAATAACATGCTAACGTATGTATGCTAATAAATGTTATGTAGGATAAGATGCAATTTTAAAGTTGGATTCTTAAGTATAATCAGATCACCCCGACTCTCTAATATCTAGGGAGAGCTTAGGTGCGATTGTTTATATTTAAGATCCCAATTTACTGTTATACTTTTTATTTATTAATCTTATTATTAATATGAATTAAGAAATCGTGTGAAAAGACTTAACGAAGTAAAATTTCCTAAATACCCTATCATCTAGGTGGCATTCGGGAACAAATTGCTTCAAATGAAGTTTTCACACGTGTCCTTAGGATTTTTAGGATGTTTTGAGTAAGGGCTTGAGTAGAGTTAGGGTGTGATTGGCCACTCAAATGTTTATCTTTTTAATAAAACTATAAAAACATGTTTAAAGTTTATCAAAAAGATAAATTTGGTTTACGAAAAACCAGGTTGGGTCTGGGAGTCGGTTACATGTGGAGAAGGATTAGCACTCCCACAACGCCCGTAAATTAGTACCATTTAATTATGCGCCATTCTCGGTGTTGGATAAAAATGGTTTTGACTTGAAATTTAATACTAATTCCTTTCGTTTTAAAAAATATTTTTGCTAAAGTTTTTATTAACAATATTGAGAAAATCTTTAAGTTAAAAAATTATCTTAAAATTCTCCAACATCTGGGTAGAATTTAAAATAACTCTTTTCGCTTAAGATTTAACACAATAATCCTTAAAATGAAATAACACTCTTTATAGAAAATTGTTGGTGACTCTCCAACATCTAGGCAAAGTACTGAGAATTATTTCTTTTGAAATGTTATTTTTTTTATTTTATAATATCAATTTTTTTTAAAAAATATAGTATTCTTTTTTGTTATAAAATATTTTATTACCAAGTAGTAAATAAAAATTAAAGACAGGATAATACAAATAATCTCTAATAATAACATGCTAACGTATGTATGCTAATAAATGTTATGTAGGATAAGATGCAATTTTAAAGTTGGATTCTTAAGTATAATCAGATCACCCCGACTCTCTAATATCTAGGGAGAGCTTAGGTGCGATTGTTTATATTTAAGATCCCAATTTACTGTTATACTTTTTATTTATTAATCTTATTATTAATATGAATTAAGAAATCGTGTGAAAAGACTTAACGAAGTAAAATTTCCTAAATACCCTATCATCTAGGTGGCATTCGGGAACAAATTGCTTCAAATGAAGTTTTCACACGTGTCCTTAGGATTTTTAGGATGTTTTGAGTAAGGGCTTGAGTAGAGTTAGGGTGTGATTGGCCACTCAAATGTTTATCTTTTTAATAAAACTATAAAAACATGTTTAAAGTTTATCAAAAAGATAAATTTGGTTTACGAAAAACCAGGTTGGGTCTGGGAGTCGGTTACATGTGGAGAAGGATTAGCACTCCCACAACGCCCGTAAATTAGTACCATTTAATTATGCGCCATTCTCGGTGTTGGATAAAAATGGTTTTGACTTGAAATTTAATACTAATTCCTTTCGTTTTAAAAAATATTTTTGCTAAAGTTTTTATTAACAATATTGAGAAAATCTTTAAGTTAAAAAATTATCTTAAAATTCTCCAACATCTGGGTAGAATTTAAAATAACTCTTTTCGCTTAAGATTTAACACAATAATCCTTAAAATGAAATAACACTCTTTATAGAAAATTGTTGGTGACTCTCCAACATCTAGGCAAAGTACTGAGAATTATTTCTTTTGAAATGTTATTTTTTTATTTTATAATATCAATTTTTTTTAAAAAATATAGTATTCTTTTTTGTTATAAAATATTTTATTACCAAGTAGTAAATAAAAATTAAAGACAGGATAATACAAATAATCTCTAATAATAACATGCTAACGTATGTATGCTAATAAATGTTATGTAGGATAAGATGCAATTTTAAAGTTGGATTCTTAAGTATAATCAGATCACCCCGACTCTCTAATATCTAGGGAGAGCTTAGGTGCGATTGTTTATATTTAAGATCCCAATTTACTGTTATACTTTTTATTTATTAATCTTATTATTAATATGAATTAAGAAATCGTGTGAAAAGACTTAACGAAGTAAAATTTCCTAAATACCCTATCATCTAGGTGGCATTCGGGAACAAATTGCTTCAAATGAAGTTTTCACACGTGTCCTTAGGATTTTTAGGATGTTTTGAGTAAGGGCTTGAGTAGAGTTAGGGTGTGATTGGCCACTCAAATGTTTATCTTTTTAATAAAACTATAAAAACATGTTTAAAGTTTATCAAAAAGATAAATTTGGTTTACGAAAAACCAGGTTGGGTCTGGGAGTCGGTTACATGTGGAGAAGGATTAGCACTCCCACAACGCCCGTAAATTAGTACCATTTAATTATGCGCCATTCTCGGTGTTGGATAAAAATGGTTTTGACTTGAAATTTAATACTAATTCCTTTCGTTTTAAAAAATATTTTTGCTAAAGTTTTTATTAACAATATTGAGAAAATCTTTAAGTTAAAAAATTATCTTAAAATTCTCCAACATCTGGGTAGAATTTAAAATAACTCTTTTCGCTTAAGATTTAACACAATAATCCTTAAAATGAAATAACACTCTTTATAGAAAATTGTTGGTGACTCTCCAACATCTAGGCAAAGTACTGAGAATTATTTCTTTTGAAATGTTATTTTTTTTATTTTATAATATCAATTTTTTTTAAAAATATAGTATTCTTTTTTGTTATAAAATATTTTATTACCAAGTAGTAAATAAAAATTAAAGACAGGATAATACAAATAATCTCTAATAATAACATGCTAACGTATGTATGCTAATAAATGTTATGTAGGATAAGATGCAATTTTAAAGTTGGATTCTTAAGTATAATCAGATCACCCCGACTCTCTAATATCTAGGGAGAGCTTAGGTGCGATTGTTTATATTTAAGATCCCAATTTACTGTTATACTTTTTATTTATTAATCTTATTATTAATATGAATTAAGAAATCGTGTGAAAAGACTTAACGAAGTAAAATTTCCTAAATACCCTATCATCTAGGTGGCATTCGGGAACAAATTGCTTCAAATGAAGTTTTCACACGTGTCCTTAGGATTTTTAGGATGTTTTGAGTAAGGGCTTGAGTAGAGTTAGGGTGTGATTGGCCACTCAAATGTTTATCTTTTTAATAAAACTATAAAAACATGTTTAAAGTTTATCAAAAAGATAAATTTGGTTTACGAAAAACCAGGTTGGGTCTGGGAGTCGGTTACATGTGGAGAAGGATTAGCACTCCCACAACGCCCGTAAATTAGTACCATTTAATTATGCGCCATTCTCGGTGTTGGATAAAAATGGTTTTGACTTGAAATTTAATACTAATTCCTTTCGTTTTAAAAATATTTTTGCTAAAGTTTTTATTAACAATATTGAGAAAATCTTTAAGTTAAAAAATTATCTTAAAATTCTCCAACATCTGGGTAGAATTTAAAATAACTCTTTTCGCTTAAGATTTAACACAATAATCCTTAAAATGAAATAACACTCTTTATAGAAAATTGTTGGTGACTCTCCAACATCTAGGCAAAGTACTGAGAATTATTTCTTTTGAAATGTTATTTTTTTATTTTATAATATCAATTTTTTTTAAAAAATATAGTATTCTTTTTTGTTATAAAATATTTTATTACCAAGTAGTAAATAAAAATTAAAGACAGGATAATACAAATAATCTCTAATAATAACATGCTAACGTATGTATGCTAATAAATGTTATGTAGGATAAGATGCAATTTTAAAGTTGGATTCTTAAGTATAATCAGATCACCCCGACTCTCTAATATCTAGGGAGAGCTTAGGTGCGATTGTTTATATTTAAGATCCCAATTTACTGTTATACTTTTTATTTATTAATCTTATTATTAATATGAATTAAGAAATCGTGTGAAAAGACTTAACGAAGTAAAATTTCCTAAATACCCTATCATCTAGGTGGCATTCGGGAACAAATTGCTTCAAATGAAGTTTTCACACGTGTCCTTAGGATTTTTAGGATGTTTTGAGTAAGGGCTTGAGTAGAGTTAGGGTGTGATTGGCCACTCAAATGTTTATCTTTTTAATAAAACTATAAAAACATGTTTAAAGTTTATCAAAAAGATAAATTTGGTTTACGAAAAACCAGGTTGGGTCTGGGAGTCGGTTACATGTGGAGAAGGATTAGCACTCCCACAACGCCCGTAAATTAGTACCATTTAATTATGCGCCATTCTCGGTGTTGGATAAAAATGGTTTTGACTTGAAATTTAATACTAATTCCTTTCGTTTTAAAAAATATTTTTGCTAAAGTTTTTATTAACAATATTGAGAAAATCTTTAAGTTAAAAAATTATCTTAAAATTCTCCAACATCTGGGTAGAATTTAAAATAACTCTTTTCGCTTAAGATTTAACACAATAATCCTTAAAATGAAATAACACTCTTTATAGAAAATTGTTGGTGACTCTCCAACATCTAGGCAAAGTACTGAGAATTATTTCTTTTGAAATGTTATTTTTTTATTTTATAATATCAATTTTTTTTAAAAAATATAGTATTCTTTTTGTTATAAAATATTTTATTACCAAGTAGTAAATAAAAATTAAAGACAGGATAATACAAATAATCTCTAATAATAACATGCTAACGTATGTATGCTAATAAATGTTATGTAGGATAAGATGCAATTTTAAAGTTGGATTCTTAAGTATAATCAGATCACCCCGACTCTCTAATATCTAGGGAGAGCTTAGGTGCGATTGTTTATATTTAAGATCCCAATTTACTGTTATACTTTTTATTTATTAATCTTATTATTAATATGAATTAAGAAATCGTGTGAAAAGACTTAACGAAGTAAAATTTCCTAAATACCCTATCATCTAGGTGGCATTCAGGAACAAATTGCTTCAAATGAAGTTTTCACACGTGTCCTTAGGATTTTTAGGATGTTTTGAGTAAGGGCTTGAGTAGAGGTTTTAAAGATTAAGGTTTCAAGATTTTGAAGATTCAGATTTTAAGGGTTTAGATTTAAGTTTTGAGGGTTTTAGGGTTTCGTTTTAAGGTATGGAAGGTTTAGGATTTTGATTTTAGAGTTTAAAGATTTTAGGGTTTTGATTTTAAAATTTGAGGTTTAGGGTTTTGATTTAAATGTTTGGATTTTAGGGGTTTAGATTTAAGAGTTTAAAGGTTTGGGATTTTGGATTTTAGGGGGTTTTAGATTTTAGAGGTTTCGAATTTTAAGGGTTTGAATTTAAGGGATTTTGATTTTAGGGGTTTCGAATTTTAGGGTTTTGGATTTTAAGATTTTAGATTTTAGGGGCTTTAGAAACCTAGGATTTTGAAAATTAAGAATTAGTGTTTAAGGTTTCGTTTTTAAGAAAATACGAACATCTTTAAAAATCTCCAACATCTAGGCGAATTTTCAAAGCAAGTTTGATTTTAATGATTTTTGAAAATTAAAAAATTTCTTATGTATTTCTTTTTATGAAAATTTATTTATAATAATTTCTCAACATCTAGGCGGAATTATTTCTTCAAAAAAATATTTTTTTTATTCCCTCCAACATCTAGGCAAGAAAAATAATAATAATTATTCTATTATTATTTTTTAAAGCATTTTTAATATATATTTTTAATTATTATCTTACTTATTTTCATTTTTATTATTATTAAAACAATTAAAAAAACTTATCCGAACAAATTTAAAACTTATCATGCATAAATATATAAAAAAATAATTAAAATAAAAAAATAATAATATATAAAAAAATAGAAAATTAAAAAAAAATATTTTTACCTGAATCGGACCGGTCAACGATTTGGTCAACGACGATTCGGTTGGATAAAAAAAGGTTCAGTTCGGCACGCGGTTCAGTTGAACCGGTTGAAGCGCGGTTCAAGTCGATCTAAAGAGCGGTTCGGTCTAGTTTGATCAAACTGGTTCAGAGCCGCTAAGAAGTCGAGTTAACGGGTCAGTTACGTGGATCCCGGGTCAGGTTTGGGTCCACGCGTGGATCCTACTTGGCTTAAATAATGTCTTTTTGAGCTTTAGGCTCTTATATATAACGAAAAAATTTTTTTTTTTCATTATTTTTCTGTTTAAAAAAAAAAAAAGAGGGGAGAGCTCCAGAGCTCTCGCCTTCCGGTCACCGGATTGCCATGCCAATCGCCGCTTAGGCCACCAGTGGTGGTCGTCGTCGGTGATAAAAAAATTACTAAAATTCATTGCAATACTCCTCTTAGTTTCTTGTTCAGATCTGAGGTCCTTTTCGGGAGAACAAGCCCCGATCGACGTAGATCGGAGTTTGAACTTTTTTTATATTTCTGTTTTTTTTTTTTTTTGTAAAATGAAGACTGATTTGATTTTTTTGTTCTTGCAAGGAGCTTCGGCGCTGAGGTTCCTCCCTACGGGAAGGATTGTGTTGTTTGTTTTTTTTTTATTTTTTTTTTACAGCATCACTCCCTCTCTTTTCTTCCTTTTACGATTCGGCCAAGAGCTCTATTTATAGAGCTCTGACCATGCGTGGCATAGGACTCGGCATGGGGTGAAGCACGAGACCCATGCCCTTTTATTGTTTTTTGTTTGATCTGACTATGAGGGTAGTAAATAAGGTATGGGTAGTAGGGTAAATGGGCAGTGATATGGGTGATTAAAAGGGTGGGGTAAGGTGGTAGGGTATGGTGACAGTGGTGCCGAGGAAGGCACCACTGCCATCCCCTCCTTTTTTATTTTTTTTCTATTCTGTTCTTTTTTTAAAATAATTAATTGATTTTTAATTTTAATTAAACTAATTTTATTATTATTATTATTAAAATCATTATTGTTATATATATATATATAAAATATACCAGACAAAACCGGTGTCTACATCTTTAATATTTTGTCATTTCAAAATAAGGATCAATTCAAGGCTAACAATCTCCCCCTTTTGGATACGACAAAACTTAAAGATAAATTTGCTTGATGAAAAACTTTTTTTGAAACATTTAAGATTTTGAAAGACATTTTGAAAAACTACCTCTTAAACAATGCATGGCAAAACTCCCTTTTAATTTATGCATCCTAATCCAACACAACTCACCAAACATATGTTAGAGCATATATATCAAATAAGCACAATCAAACATATGCATGTTAAGCACAAGCAAATTTGTCTATATGATATTTCTCTCCTTTTTTGTTATAGCAAAACGGCATGAGCATATTAATGAGTAAATAAACACAAAGAGGCATCATTAACAAATATATTCATAAAACATTTCTCCTCCTTTTTGTTTATGCTCTTTATAACCGAATGTTTAAGCTCTATATCAAATGCAATAAGAAGAAATATCTCTAAATTCTCTCCCCCTTTTTGTCATTTTAAAGAAAGAGAGATCAATCAAGGTATGGGAGAAAATGCTTGATACCAATAATATCAAGAGTATTTTGAATGCATGTAATCAAGTGTAATATGCACAATGAAGTTCACATACATGTATTCAAGCACGAAAGCATAAGTGTATCCAAATTTAGCATTTTAGCACAAGTCATCAAATGTACTACATGAAATTTAAGAGCAAAGGATAATGAATGATAGGCAATCTACTCATAAATCATGCTATCATAAGATGTGCTTAGAACCTAAAAGATCAATATTAATTAAGCATAATTCAAGCACATGCATACAAGCTCATACCAATTGTTATGGATACCAATTTTTAAAGATATGTTATCAAGACCAATTGTTATCACAAAACAAATCAAGCAAAATTGTACTCTTAAGATTTCTTCTCCTTTTCAAAATAAGGATTAATCAATATAAGGCATACACAATTTTGCATGAAAGGTATAAGCTATATTAAGGATAGGCACATAAACAAGTGTTTATGAAAGTTAAAAAATTTGTAGCAATTTTGATACCAATTGTTAGATTCAACAACTTTCTTAGAGCACACATACTTCAAGCATATGAAAGATTCATTCAATACATGAATAAATGATAATAGTAATCTTTCATAAGCTATCCTATCCAAACAAGAACCAAAAAACTCATATGAATTTAATAAAACATGAATACTAATCAGCAATAAGGTTCAATTATCATCATGTCATAACAAAGATTATTCAAGCAATTTCCAAACATGATGAAAACATATGCTATAGCAAAGAAATAATAAAAGTATAATTATTCAAATATATTTCAAATTTTTTCAATGCATAGCAATGAACTTAATCTAAACATATGCAAGTATCTAAATATATATTTCAATCAAAATCATACAAGCATATGCAAAAATATTTCAAATAACATATAGCAATATACCAATAAAGATACAAAGTTTAGACATAATGTGGTATATGCTATTTCAATGGACTCAATCAATGAACATGTATAAAGAAATTAATCACTTTAATTCATATCCATGTTCAAGGATTCAGGCATTGACCAAATATTCATGCATTAAAACTATCAATCTCATCAAAGCAATTAAGAACTAGGCATGAATATCAATGAAGGTGAGTTAATCAATTAAAGCTTAAAAAAAATATATATTAGAACAATATCTACTAAGTGGCTTGGTGATTAATTTGTGCAATGTGTTCATATGTTCTAGCACAATATCTCATTTTTGCACACAATCAAAGCAAGCATGTATAGACACATAGTATAAAGTTAATACAATTACCTCTATCCTTGTCAAGCTATGTTATTGCGCTCATTGTAGTTGAGTGAGGTTTTAAATCCTCCATTCCACATCACTTGAGCTAGTCTTTATTGTACTTGGGCTTGATTGATGAAGATGACTTGCTTTGCTTGTTCCATTTGAAATTCCAAAAATGTAGGCCCGTTCATGCTCATTTCAAGTTCTCCTAACATAGACTTAGAAAAATTTCTTGACAAAGGATTTTCATTAAAAGCATCAAGAAAATCAATTGATCAAAATTATACAAATTGTTAGAAAATAATTCCATATTCTAAGTCATTATAGGCAAAAGAAAATTTATTCACTAAGCACAAGTTGCCAATTGCAAGGGAGATATATACTTAAGCTAGAAGCTATATATCATAAAATAGCATAAGAATAGCACTAAAACAAAAGTTCTCATGCAATTTGTAAAAAGGAAAAAAAAATTTTGGATAATTTATGAACACAAAATAGACATATTCAATATTCATGTATGTTCAAAAAATCACCAAAGAATATGTCAAAACCAATTTGAGGCTCTATAGGATTCAAAAATACTCAAGACATATTTATCATTAAAAACATATTCAAGAGAGTTTTAGCACAAAAACATAAATATGTCTACACAAATTATAAGCTATAATCAATAATGACTTAAGCTAAAAATAAGCATCATAAGAAATTCATTTACTTAAGTCATGTTGTAAGCATGTCAAGTAAAGATAAGTAACATTTATCACATAAGCAAACACTTGACAAGAATAATAGAAGAACTAACAATATATTTCATTTATAAACTAGTTCATCATATTCAAAATCACAAATAAAGAAATATATCAATTGAGCACAAAGATCCAAAATATTTCACAAAATCAATAATAACATTTAAGTACAAAAATAAGCATATTTCACAAAATATCTTTCACAATCAAGAGATAAAAAATTTAAGTATTTTAAAATCATATGCATTAAGATCAAGTTGAATTAATGATCATATGAGCACATATCATGACCAAAAACATAGATGAACAATGAATCAATATATATTACTTAAGCACATAAAGTTCATCAATTCATCCACACAAGAGAAGAAATAAATCTTGAATTAGTAAGGATAGAAAATTAAAGCATATTTCAAGACTATTTCATAAGTAATCAAAAGATGAACAATCAAACATCAATATTTACAATTTAAGCACAAGATGATCATCAATTTTTTTTTTTTTTAAAAACACAAATCAAGAGTTAAAACAACTTAGAATATAACAATCAATTTTTTTTTAAAAAATTCACACCATCCAAGCATTAAGAACAAATTGAGTAATTTTAATGAACATGGTCATATAGGCATATTCAACAATCATAAATCAATATGTATAAAATCACAAAATTATTTTCATCATGCCAAAATCATTTAAGCAAATATATTTATGGTAAATACCATAGGATAAATCATTCAAATCTTAATATTTTCAAGATTTTTATTTTTGATATTTTGAAGCTCATTTTTGCTTGAAAAAAGATCTTAATAAATCTCATAACTAGTCTAGCTCATTTTTAACCAACTGAACCATTATAACAAGTTTCAAATGACAAAACAAAGTTGTTCAAGTAGTCATTTGGCATTAGAAACAAGGAAATAAAAAAAACAACTCTTAATCCTTATATTTCCTTGAAAAAGGCTATTAATGTTAAAAAAAAAAAGCATACTTAACTTAAGCTCACATTAATTTTCAAAAGATCATTTTCAACATTCAATTTTGAAATTATTTTCTTATGTTTCAAATGCATATTTTCAAACTCAATTACTAAATCATTGTAAGCATCTTGTAACTCATTAAAAGTGTAAGAGTTTGAATTATAAGAGTTAGAGGTTACTTTTGGTTTCTCAATAGCCATGAGACATGATGCATGTTGTTGGTAATTCGTCTTGCATGTAGCTCTTTCAACTTTCTCCATATCTCATTTGAGGTTGAGCATTTTGAGATCAAGTTGAAGTTATGGGAGTCAAGAGCTCCATAGAGAATGCACTTGGCCTTTGCATCATCCATCACTTATCTTATATAGTTTGCATCATTTAAAGGAGTTCCAAGCCCTCTTACTATCATTAACCAAGCTCCAAAATCTTGGGCCATTATGAACATCTTCATCATCCTTCTCCATTCACAAAATTCAAATTTATCAACCATAGAAGCTTTGAGGACTTTCTCACAATCTTGAAACCAAAATTGAGCCATAGGATCTTTACTCAAGGTGGTTAAACCTAAAAAAATGAGACCAAAACTCTGATACCAATTGTTAGCTTTTTAGTTGAGATGGTGATCCAAGAGGGGGTGAATTGGATTTCTCCAAATTCTTCCCAAACAATGATTTCAATATAGTTGAATGGAAATTAAAACAATAAGCACTTTTGATGAAAATATAATGCAAACAATAACAATTAATGAACCTAAAATCAAATATAAACAACAATAAATTGTAAGAAGATAGGGATAGACAAATCAAACACAATGATTTATAGAGGTTCAATCCTTCTCCATAAGGCACCTACGTCCTCTCTTCTTGGTTTTCCACACCAAGGCTTCAACCCACTATTCTTGAAATGAAAATACAACCTATCTTTTTTTCTCTAAGGCTTAAGATAGAAACTTCTATCCTTTGTAGTTTTTTACCCAATCTCACTACAAAGCTCTTAAGAGGATACCTCACATCTTATTCTTTTCCACTTTTGTATGTCAAAGGTAATTTTGCAAATAATAGAACAACCTCTCTAAGGCTAAGTGTTTGCTAAGTTTAAATACAAGAAAATGATGAATGAACAACAAATATAATTTCGATACAATAAATACAAAGATATAGACTTTAAAGCTTTAAAAACTCTTGATTATTTGAGAGAATGAAAATATGGCTTGTTGGTTCTTGTTCTCTTTATGCATCAATCCTCTTGGTGTGTTGGAGTGCCCAATATATAGAGAAATTGAAGAAGTAACCATTGGGAAAGCTTGGGAAGTGAAAGTAGCCATTGAATGCATGAAAAAAATAGCCGTTGGTGTGGTTCCGCCCAGACCTGATTGATCTCTTCCTTGAGGAGATCAATTGGTTCAAGTTTTATGCCATTTCATGCTTAAAAGAGACAACCCGATCGATCCCTTCCATGAGGGGATCGATCCTGTCAATGGCTAGGTGGTTGTCTCTTATTTTGCACTATATTTACTAATTTGATCATATCTTGAGTTATATAAATCCAAATCACAAACCATTTAAAGATTTAGAAACTAGACTTAAATGGCTTTATATCCATATAAAATTCATCATCTAATTCATTGAGTACGAATTATAGTGAATTTTCAAATTTACCCCTTATGCAATTTTTTTTATAACTGTAGAGTGTCTAGTAAAAATTCAAAATCTTTTCTTAGAAAATTTGGATTTTAATTTTGTTTAATCCATTAAAAAGTAACTCAAAGAGCTTTCCAACCATATAAAATTCAAATATATAAAACTTTGTGAATTAATACAAAAAAATAAAATAAGTTCAGTGTTGAAAAACTTTGTTATTGTAAAATAGCTTTCTTAAGTTAATCTTTTTCCCAAAACTAATATTATCAAAATTGTATTAAGTCCAAAATAAATAAATTCACTTTAAAAACAACAATTGGGCTTTCATTTAAGCTCAAATAAGTAATCTTTAAAGAAAGATTTGGTTTGAGAAATATGAAACCAAGAAAGGTTTGTTTAAACTTTGAAAATCATATTATTTATTTAGTAGCAAAATATAAAACTTAAGAACATGTACTAAATAAATCTTTTTCAAAATTTTGATCAAGTTTATTTATCTTTAATGTTTTGTCATTTTAAAATAAGGATCAATTCAAGGCTAACACTGTCCGTGCAAGTAGGGCTCCTAAAAAAGCCACAAAGGGTTCTTAACAAATTCAAACTTCAAGAACCACCACCTTAGAGCTGTCCATGCAAGTAAGGATCTAAACAAATTCAAACTTCAGGAACAAATTCAAACTTCAGGAACCACCACCTTAGAGCTGTCCATGCAAGTAGGGATCTAAACAAATTCAAACTTCAGGAACCATCTGTGAAAAAATTTTATAGACAAATTTTAAACCAAAACATAAATACTTACTAGAACTTCCCAAAAGAAAAAGAAATTGTTCCAACATTGCGAAATAAAATAGAAAAACTAGCTAAACCCGACAAGCAAACCTCATAGACTATTCAGTCCTATCTAAGTAAGCATAAATGATAGTAGCCTGCAAAATTCCCTAATCAAATCAACTATCATTATTAGACAATTTATGCTTAATCATCATAATCTAAAGCCTAAAATCATCTCATAGTTGACTACACTTAAAGCCTTTTCCAACAAGGTGACAACATTGAGCTAATTGGAAAACCCCCACCATGCACTGATTGAAAGTCTAAATAACAAATGAAATTCTATAATGAGCTTAAATGTGTTTTAAGGAGAAAAAAGAAAAAAACACCTTTATGCTTATCTTTTTTTTCAATTGAAACTTTATACTCATCTAATGGCTTGAAAAAGGCTTTCAAGCAGACATAAACATTTTTTTTCTTGCCATTACACCTATCTCCTTGATCATATATTGATTAGATCTATTAAGGTTATGTTTGATGCATAAGATGATGGATAGCATAAGATGATAGTTATCCTATAATGTTTGATTTGTATTTAAAGAAATGGATGAATTTTAAAGAGGATCAATCATCCTTTTGGCATAGGATGATTCAATCCTCCCAAAGAGGAAATAATTATTTTTTAATCCATGCAATTGAACTTATATATCTTGTTATTCCCTTTAAAATTACATTAATAATTTAAATTATATAAACTTTGAGAAAGGATAATTTTGACCAATAAATAAATTATCCTATCTTAATCCTTGCATACATTAAAGACAAGATAATATAACATGATTTAATCTAATGTTAATCATAATATCATCTTATCCTATGTTATCATAATCTTATGCACCAAACACACCCTAAATGTTTTTTATTCAATATATTCCTTCCATCTTTAAGGTTGCAATATAAAATAATTACTACCATAACAACTTTCTAAGAGCCATGAGCTATGTAAACCACTAAATAACATTGAATCCAATCTTGATATACTGTCATCATCACATGTAGATTATCACTATGTAAGCATGATCAAAAACATGCTGCAATATCATTAATTACATTGCAATATCCTGTTGGTAGTAATATAGAACCCTCTTAAAACTTTTCTTAGTTTTCTAATTGATATTACTTTTCTTCAACTTGTAAACCACTAATTGAAACACTCTCCATCCCACCACCGGAAAGGAAAAAACTCATCAATATCACATCTAGGGATTCAAATTGCGATCGCAGATATGTTTTCAGTCACGTCGTGTTTATCACGATTATGTATATAACGAAAATCATTGCGGTCATTAAGGTTGTGAATTTTTTTTAATTTTTTACAATTTACTATAAAATGTAGTAATTATGATTATAATAATAAAAATTAGTACTTGTAATTTTTAAAGTAAATTGTGATATTTTAATTTTTATTTATAAATTAAAATAATTTTTTCATGTTTTGTGGTTATAATTCAAAATGAAAATGCATATTATAAATGTTTTTCTTTATCATACACATGAAGTTCAAAGACATAAATATTATAAATACATATGATTGAAAAAATATATCTTATATAAAGTTAATTAAGATTATAATTAATTTAATTAAAAAATTAGTGATGAATATTTTAGATATTTTTATAACATATGTTTATTGGGGGAAGATGATAAAACTAGCTGATTGACTATGGATAAATATACTTTACTATTAGATCAAATTTTCAAGTGCAACATTTTAAATAACTAAATTAAACCAAAATAATATAATAGTAGCAAACTAATCTTTATTAACTAATAAAAATATACAATTAACAATAACATTAATAATATTA
Source organism: Durio zibethinus (assembly GCF_002303985.1). The sequence continues at coordinate 8,871,847 of NW_019167826.1, forward strand.
AAATTATATAAAAAAACTACTAATTACTTTAAAATGATGGTAAATAAAAATAAATTCACTAATTAATAGCTCACATTCTCTTTAAATTTATATCAAAATCAACAAAAAAAATTCTTTAAAATATTCAATTTCTCACCAAATCATTTGCTTTTTCCTTTTTGTATTTTCACCTAAATAAGAAAAAGCAAAATACAATGTACTTTTAAATATCACATGTACCTAAATTTTAAGTTAAAAAATAAAAATACTATGATTGGTTGATTTGGCTCAACTGAATCCAAACTCACCAAACTTTTCTTATACCTGTACATTTTTTAAATTTCACCATTAAATCTTTAAAAGGAAAAGACATGACTGAAGCGAAAAAGTATAAGCTGGATCCAGCAATAGTATCCGAGGACTTAGTAAGAAAGCAAGTGAAATAGCTAGGTCATTCAAAGGAGCAGCTAAAAAAGCCCTTTATAGGGTAGGGTAGGAAAACCAGAATAAAGAGAGAACCTTTCAATAGACTTCGAAAGAAAGAGATCGGCTTGGTGGGCTCAAAAAGAGATGGTCGATGAATGTGAACGGGAGCACCAATTGCTAGAGCACAATCAGTATTAGTATGAGTATGAGTTGTATCATGCTCCATCGCTCACTCTCTCTAAAAATCGACAGGCATATCCTTTGCTTCTTCTATCTTCTAACCTCTTTCAAGTTCCATCCACGCTAACTATGTCTTTGTCCTCAACCCAAGCCACTAGTGACGCTACTATTGAACCCAAACCTTTCATCTTCCCATCTTGGTAGTTAAAAAATATTTTGCTTCTTCTCAACTCTCAAGGTCTGAGGTAGTTATTGATTGACTTCAACAACATGTTCTTTGATCTTGATTGAGGTTTGTATTTGCTGATTGAGTTGTAAATTTAAAGGTTTTTCTTGTTTAGAATGTGGTTTTTTATAGGAAATTCTTTAACTATCATGTGAATTCCATTCACAGCCCAATTTTGAGTATGTAGCGATGGCGGAGGCTACTGAAACCCCTGAAATAACGGTCGCAATATTGCTACACAATTGCTATTTGAAACCCTGATCACATCTACATAAACAGAGAGTGCCATAAAAAAACATATCGACCAAAATTTTATTGTTGCATTCCTTTAAAATCTTTTTTTTTTTAATTTTAGAAATGGGGCTATTAGGGATTAAAAATATTATCAGCCACTTCCAGCAAATGTGGTCAATTCATCTAAAAAATCTTAAGCACCAACTATGACCACATGGTTCATCATTCGATTTCAACAATCCTTCTGCACTGATTCCTGAACTAAATCATCCATTTGATCCAAACATTGTCACATTAATAATGTAGCAAGTATATCCACAAAATCACCAAACTCAACAAAGCAATGGCTTCATTATCATGATTTGAAATTGCAACAATTTAGAACCTTATAACTATACTTACTTCAATGAGGACATTTCTTTCAAGATATTGGTAGATTTAGAATGAGTTTCATATTCTTAATATCGCCCACAACTGTATCACTAGATTTCTCGTGATTTTTACAAACACAAAAGTTCCTATAAAGAAAGCACACACATAACACTATTAAATTAAAAAAAAAATCAACTATGTATCAAGTTCAAAGTCGGCCAACTTTCCCCAAAGTAATTTGCCATAAAAGCACTCTAATTCGTTCTACCTGTAAGGTTATACCTCGTAACTTTAATCAACAATCCATGATTGACTGTCCTTTAAACCCAAAGACCGTCCTTCATTTGATCATAAAAGTAAATCGAAAAAGCTTTATTACGAACAATGCTTCCTTAAACTGATCACAACTCTTTGCATAAAGTCAATAATAAAAAATAAATCAACAAACAGTCAAAAACACCTAAAAAATTCATTACTTTATACAAGTTTGCCCCCATTTTCTATCATAGCACGAAAATTTCACCTAGTAGAATAAAAACTAATCAGAACCCAAATTTATTAAAACCCCAAACCTAAAAATTTTGCTATACCAATCAAAACCCAGCTCATTTTTCTTCAAATCAAACAAATCTAAATAATACCTAGATACCAAAACCGAGCATTTGTATAGAAAATGCATAAAAAAAGAAAAAGAATTGCCATCCTTACGTTACTGCCTTTTCAAACTTCGTACACATGCTTTTCCATGAAAAAAATTCCCTCGCCCCTTCTTCCCCTCTTGTAGCTTTATTGGACTACACTGGAACTGAGTCGAAGATTTGAAACTTATGCGAGATTTTCATTTCATTTAAAAAAAAAAAAAGTGCAACTCCTCCCATCCCAAAAACTTTCCCCACCCCACTGAAAATTGTACTTAATCGGATGCCTATTAAATTGTAAATGCCATAGTTAAACCTAGTTTTTTGCGTATTTAATATACTAAAGAAAAGGGAAATTATTGTAGAAGAGAAGTTTATGTTATGGTGATCTCATCAGTGGCGGTTCGCATTCTATGTGTGAGCGAAATAAGAATTTTTAGGATGTTTTCCTTTTTTATAAAAAAAAAAAAATCTCACGTCATCTTTTTCAAACTGAAAAAAGATAAAAGAAAAGGTGTATTAAAAAAAAAAACAAGTGAAAAACAATATTGCTAAATTTTACTAATAGTTAAAAAAATTGTAAATGACAATTTTAAAGTAGCATAAAATTATAAATAAGATAAAATAATAATTATTTTTGTTATATTTAGTTTGCATCTAAAAAAATATTATAAAAAATTAATTAATTTTTTATATAAAATAATTCAATCCTATCCAAATGAAAAATATTTTTTTAATCAATGAGATTAAATTTACTTATTCTATTATGTTTTTAAAAATTATATTAATTATTTAAATTATATAAGCTTTGAGGAATAATAATTTTGATAAATAAATAAATTATCTATATTAATTCTTACACATATTAAACACAAAATTAAATTAAATAATTTAATTTTATTTTATTTATAATATTATTTTATCGTATCTGAACATAGTTTTGTATATCAATCACAACCTAAAATTATTATATTAAATTCATTATAATTTTAATGTATTAAATTCATTAAATTTATTATTAATTAATACATTTAATATAAATATTATTATAAATAATAATTTACTTAATCTTTTAACAAAATTCAAAAAAGAATGTATTAAATAAAAATTTAAAAAGGTGAATTTTGGGGGTTCTAAGCTGTAAAGCTACTCATTTGCAATTGGATTAACATTTAAATGCATAGTTATTAAAATAAAATTGAAAAATAAATCATTTAAGGTGTCAGCTCACTCGATTATTAATTTAACCATTACATCAATCGAATTAATTATCAAATCAATAAAAATATTTTTAAAATATAAATATTTCAAAAGATTAATCTTTTATGTGATAAATAATAAAATTTTATTATAATAATTTCATTTAAAATTAAAATATATAACGTAATATAATAAGTGAGAAAATTTTATATATTTAAAAAATATATAATAAATTTAACATACAAAAATAAATTAATTTTTTTTATAAAATGATTCAATCCTAATCAAAAAAAATATTTTTTTAATCCATGAAATTAAATTTACTTATGCTATTATGTTTTTAAAAATTATATTAATTATTGAAGTTATATAAGCTTTGAGAAATAATAATTTTGATAAATAAATAAATTATCTATATTAATTCTTACACATATCAAATATAAGATTAAATTACATTATTTAATTTAATTCTATTTATAATATCATTTTATTATATTTGAACATAATTTTGTATATCAATCACAACCTAAGAGTATTCTTAAAATTATTATATTAAATTCATTATAATTTTAATGTATTAAATTCATTAAAATTATTATTAATTAATACATTTAATATAAATATTATTATAAATAATAATTTACTCAATCTTTTAACAAAATTCAAAAAAGAATGTATTAAATAAAAATTTAAAAAGGTGAATTTTTGGGGGTTCTAAGCTGTAAAACTACTCATTTGCAATTAGATTAACATTTAAATGCATAGTTATTAAAATTAAATTGAAAAATAAATCATTTAAGATGTCAGCTCACTTGATTATTAATTTAACCATTACATCAATCAAATTAATTATCGAATCAATAAAAATATTTTTAAAATATAAATATTTCAAAAGATTAAGCTTTTATGTGATAAATAATAAAATTTTATTATAATAATTTCATATTTAAAATTAAAATATATAACGTAATATAATAAGTGTGAAAATTTTATATATTTAAAAAATATATAATAAATTTCACGTACAAAAATAAATTTAAAATCTAAACTCTTAAATCAAACTTTCAAAATACCAATTAAATAATTCAATCATATTACTTTAAAAAATCAAACAAAACATACCTTAAAAAACTGACAAATCTAAAAAAAATTATAAAAAAAGCCAAAGTGGTTATATTTTTTAAAATTGATTTTGTAGTGTGCATAAAATACAGTGAAGAACAATACTATTTTATTTAGATCTTAGCTTTTTATTTCTTATTTTACTATAAAATATGTAATTTTAATTAAATAATACTACAACTCATAATTTCGATTATAAAAATTAAATTAATCAAAATTTTTAATAATTTTATTAGTTAATTTAAAACCCAACTAATTTAATAAAAAATCAACCTATCAATTTATTAATTTAAATCATGGGTTTAATATGATTTGAAACAAATTAATTACAAGTATGATTTAATAAAAAGTCAAACTGATTTAACTGTTAAGTCGTTGATTCAACTGATTCAACCGTCGGGTCCAATTTTAATAATTATGCTTAATTTTCTTGTGTGTCCACGTCATCATCAATAGGTGGGTCCTGGCAGGCTGAGGTGGGAAGCCCACCTTGTTTGCTTGTTTGTTGGTATGAAATTCCCTTTCATATGAGTTTACAAATTAGATAACATTCACAATCATGTATGAAATTCCATCCCTAATCGATTTTTCTTTTATTTGTTTTGTGGATTACAAATCTTCAAACTTCACATTACTTGTAACAGCTTATAAATGGAAAGTGGACATAATTAAGAAATTAATAGTAATTAATTGGTAGAGGATTGATAATGATCCTCACCTGTGATGTTAATAGGGCATAAATTTCTTTGGTGGATTGATGATGACCTCTCCTTTTGTGACGTGTCAAATTATATAAGCATCTTGTTTGTAAATCAAATGAGAAGTTTTTTCTTTTGCTTTTGGGTTAAAGGGGAAAATATGTTCTTTAGATTTATAAATCAATGTTTGGTTATTGATTAAGATAACGAAATTTTGTTGGTATCTTAGAATTTAATTTGTCATCATAGTATACAATAAATCTTCAAGGCGTCTTTAAGTTTTGTTTGGTTTTAATTTTTTTTAAGCAATTATAAAAGTGTATTCTCTCACTTCATTTTGATGTATTTAAAATTTTATTTTTGAAATTATAAGGATTGAATCCTAACATTGATATTACAAGTATTAAAAATTCTACTAATAATATGCATAGACCATTATTTTATTTATTAATGAGTTTTTTTAAATATAATGATTTTAATTTATGTAATATAAGACAATCCTCTTCTTTGATCTCATAGTTTAGTAACTAACTTGATATCTCTAATTGAAATTGCAAATCATAATTATATATATATATATATATTATAATATACAAAAATACCTGATAAAATTTGTCATATAGATACTTAAGATGGATATCTTTTTTTTTTTTTTTTTTTACGAATAGATAATACCTATTATACATTATTCAAATTCAAATATAAAAACTTTTAAAAATAAAATCTTATCCAAATTATCTATAATTAATTATCTATGTTTTTTTTTTCAAAAATAAAAAATCTCAATAAGTTGTAATAAAAATATAAAATTTTAAAAAATTAATCTTATTTGATTAAAATTTCACCTAAAGATATATTTTTTTTTAAATTTAAAACTTTCAAATGGATATTTTTACTTTGGTAACTTTTTTTATAATCCTTTAATTTTTAATTTTTTAAATTAAAAAACACAAATATCACTTATTATATATATATTTTTTTAAATTCAAAAGATATTTATCATCAATTTAAAATTTAAACATCCTAATTATCATACAACATCTATAAATAATATGAGGAGTAGAGTTTTTTTATTCAATTTGTAACTTTTTTTTTTAAAGTTATTATACTTTTATGATTTTGTTTTTATAAAAAATAATATTTTTTTTACTTTGGTAATTTTCTTTATAATCCTTTAATCTTTAATTTTTTTAAAATTCAAAAACACAAATATCACTTGTTACATATTTTTTAAATCCAAATATCGCTTATTCCATTTGGATTTTATGTACACCTTTTTTTATATAGTAAATTTCTCTTTTTTACCAATTAAACAATCAAATTTATAAAATTAATTTAATTAAAAATTTTAGTGTCTTAAATACTTACTAATATATTTTTCTAAATTAAGATGGAGGTTAAAAAGTTCTTTGAAAATTTTGTTGATAAATTATATTTTTATTTTGGAATTTTTATACTTTCAATTTATGAAATTAAAAATCAAATAAAAGATTTTAATATTAAATATATAAATTTAACAAAAAATAAAAAAGAGAGAAGATACAAATATTTAATGATAAAAACAAAATTTTGAATCTATAAAAATTCTATGTAGATTTTTAATAAATTAAATTAACTATTATTATTAATATAAACATCTCGTGCATTTGCATAGGTAAAAAATTAGTTTAAAATGTTCAAATATTACTTATGATCTTATCCCTAATTCCCATATTCGTTAAAATGTTATGTAACTTGATTATTTGACCACTCGAGGCAGAATATAGCCAACTAAATTTTAAAAAAAAAAAACTATAGTTATATATGTATATAATAATAAAATTTGTGTAATTTTCTTGTATTTACCCCAATCAAATTCAATATAAATTGTGGGTCAAACAAAATAAAATTTTCATTCATTTCATAATGACAATATTAATTATTAAATTTTAAACAAAATAAAAATCTTTAAATTTGTATACAATATAATCATATGTTAAGTATATATGAATACTACAAAAATACATTTTCCAATTTTACTTAAAAATAAAAAATAATTTTTTATCTTTTATTACATAAAATTAAAATTATGAATTTTTATGTTATTGTAATTAGAATCTTGATATTATAAAATAGTTAATTTTTTGTTAAAAATAGGTGATGTAATTTATAAAAAATAAAATAAAAAACTTAAATGAGGAGGGACGGATTTGTGATGTGAACAATACTAATATAGTCTTGATTCTCAAAATAAAGAATCCTAGAACAATGGCTAGTTTTCATCCTATTAGCTTATGCAATGTAATTTATAAGATAATCTCGAAAACTTTGGCTAATAGACTCAAAAGATTTCTATCTAGGTGTGTTAGTGAATCTCAGAGTGCATTTATCCCAGATCGTCTAATTACTGAAAATGTATTGGTTGTTTATGAATTAATACATGCTTTAAAGCACAAAAGGTCGGGCAGGGATGGGTATGTGGCTTTAAAGTTAGACATGATCAAGGCCTACGATAAGGTTGACTGGGTTTTCTAAAGGTGGTAATGAGGAAGATGGGGTTTGTTGAGATGTGGATAGAGAAGATAATGAAATGCACAATTTCAGTGTTTTATTCCATAGTCTTCAATGGCTTCATGACTAATAGATTTAGCCTAGAAAGGGGTCTCCGCCAAGGTGATCCTCTTTCACCCTGTTTATTTCTTTTATGCTCAAAAGGACTTTCATCCATGCTGAAGAAATACCAAACAGAAGGGTGGATAACTGGCATGAGAGCTAGCCAAAATGGTCCCTGGATTACTCACTTGTTTTTTTTGCAAATGACAGCTTGTTGTTCATGAAGGCAAGTTCAATGGAATGCATGAAAGTGAGGCACATGCTACAATGATATGAAGAAAGTTCGGGGCAACAAATAAATTATGACAAGTTCTCCTTATTCTTAAGCAAAAACACATCAGAAGATAGCAACGAAGGGGTGAAGTACATTTTTGGAATTCAAGTGACCACGAATCCTAAGAAGTATTTGGGTGTTCCTTGGATGGTAGGTAGAAGGAAGAAAAGGACATATAGAGAAATCACAAAGAGGCTCAATGGAAAGACACAAAGCTGGAGTGGAAGAATGCGATCGAAAGGCAGGACAGAAGTATGCGTAAAATCAATTCTCCGAGGGATGCCAATGTATGCTATGAGTTGTTTCCCTTTGCCGAAAGGATTATGTGATGAGATTAATAGCATTGTAAGCAAATTTTGGTGGAGATCAAAACTAGAAGGGAAAGGGCTTCATTGGCTCAAGTGGTAGAAGTTGTGTCAAAGTAAAGCTATTGGAGGAATGGGATTTCGAGACGCAGCCAAATTCAATGTGGCATTATTGGGGAAACAAGGATGGAGAATACTTAGAAGGCCATGGTTGTTGGTTCATAAGGCTCTTAAGGCAAAGTATTTTTCGATGTCCAACTTCATGAAGGCAGAATTAGGAGTGAACCCATCTCTTACTTGGCGTAGTGTGAGGGCGGTAAGGAGGGTACTGGAGATGGGACTACAATGGAAAGTGGGAAATGGGAACTTGATTAGGATCTGGCATGATGCATGGGTAAAATCGGGTGCAATGGTAGAACCGCATGAGGACATCACACGGGTTGCAAGATTTAGACTGGAGGCTAACCTAATAGAACCAAATTGTAGGAGGTGGAAGGAGGATGACGTACCACAAATCTTCTCTAGTGAAGATGCGAAGTTCATAAGTTGCATACCGCTGGGATGTATAAGTAGGGAAGATCAGCTTATATGGGGCCTGGAAAGGAAGGAAGAGTTCACTATCAAAAGTGCCTACAGACTGCACAACAGGAACACTGGGGATGGCACAGATGAGGGCGCTAAAGATGGCTTCAGGAAACATTTATGGCAACTCAACATACCTACAAAAATAAAAAAATTTTGTTGGCGTTTAAATAACGAGATGCTGCCAGTCTTCAACAACCTAAGGAGGAGGAGAATTGATGCCCAGGATACATGCCCAATATGTGGACAAGAAGAGGAAACAATGATGCATGCGATTAAACAATGCAGTTTGGCCAGTGGAACCTGAAAAATGGGATGCTAGGGGGATGAATGGATTACAGTAGAAATTGATAGCGAGAAAGGGTGGCTAAGCAATTTATATAAGAAGGGAGATAGAAACAACTTGGAAATGGGATTGACCACTTGTTGGATGATATGGCACAACAGGAACGTAAACATAAAAAAGAATGTACATAGAACAACTGAAGAAACCATAGCATAATTGAGGCAATTTCTGGAGGAATAACATGGAAGCACAATTACTGCCTGGTTCGCATATTATGCAGGAGACTACAAAATGGACAGCCCCAGAAAATGGTTTTGCAAGGCAAATTTTGATGGAGCATTTAAGGAAGATAAATGTGTATGTGGGATAGGGGTTGTAGAGAGGGATGAATTGGGCAAGGTGTTAGGTGCACGCTCAACCAGAATAACATAAGTTAGAGATCCAGTTGTTGCAGAGGCTTGAGCTTTGAACACAGTGATTGAATTCTCCAAACGGTTAGACATACAATCGATTATTGTGGAAGGGGACGCTTTAGAAGTGGTGAGCCAGCTTATGTCCTAGGATAATCTGTCAATGATTTGAGAACTCATCCAGGACGCAAAGACATTGAAGCAAAGTTTCAATCAGTTTTCAGCTGTTTATATAAAAAGGGAAGCAAATGAAGCTACTCACAGGCTAGCAAAGCATGCAATTTCATCACCAGCAGAGGTGTTACAATGGATTGATGAATGTCCCACTTTTATTTCTAATGCAATACTGTCTGAAAGCGCAGATTTATAAATCAATGGAGTTCTCTTTCAAACAAAAATTACTTGAATAAATAACAAAATGACAAAAACCTCACATATCTAATTCAGCTTGGGATTTTTTTTTTTTTTGAATTTACTTAATGATTAGATAAACTCTGCAAATGCACAGGTCGTACAAGTAATAATAATAATCAAAAGATCAAGATGTCAATCCTGTGAAGATTAGCTAAAGAAATTCTTAAATTAAGTACATTTTATCCATTCTACCCTTCTATAGTTGTTTCAATCAAAAAAATATCCATGGAACTAAACTAACGAACGAAAAAAAAAATCAACCCATATGTAAAAATGCATGAAAATTTCACTAAACAATAAATGCATCACAATTGAATTTTAAAATAATCTTAAAATGAAAAAAACAACTAATAACTAAAATAAATGCAAAGTTGAAAATCAAAGATAGAATGCATGTATAAAAGTGAAGTGAACATAAAAACAAAAACAAAAAAAAACCGAAGGTAACATCTTATGGAAAATGAAATCTGCCATATGCAAGCAAAGCTAACAGACTATTCTTTTGAACATGCACTCAAATCTAACAACCACTAAACATTCTATATGAAAAACAGGAATTAAAAAATTTAGAACTAAGAAGAATATAAAAGAAACAACAATTTAGAATCATTAAAACAGAACCTACAAAGAAGAAACGAATGAAAACTATAAATGATATCTATTCAGTAAACATGCAAAGCTACATGTGTAAATGAAAATCGGAATCTGCTTTGTCTCCTAATCAAATCACTTGGACCTCTAATTAACTTGAATGTGTAAGAGAGTGAAGAAATAAATGAAGAAAAAATTTGTAGAAGAAAGCATGCAGAAAATATACAAACAGTGCAATGAAACTAAAGTGGCAGCTAGTATGGACTGGAATGCATGAAACTGCAGAAAAAGTAAATTCAACTGATATTTATTTATTGAAAATGAACTCCACTTAAGCTAAGACAACCTAGATCTATGAGTTAACTACCTAAATCAATTAGAAAATAGTATGAATCAATAAAGAAATCAGCTCAACAAACTTAAATTCAAAAACAGTGCGTAATCTGAAAAAAATAGAATATCATCTAAGAAAATTAACCAAACAACACTTAAAAATGTGAAATAAATTCTACAAAATTAACTAATCAAGTTAATATGTAGAATTAAAGATCTAAAGAAGAAAATAATGCAAATAAATGACAAAAGTAGAGAGAAGTCCACGCCAAACTGGTTGCTCAAAACTGGAACTGCATTGTTACTTGCATCTAGCCAGATCTTCCAAGCTTGATCTGGAACGCTGTGATACGAGTTTAAAGCTAAATTTTTACTATGTTGTAGCTAAATGAATTAGGAAATTATGAAAAAAAATTGAGCAAAAACAATGAAGATTTGATGGAGTTATGATCTGAAAACCACAGGTAGGTTCGAACTGGCAAATTCAAAAGCAGGGTTGCATATTAACAAGAAATCAGTAGATTTGAGCAAGAAATAAAGTCGAATGAAAATTTTATTGAAATATTATGAAAGAGAACTGAAAAACAAACTTAGGAAACAGTAAAATTGAAATGAAAATCAAAGGAAAAACCTAAAAATAAAGTGTTTAGAAGCTAAGAAAATGTAAAGTGCAAAAAGGAAAAGGCAGGAAAATAAAGGAAAAAAATTTAAATCCTAAACTAACTCTCCTCTAATTGCTAGCCCTCTCCCCCTATTTATATCCAGAGGGAAGAGGCATAAGGACATAAAATTTCCAGAAAATCTCCCCTTCGTTGGGTCTTCTAGAGCCTTCTTTCTCTTTGGTACACGGTTGGTGCATTGATGCTGCATCCAGTGCTTGGCGTTTTTCTTCTTGAAGTAGGTGCAATTTGGATTTAGTTGCACCTTCAGTGGGATGTAGTTGGAATCCTCAACTGGACTGAAATTACATTTGGCACACCAGTGTAGTGCCATAGGGTGTTTTTCAACCATACTAATTATTTTCTCATTAGATCCTTATATTCAAGAACCCTTCGATGGTGATATTTGAAAACCCTTCAATGGCAATATCCGAAGACCTTTTGTATTTTCTTGGATAGTGATATCCGGGAACCCTTCAGGGGTGATATATGAGATCTTCTTATATTCTCCTCAATGGTGATATCTGATAATCCTTAGGTGGCAACATTCAAAGTTACCTTACATCCTCATTGATAGTGATATTTGAGAATCTTTTAAAGGCCATATCCAAAGTCATTTTGCATTTTCTTCGATGTTGATATCCAAGTTTCATTTTAATATTATTTATAAAAGTTGTGGAGCTTCTAAAAAAGAAGAGTTTTCAAAAATTCAAAAAAAAAATTAAAAAAATTAAAAAACTCAAAAATTAAAAATAAATAAATAAATAAAATAAGGTTCAAACATTAAATAATTAAAAATTTCAAAAAATTAAAAAATTAAAAAATTCTAAGTCCATAATCCTGGACAAAATTCTTGTTTATATTTTTATATTATTTCTAATTCTAAAAAAAATGCAAAAAGGGTCAATTATAAATACCTAATTTTGTTCATATATGTCCTAATCAAATTTCATATTTAAAAGTTAAACTCGGGCCCATAATGTCAACTTGGTTAAAACGAAAAAAATTTTAGAGAATTTAAATAGGGAACCTTTGGATTTATTTAAAACTCATATTTTGACCAAAATACCCTTTGATCAAAACCTTAATCAAACCGGGTTAAACCCATGTCATTTTGAAAGAATCTAGTCAAACCATTGAATTTTGGAAAAGCTTTAAAAAGGATTTTGGGCAAAATGGGCATTTTGACCAAAATACCCCTAAATGGGCCTAGATTAAAAATTGGTCAAAATTGTCCAAATTAAGTCAAAGCATAGTGATTAAAGTGAAAATCCATGAAAAACCAAACTTTGAGCAAAAATAACGAAAATGCCCCCAATATACTTTTGGTCAATCATGATCAAACCTAGGTCAACTTTTGGGAACCATATCAATTGGGACTATTAAGGCTTAGAATCAAAGTGATTTGGGATCTTAAAAATCAAAGTTTGACTCTAAAAACATCATAAAAGTTCAAAAATGAACATTAAGGGCATTTTTGTAAGTTTGGTCAGAATGAGGTTGGATTATTTGTACAGACGCAATTTTCAGTTTATAGATCCCCATTATCATATCTCAGCATAATAAAGTCATGGCATCAGAATAAGAGAAAGTAATCTAAAGGGAAGAAATGAAATAACGTAAATTGCTTAGGAGGGGCAAAATTATCTTTTCATATGGTAAATTTGGATGACACCCACGTAAGAACAAAGCAAATGTAGAGAATGATTTAGGCCATTAGATTAAAAGAACATCTATCTAAGAGTCTACATCCATAGCCTTTTACACTTTCTCTTCCCCATTTGTTTCCATCATTTCAACTTTGCTTTTTTTTCCTTCCCATTTGGCTTTCTATGTAAATTGGTGAAAAACCTTACACCCCAAAACTCAAGCATTGCACAATCATAAAAGTCAGCATGCTCCTCTTTCACAACCATCACTTTATTTACTCCCCAAACGTAGCATTATACAACCTAGCAAGGTAGCACCTTTTATTGCAACAAGATTAAAAAAAAAAAAAAAAACCTATTTCCTAAGCTCTTACTCTACCAAAACAAGGGTTCTATAAAAGATCCCATAAATTCTACAAACAAGGAAGCTGGTCAACACACTAAAAAAAAAATAGAAAAAGGTAGAAGAAAGTCATGATTTTAGTAAAAGACAAGTAGCTTTTATGGTTCTCTTCCTCTTAGTTTTCATGAATAAAGCTTAAAAACTTTAGATTTCCTATTTCTCATAGGAGATTTCGTGTTAAAAATAAAAGCTTTTAAAGGTATGGTGTAGAGTTTTTTTAAATATATATATTTTTAGTTTGCAAATGTTGTTTTTTAGATATAGTTTCGATTTTCATTTCTTTTGAATATTTTTTTTCATGCATACAACTCCTAAAAACCCTTATTTCCCTCCTAGCTTGTATGGTTTCATGAAAAGATGAAAGTTTTGCTTCATATATCTAAGAGTTACCAATGAATGCAAGGAAAGGGAACGGTTTTGGAGTCCATAAACTTGTTTCGATTTTGATTTTGTCTTTCTATCATTAATGGTTGCCATACCAGGAATGTTTTCTTTTTATAGAGAAAATCCTCTTGTTACTTTTCAATTTCATAAGCTCATTACAAAAAGGAAGAAACTTTAGCTTTAAAAATTGAAGAGTTTTCAAAGATAAGGTAGTTTTAAGTTCAAAATGGTCATATTAGATTTTTTGTTAAGCTCATTTTTTGGTCTTGCAAGCTCAACTTTTAGGATCTTCACGTGTCTTAATGATAAAGAATGAAGCATTTCTTATAAAATCTTTGAGCTTTTTTTTTAAATGTGAAAAGAAAATGAAAGGTTTCGAAAAGCTTAGAGGCATCAAAATCACCATTTCGGGTTTGTAGGTAGAGAGCTACTAGCAACTTTGATTTTCCAACATTTTTAGGTCATCTTGTTGTTATTTAATTAGTCTTTACTTGGGGCTTTGTTTATTTGTATAGAGATGAATAAGCTATATGGTTTAAGATTTTTAGTTAGCATTTTTACATTATTTTCAATAAATAGAACCAAAGGCAGTAAATTTTTATTGGCTGTTTACTTTAGTTTTTTTTCTATTTTCCATTTGATTTTATTACCATTTTTAGTCTTGTTTAGCATAATTGATCAATTTTTATGTTGGGTTATAAGATGAGGATAGTTGAAAAGTTTTGGGTTGAAAAATCTCCTTTGTTGATTATTGAAAACTTGAATCTTGAAATTGTTTCATTTCGTGAAAACTTTAAGCTTAAGCATTTTAAATCCTTCTTTTTAAGTCTAATGTTTATTTAAGTCTTCACATAGTTTATTTTCTTTGCCTTTAGCTTAGACACTATGATTTATTTAAATTCTTTATGTTAATTGCTTCCATCACATTGTCATATATTTTATTTTGGGTTTGTTTATTTTCCATCCATTATTTGTTCATGATTAATCTTTTTCATGCATGATCATTCATTGCATAATCTATTTACGTAAAAAAAGAATCGTGTTTTTAAAATAATAAAGGATTTTCAAGATAGCATCCTAAATACAAATAACTTTTTGAAATCCTTGGTAGATAATGGAGGAAATTTAAATATTTATTTTATCGAGAAATGTTATTTTTTAAAAAATTAATTATGAGAATTGCTTAAATGAAGGATCTATTTTTTTAAAATTCCACCTAAATATGATATTGGAGACTTAAAGAAAGTTTTCCACTAACAAAAAATTTCATTTTATCACTAAATAATGATGAAAAAGAGAGACAAAATGAAAAGTTTATAAGATGAATAAAATTAGACATTTGTATATTTTGATTTGCATCTACATCATTTATTGCATCATGTTGCATCATATACATTTTGTTATTTTGTAAAAAAAGATTAAAGTGACAATTGGTGATTTCTAAAAAATTATTTTTTATTAGAAATAAAATAAGATAATATCTAAAATAAAAAATCCTTAAGCCTTTATTTAGATATTGAAAGGATTCTTAAAAATTATTTTTATGAAGAAAAATTATTTTTGGTTTTAAGGATTATTACGAAAATTCTTAAGTTGAGTAATACTTTTGAAAATTCTACATATATTAGAGAATTCAGAAAAAGATTTTTGAAACTAAACATTTTCATGTTATACCTAAACAAAATATCTTAAAAGGATTTTGCAAAAATAAATAAAATTAAGAAAATTATTTTAAATGTTAAAATTAAGACTATTTTTTAACAATACTAAAGGATAACATTTGATTAATTGGTACTATTTTTAAAAAGCACACTATGACTACTAATTCTTCCTTATGTGTAACTGCACTTTTGAATGCAACTTTATTTTTCATAAATAAAAATTTTTTTTTTAAAATTTTAATTAACCTTAAGATTTTATTAAAAAGATACATTTTCCTAAGTGACCAATTACCTAGACTAAAAAACATTGGTGGCAATTTTATGTTTTGATTTTAAAATTTGTTTAAGCGGTTGGGTTTCTTGATCTGTATGTTATTACAAATATTTATGAATATATTATTATTAGTTTTTTCAAAAATTATGATTTGATCAAAGCAATTTTATTAATTTTTAATTATTTGTTAAATTTATAAATATCAAATTTATTATACAATTTATTATACAATTTTAGTCTAATGTTGTTAATAGTAATTTTATTTTTATTATATTTCATCTCATTATCACTGTTGCTTTTATATCCAAATGCATATTCCACCACTGATTTTAATTTTACCACTACAATAACCAATTTTATAGCTACAGTAATTAATATCACTTTCACCACTATTTTCAATCTCAGCGGAGCCTATCTCACCATCCATCCAAATTTACCCTAATTCTATGATGCCTTTAATCCCATATTGAAAATGTGAGAATATGAAATGATATATATGTAAAAACTTAAACCCATACTTGCGAGACGCTTTTTGTGAGATAAAATTATGACATCTTTGGGTCAAAGTAGATAATATCTCGCAGGTTGGGCGCATGTCTCCATAAATGGTATTAGAGTAATTATCAATAGAAAATTTAAGAACTACGTGCTTTATCGTGGGAGCCACTTCTAGAATCTTAGTAAGTGGAAACTAAATGTTATACGGTGATAGCCAACTCTAAAATCCTAATGTCCAATCTAATCTTAGTCATGATTTTATGTTGGGGTTAACAAAGATGTCAAGTTTTAACGAAAGAGATTGTGACACTCCAATGTCACATTGGGAAAATGTGAGGTTACAATATGATAAATATAGAGACTTAAACACATACTTGCGAGACATTTTCTGTGGGATAAAATCGTTAGACCTTCAAGTCAAAACAGATAACACCTCACAAGTTTGGTGCAAGTCTATGCTTCAATCTCGGGGCAAACTTGCATCCAACCTGTGAGGTGTTATACACTTTGACAAGAAAGTCTAATGGTTTTATACCACAAAAGATGCCTCGTTTTTACATATATATACGATATCGTATCCTCATGTTTGGAGCGTCACAAAGATAACGGTGCACGTTTCAATTTACATGTTGATAACCTAATTGGCTCAAAATTTTCATTTCTCTTGTAGACACAAAAAACAAAAAGAGGACGATATTGTTATATGCAAGTGCAAATTTGACTTTAGCATTCCAAATATGGCAATGGTGGATTCAAGATTTTTTTAAGGTAATATATATAAAATATTGTTGATAGATTTTTCAATTTTATGGTCTCTAAGAAAATTTTCCTTCAATTTTTTTTTTATCTTTAAGGTATCCAAATAAAAAATTTAAAAATATCTAGCGAAAATTTTTCTTTTAAATTTTGTTATTTTTAATTTTGGATACCTTCCCACAAAAGGTGGATCTACCCAATAGTGGACCATTGTGGGAAAGTATTGGGGCCAAGGCCCTCCAAAAATTTTGAAAGCCTTTGAGGCCCAAGGTAGGGACAATCAAATGAAGAGTTAAAAAGCACCATCATAGAATAATAGAAGAGGATAAACTAAAAAACATTAAGGGCTCAATTTGAAGGTTAGGGTCTAGGCGTCTAGTTAAAAAAGTATAAAGTTTAAAAGTGGGAGTTGAAAGTGCAAATGGTGATTTTTGTGATAAATCAAGCTAGCATGAGACTTCCATCAAAAGAAAGATAATTGCGCACTTATCAACTAACTTATATGGCCATTTGAGACTTAAAATTTGGCATGATGTGGTTATTTATTTAAGCTATTTCATATATATTTAAAGTAAATCAAAATTTAATTGGCTCTCACATTAAATTTTTTATTTTTTAATTTTACTTTTTCATCTTTATTTTAATTTTATGTTATAATTTAATAGTAATTAAAATCATATTATTATTTGTTTATTTTTTATACCCATAATTGTTATTCACAAATTCTTCAAAATAATAGATATTAAGTCACATTCATGTAAATTTTAAAAAAATTAAGTTTTTAACCAAGTATCAAAAGTGTATTGGTTTTCTTTTTATTTGATTGCACTTATCTTCTACATCTTTGTGATCTTTCTTTCCTTTTTTTTTTTTTTTTTTTTAGTTTGATAAAATCTCAAATGAACTACATTAATTGTTAGATTCTTCACTTAAAGTACCTATGTTTGATATATATGCAATAAACGTAGATATAGAAGTCAGACAGTCCAAATATGAGAAAAAAATAACTTAGAAAAAAATGAGCATATCGTGTTGGACAAATAACGCATTTGACATTCACTTTCAAGTCTGAGTAACATAACAAATGAAAACATATATATAATTTTAATTAACTCCTCCAAAATAACATATCAAGATCCATCATTGAGATAGGGCATGTGAAGTACTACAACAAATTTGGTCATTAGTGGCGCATAGAATAATGTTACTAAATATTTATTTTTCATCACCATATATATTCTTTGATAAAAAAATTAAACGTCACAATGTTTGTCATGTTTGCACCATTGCTAAAAATCTAATGTAATGATATCAAAATATCATCACTTATTGTCAATCTAAGGGGACAATAAAATCAAACATCACCTTATACTTTGCTTTTTTATGATGTTAGGTTTCATCAGCTATATATGAAAAAATAAGTCGTTAAATGTTATAATTGTCACAAAATAAATGATAAAATCTCATATTAGTGACGAAAGCTAAATCATCATAGTATTGGTAACACAATTAATGTCACCTATGTTTGTAAGATAACGTCATAAGAAATTTCATAATGTCACCAAATATTGTGTCACTAATTACAAAAATTTTATGTCAATTAAATTCGTC
The DNA here is from genome assembly GCF_002303985.1 of Durio zibethinus. Next base: position 8,890,604 of record NW_019167826.1, read on the forward strand.
ACCAATTACAAATTTCTTTTCGTCACTAAAATAAATATCATTAGTTAAATATGACAATACTATAATCATCATAAAAAATATTTTTGAGTGACAAATTAACCATTTTAATGTCAAAAAGAATTTCTTTTATAATGGTGACAAAATATTGAACGTCACAAATCGTCACTGTTATTTTTCTATAATAATCTAATATAAATTATATTGTTCTTACAAAATCCTATATAAATAAGAAGAAATGATAAAGTATCATCCAAATATTTGCACTGGTGTTAAATATAATACATTCTTTAAAGTTAATCTTAAAATCATATAAAAATAATATTTGTATAAAAAACAAAGAGTATCAAAATTATGAAATAGGTAATGATCAAAAGCATGTCTTAAATCTCTTAATCCAATTCTTATGTCAAGGGTGTTTGTGTTGATTGTGAGTTTATTTCATTTGAAGCTACAATAAATAATTAATAACAAATATTAAATGACAATAGAGACAATAAGATCAAAACAAGATAAGACCATGGGAATCATTAGAATAAAGTATACAAATTCTCACATTCCAGTCAACTAACAAAAAATTAGAATCTAATAAACATAAAAATTAACCTAGTATCATCATTCTAAAATAGGCTTTACAATAAGTTGAAGGTAGTATGTATTTTTTGTTAAATAAAAAAGAAATGATCTCAAATTTACTATGTATCTTTCACTTTCTTACTTAACTTCAATATATTGACCTTTGCCATTAAAGTTAGAATCTTGCTGATACAAGACAATCCTAGAAATTATTAACAAGTTTCTTAGATTTTTAAAAGTGAGAAAAACTAATTTTTTCTTCCACCCTCTTTTTCTTTTGCTACTAATAGACACACTATTAATGTGGGATGAACAACAAGCCATATCTTATCCCATTTACCAAGTAAAGTTCAATTCAACATAAAAACTAATAAAAAAGGCCACATTTGAATTTTTTACTTGAACTTAGTCTTTTATTTTCAGCCATTTTTTTTATTTATATTGAGGGTTTAGTATGAGGACTTAAAACACTCAAAGGATAAGAAATGAATCCTATGAATGCATGAACCAATGAGAAAAAAATTGTACACCTAGGATTTAAAACACAATAAAATGTATGCCCAGGATTCTACTATTGACACTTCTAAATGCATTCATAGAAATTTCTATAAGCAATGATAACCAAAAATATAATTGAACAATCAATGAGAAGAAAAATTGCGTACCCAAAGCAAAAAATTTAATGAATACAAGATATTTGAACAATTGACTCTCGACTTACTAAATTCAAACCCCCTACTAAAACCAAATACACAAAACAAGGTATAAAGTTAAAAAATGGCCAAACAGATAAGGCATGAATTTAAACTTTCTATCAGAATCAAGAGAATAAGAAACAAAAGGAATTTAAGAGCCTATTACATTTTCAAGAGGCTTTAAATAAGCAATTATCAGTAGGCTTCAAGAACCTATGCTAATTAAAAATTTCTAGAAACAGTATTGGTGATGGTAGAAAAGCAATATATAAAACATCAAATTATGTGTATGATTCCAAACGTGCCCATTTTAACCAACATGACACAACCACATTTGTACAACAAGAAAATAACATGCATGCCTGCCTAACAAAGTGAAGTACATATTTCTTCTTTAAAAATTTTTAAAGGAAAAAAATACACATATGTTGTCAACTTCTAAATTTTTTGTTTTAGTAATATTCTTACTACTAAAAAAAATTAATGGTTTGATTTGTAAAGTATATTTGTATATCACAATTTGGTGGCCTCTAAGAGATTCCCAATGATTAAATTATTTTTTTAATGCTTTTATGATTAAATTGTTATCAACTTTAAATCAAAGACATAATCAAGAATTGTGCAACTACACATACATTTTAAAAATATATATATTAAATTTATTAGTGGATTAACAACTAATGCTTAAAACTCAATCTATTAATTAAGTTTCTTATTATTTACTACTATAGTTTTTATTGGTGAAGTACTGAAGCTATAGTGATAGATTAATTGTTACTTGCAATTACTTAAAATCTCTAGTAATATGTATTTTTAATTATTTTTAATCATAATTAGAAATGTGATGCATGTTTAACTTGTTTTTTCAACTATGTTTTAAACATAAATCAATGGGCTAATTTACACTAAAATCAAATTATTTATTTGTTTGAAAGCAATAAGCCTAGGTTCACATATAAAGTAAAGTTGCTCAGATAAAAATATGCTTTTTTGCTTTTGTCTCATTCCTCAATTTCTAATAGCTAAATGTAGTCACATTAACTTTTATGTCCAAATGAAATATAAAAGCTAGATGTACATTTTGAGCAGCTAATTTTTACAGTTTACACTTGAGAAGAAGCTCGAGTTGACTTCTAGTTTGATGAATGAGTGCTTGAAGTTGGTGTCTTCTTTGAAAAAGCTGAATTTACCTTTAAAACTGCAATTACAATAGAATTTTAGAAGTGAATTACTTATGATGTTCATTGCTTTATTCCTTTACAATATATAGTTACTTTCAAGTATTCTAAACAAATTCTTAATTTCCCCTAAATCAAAGGAAGACATAAAATCTCTAAACGCCTATATCTCATTCAATTTACACTATTTTTAGCCCAATCAAAAATAGAAGTACTTTACCAACCATAAAACAAACATATCCATAGTTTAACGAATTCAACATTCTTTATTTTTAATGAACATCTCTAACAATAGAGACTAGACTTTAGAGAGTTCTTTTTTTTTTTCATTTAGTTAATAATTTAGAGAATGATTGAAATGCCTACAACCTTACAATGATGCTATTGTTACTCAATATAAGCATTCATGGTGTGTATCACACATAATTGATGATTGCTTTGAAATGAAAAGTCTAAAAAGTATCAAACCAATGAGTTCTTAGGATCTATTTGATAACCTTTCTTAGATAAAAATTTAGCCAAGCTCTCACATGTTTAAGAATATCAAAAAGAATTTATTTTCTCTTAAAAGTTTTTACAGGATTAGATTATTTGAGTACATAGTTTTAGATTTTGTTGATGATATAAAGAAACAACAGCCAAACAAGCACTGCAAAATAGCCAAATAAAGAAATAAAAAAAAATAAAGAGATCAGCCTAGTGGAAGAAATGGTATACATTAGCATAATCCAACATAAAAAATATCCATACAACAACAGAAGATTTCCTAAAACTAGAGATTTCTTAAACAAGGATTGTTTTTCAAAACCCTTTTATTCGTTATTTTGATTTTCAAATAAAAATCAAACAACACAAATTCATAACATTCAAAATAAAGCCTAAAACAAAACATTAACAACATCAACTAACCTATCAACATGTAAAAAAGATGAATAAAAGCTTGGGCTTCTACTCTATCAACATCGACTAAAATTGTTTCATCTAACCATAGTCGACAATAGTTTGAGAAGAATGGAAGAGAGTGGCTTCTAGTCAATAACATACGAGTCTGTGAAGGTGAGATGGTGTTGGTAAAAAAAACCCATGAAATTGTTACCATGGGTTTGGAAAGAGTGCAAAAAACATAATAGAAAATCTAAACAAAGTAATTTGGGGGAAACTTGAATTAAAATTATTTCTTGTATAAAAGTTACTAGTATGTAGTTAAAAATTCTCTATTTAAAATTTATTTTTTATTTTAAAAACTTTCTTTTAACAAAAATTTCAAATTTCAAATTTTTAAAATTTTAAAATTTCATTTAAAATTATAGACAAAATTGTATTTTACATTTTTTATTATATGTAATATTTAATCCATTTTCTTTAATTAGAAAATTTTCATATATGAATATATAAATAAATTAAGCTTAATAAAAAAATATATTCTTAAATTGGTATATATAATCTAAGTCAAATCGTTAGTTATAAATTATACATTAATTTGAACTTATTAGTGATGGATAAATAACATTATAAAATCATTTAATAGTTTGGGACATATATGTTATCGTCATATAACACTATATATCGACGTGACGAAATTGCAATATCATTAATACTTAGCTAAAGTGTTCAATTTGTGGAAAAAAAATTAATAATGTCACCTAAATTTTATCAAAAAAGAAATGTCATAGAAAAATTTTAAATTGGTGACAAAATTATAACGTCACCTAAAATCTAAAACATCACAAAAAAAATTTTCAACAAATAAATTTTGGGGTATAAGTTTGTGACATTTATGTTGTCGTCATATAACAACATACATTGATGTGACGAAATTATAATGTCATTAATAGTTAGCTAAAGTGTTCAATTTATGACAAAAATTAATAACATCACCAAAAATCTATCAAAAAAAATTTGTTATAGATAAAATTTTAAATTGGTGACGCAATTATAATGTTACATAAAATCCAAAATGTCACAAAAAAATTTTTCCCACCAAATAAATTTGGCAGTAAAATTTGGGGCAAGAATTTGGTGACGTTATCTTGTGACGATTTAATATATCGTAATATAAAATATCAAAATAATATAAAAGTGTGACAAAATATATTATTCATCATTTTTTACCTACTTTGTGTGACGAAATATAATGTGTGACTTAGAAAAATTGTCTTAGAAAAATTATCACAAATTGTTAGATTTTTGTAGTGAGAGGCGCTTAAATGTACTAACTAGCACAAAAAATTCTCCTTGTTATTCTCCTTTTGGTGTTTACTGCAAGCATCAAGTAGAAATTGTGTTTGACTTGCATATGTATCAAGACAGATTAGGCATTTTATGGTAGGTAAAAATTTTATGCATGAGATAAATCGTATAAAGAATTATGTATAAAGTATCACGTATAAACTTGCATTTACAAAAGTATAGTTGCTTTATACTTGTCTTTTATAATTTGAGGTTGAACCTTACTTGGTCCAATTGGTTGAGTTGTGGAATACTCAAAACGTTATGGCTAGCATGTATAGATTTTGAATTGAAATTTTGAGATAAAAGTTTAAATAGCCTATTTGAAAGACTTAAACTCCTTAATTTTGCATGACATCATAGCAGTGCATATATTTCAAGTAGCCTTCACTTAGTTTAATACACGGCATGTTGTCTCCTTTGGCTATATGTGTTTTAGCTTAGGTTGTATTTTTTTTAGAAAGTTTAAACCAGAACAGTTTGTACATTGAAATGTCATTTGCTATTATTAGTTTATTGATGACATTTAAGTAGAAAAAGATTTTACACTAATGCAACCATTAGGTATTGCAAACCCATTGCTAGAAATCAACCTTTGATTATCCAATTTCCTTTTTCAAGCTAGTTTCATGCTTTGTTGAATTAGATGGCGGCACAAGCAATTTCTAAAAGATGATAAGTGGACATTGCAATTTAGAAAAAAGAAAGCTTTTTTAAAATTTTATTTCATATGCTTAGTGGGAAGTTTTAATTCTTCATACTAATAAAAAAAAGAATGATGAGAACTTTTATTATAATTACTTGTGTTTTACAATGAGGCTCAAGCTTATTTATACAGAGGTAAAATGATACAAAATAAAAAATAAATAAATAGAAATAATGACTAAATTCATTTTTATAATTAGCTAAATCAGTATCTAATATTTTTTAAATCAATATCAAATCAATATAGAGTATTATTGGAATATTATCATAATAATATCATTGAAATCAATTTAGAATATTACCAAAATATTACTAAATCAATACCTAATATTCTCTAAACAATATCAAATCAATATAGATTATTACTGGAATATTACTAAAATAATATCATTGAAATCAATCTAGAATATTACCAGAATATTACTAGAATATCGTTGACACCCCCTGTAAACTCAATATGGTAATGTAGTGGCCAACTTAAGTTTGAAAACTTGGACAAGAATTGACCATGTGGATGTGACTTGGTGAAAATATCTACTTTTTTATCAGCACAGGTAATAAGAATAAGTCAAAAAGTTTGAGCGAGCATATAGTAACAAATGAGATGACAGTCAATTTCAATATGTTTAGTATGCTTATGAAAAACATCATTGTGACCATTTGAATAGCACTTCGATTATCACAAAATATAAGAGTACCAAAGTGATAAAAAAACACTCATATCTTGAAGTAGCCATCGTAACCATAAAAGTTCTAATGTGGTATCTACAAAAATCGATATTCAGCTTTAGTGCTAGAGTGAGACACCATAGTTTGTTTGTTTCTTTGCCAAGAAATAAGAGAAGTACCAAGAAAGAAACAATAGCCCATGGTAGAACAATGATAAGTAAGTTCTCTTGCCCAATTAGCATCACAATAACAATGTAAGTCCAAAATGGAACTATATGAAAAATGCAAACCATAGAACATAATACCCTTGGCATATTGTAAGATTTGGAGGACAACACTAAAATGAATAGATTGAAGAGTAGACAGAAATTGACTAACCAAATGAAAAATTTAAGGAATGTTTAGACGAGTAACTATCTAGTATATTAGACTACCCATCAGAGTTCAATATAAAAAAAGGTCTAAAAGTGGTGTACTATCAGAAAGAGAAAGTTTCAAATTTAATTCAAATGGTGATGATGCAATCTTGCTATTAGTTAAACTTGCTTGAACAATAAGATCAGAAGCAGACTTTGTTTAAGACAAATGTAAGTTATTAGAATCATTAGTGACTTCAAGGCTTAAAAAATAACTCAAAGAACTAAAATCTTTTATCTTAAACTAAGAATGAAAAAAAGTCTTCAAATCTCGAATACTATTTGCATCATTACCTATAATGATCATGTCATCTACATAAAGTAAGAGAAGAGTAGTACTCTTATCAATAATTCGAGTAACAAGGGTAAAATCATGATTACTAGATGTAAAATCAAGTTCTATAATAGTGGTACTAAACTTTAAGAACCAAGCTCTAAAGGCTTGTTTAAGATTATATAAGATGTGTCGAAGACAACAAACCATGTTGAAAGGTATAGATGAACTAGAAGGTGACTTCATATAGACTTTTTCAACAAGATCACCATTTAAAAAGGTATTTTTAACATTTATTTGATAGGTTGGCCATTTTCTAACTACAACAATAGCTAATAGTGAATGAACATATGTGAGACGTGCAATTGGGGTAAAAGTCTCTTCATAGTGAAAGCCATATTCTTGTCTAAATCTTCAAGCAAAAATATGAGCTTTGTAACATTCAACTGACCTATTAAATCGAGTCTTGATCTTATAAGCCCATTTACAATAAATTACTAATTTATCAAAAGGTCATTCAACAATATCTCAAGTATGAGTTTTTTTAAGAGCCTGAAACTCTTTTGCCATTGCTTGTTGACAAATAGGATTAAAGATAGTTTGACAAAAATTAAAAGGTTCTTGTAACATGGTTAAAAGATAATAACAATGAAAATTATTAAGTTGAGTGTTGGGTTCCTTTACTTAAGTAAAATGATGATGTAGAGGTGGTATGTATGGTAAAAGGATAAATATATCAATAAGAGCCTCAGTTAGATCAAACATAGTAGAAGTGAAAAAAGATGAATCATTGTTTGAGTTAAAGGTATTTATAACAGTTTCTTTATTTAGAGAAAAATCAAAAGATAAATATGTAAAATGCATGGTGAAAAACATGGTGAATGTAATGAGGACAGGTTAATGAACTTTTTATGTTCTTAAAAAACTACACATATTAAGATGTGAAGATGCTTAGATGCTAGATCATAACACTTATACCCCTTATGTTTTATATCATAACCTAAAAAATTAACACAATCTAGCTTTGGGTTTAAGTTTAGTCCTTTCATGACTAAAAAATAGAACAAAGCAAGCATATCTGAAGACTTTAAAAAGAATGGTAATCAAGTACCTGACTGTATAAACACTCATAAAGAGATTATCTACCTAACACTAGCATGGAAACACTAATAATAGCGTAAACAATAGTGAAAGTAGCTTAACCCCAAAAATGTTTATGAAGGGAAGAGAAACTAAAAATGGCACAAACTTTATCAAGTATATAACGATGTGCATGAATTGTATGAAGTATATGGGGATGTTTTCTTTCAACTCAACGATTTTGTTATGAAATATGGGTAAGGCCTGTGAGGAAAAGTCCTATCATCTTTTAACAAGTTATGAAACTCAATTTCTGTATATTTAACAACATTGCCAAACTTGAAGATTTTTATTTTTCTAAAAAATTGAGTTTCTATCATGTTATTGAATTCATGAAAAATTGACAAAAGTTTAGTTCTTTGTTTGAATAAATATATCCAAGTATAACAAGAGAAATTGTCAATAAATATAACAAAGTAACGTGAACCTTCTAATGTTAATGTGGGAGTTGGGCCTCAAATATCAGAATAAATTAAGTCAAAAGGAGCAGATGGGGTAAAATCACTTTTATTAAATAATAAAACACTTTGTTTTCCAAGTTGACAAGACAAACAATCAAAAATATTATAAAAAACATTACCTAAGACACCAGTGGAAACAAGTGACTTTATCGAGAAATAGATCCATGTCCTAAGCTAGAATGCCATAAATCTCAAGAAATTGAAGAGTTGGTTGTTTGAGATGTAGCAGTAGTAATCAAATGTTGTGAAATTTTTAAAGTTTTAAGCTCAAACAATGTTTCAATCTTATGCCCTATCCTAACTTTCTTGCGTATTTAAGGACTGCACAATACAACCATATCATTGTGAAAAATATAAATCAAGTCCAAAGTCACAAAGCTGACCAACTAAAAGCAAATTTAAGGCAAGATTAAGAGTAAGATAAGTGTTAGATATACACAACTTTGAGGTTTTAATATTACCAATATGGCTATCTTTTAAGATAGATCCATTTACCATTTTAATGATTGGACCATTAGGTACAAGTATCTTGTTTTTGAACAAAGAAGATCAACTGTCTTATAATTTTCATAAGCAGTATCAATCAACTAAACACTACCTAATATGGTAGTAGATATGGCAAGAACATGAGATTCGGATAATACTTGATTGAACATGGTTTGAAGATTGGTAGTGGAGATTGTAATGGTCTCAAAAGAAGATTCAAAAGTATTTTGTTCAGTGATTATTATTGCAGCAGTCTTGATAATGAAAGGATCATCAATTCGACTACCATTATCCATAGTTGGTAAAGGGTATCGGTGCAAAAGTGAAGACCTAGTACTCTCAAATTCATCTCAAAGTTCCACTAGCAATTGAATAAGACAAATTTGATTTCAATAATTAATAAAATTACCAGCATCACTTTTAACCTTGAATTTCGACTCAGAATTCTCAAGCATGTCCTATAAGTGTTACATTTTAGAATGAAAGTCATTAATCTACTGACCTAGTTCTTAATGAAAATGAGATAAAATAGTCAAAATATGATGTTGATGAGGAAGGGTAGTAGAGTTATATTGTGTAGCATAAAAATCTCAAACATTTTAAACAAGCTCAAATCACCCAAAATGTACATTGATAGAAGAAATAGTGGTGATAGTGAACCATATAAGAATTCGATGATTTTTACTTTTTCATTTTTCTAGCAGATTTGTAAAATTATCAATGGATTCTTCTTCTTTCTTTTCTAGTGTTTTGTGTTCTTTAGTAATAACAAGTGATAATTTCATTCCCTTTATATAGTTATGCATAGTCATAGCCCACCGATTATAGTTATTTCCATCAAGGATAATTGAAATTGGTTAAACATTCTCTCATTAAATACTTGTCATTATACTTTTTTTTTTTTAAATAAATGGAGATGTGGGAAGTTATAGGTATTGAAGAGCAAAAGTAAGAATAAGAAAATATTGAAGTTAGAAACAAAAATTAGTTAAGAATGATAATAAGAAAATATTGGTTATTCAAGGGTACTTCACGTTCAGAATGAACTATGATTAGTTCCATCAGGTGGTTGACTGACGGCCTCGCGGATCGCCAACTTGTCTTGGACTATATCTGCAACGATCGAAGGAAGGCCACACGCTCTGTATGAGCATAAGCATAGCACACCATTGGTGCTCTCTTTGAAAGGAAGAAAAGGCACTCAGTATTCTATTCTTAGAGCCTGAAGCTTATGTCATATGTAGTATATATACATATACCCTCATTCACCGCCTCCCGCTTCTCTCTCATATGCCAAAGAGTTTGAAAAAGTGTATGACTTTGAGTCGTTGGAGCTGTGGAGAGGCTTCATTCCTTTTCGGTGGGGGAAGCACGACAAGCCACCTTTGAAAAGGTTGTGAGCGAATAAAATAAAAAGTTCATGACTGAACCATGATAAAAAAAAGAATGATGAAAACTTTTATTGTAATTATTTGTGTTTTACAATGAGGCTCAAAGTCTATTTATGTAAAAATAAAATGTTACAAAAAAATAAATACAATAAATATAAATAATGACTCTATCAATTCCTATAATCAGCTAAATCAATATCTAATATTCTCTAAATCAATATAAAATTAATTTAAAATATTACTAGAATATTACAAAAATAATATTATTAAAATCATTATAGAATATTACTAAAATATTACTAGAATAATATCGTTGAAATCAATCTAAAATATTGTCAAAATATTACTAGAATATCACTGACACATACTTGTTGGTTCTCATCAATATTTATTTTTTCTCTTACCTTCATGGTGGCACCCCATTTTTGTTCTTTTTTTTCTTCATGAAAGGAGCATCTTTGTGCTAGCCTTTTAAGCCCTTGTGAAATTGTATTATGCTTTCCAATAGGATTTATTTTGTTATTATATTAACCTAGATATGCTTGCTTGGCAAGTACTCTACAAAAGTTAAACTTACCATAAAGCTCTTGAAAGCTATCACAAACTCATATTCTGATAATGATGTTGATGTTAAAAGTGAACGATCCACAACATTGATATTAGTGTGAAATCTAAGCACCAGCCTGTTGATATCATTTATATGGAAAGGGTAACGGTGAATACAATGAAAACTGAATTATTTAAAGACATGAAATTGTATTTTCAAGATGCCCAATAGGTTTTTTCACAAAAGAATGCCATGATATCTTGCATGCATCCAAAGCAAGAGTGCATGCCAGAATTATCAAATTAGATTAAAGCCTACACCTAAGAAAAAGTCTCTAATGGAATGTCGAAACATCTTTCAAAAAGTAAATTGATTTAAAACATCTTTGGTCAATTTTTAGCATCAAAAGAAGCACAAGAAAAAGTCTTCAAATACAATGTATGCTTGCCTATTTGATTAGACCGTTATTTGCATGCTATGATAGAGGTAAACTTAGCTTGAGGTAAATGCTATAAGCTAACTATAGATGGTAATGTCATTGGAATTATGGTGAAACTTCAATATATACTTGATTAGATTGGTGTTTCTTGCTAGTTTGAAAAGATCGTTTCATCTTTAGGTGTTACAGATGCCTATATCAAACTGGAAATTTTGTCATAGTAAATATGCATGTATTTAAATGATTAAACTCAAGCGTTTCAGTTTATGTTAGTTCTGTTTATATCTAGTTTGTGCTTTTGAGGAAATAAGTATAGTTTAAATTTAGGTTAGATTTAAGCAAGGTAATTTTTTTTATAATAGTTTTTAAATAATTTTTCCTTGACTAATATTATTGTAAGGTTGATTTATAAAAGGTAAAAGCAACAAACTAGCAATAATTTTACCTTGTTTATTTTTATGTGTTGGGTTTTGGTGCATAAAGCAGCAATTTAATTGTTTATTAGGATGGACAATAATATTAGTTCTTGTGAGATTGAAAAGAGTGTTGCAGGTTAGTTACTATAATGGTGATATTAAATACTGTAATGGTGAGATTAAAATCAATAATGAAAATATGCATTTATATGCAAATGCAACAATGATAGTAATGTGAATTGTAGTGAGAAGAAATAATTACTAAGGATATTAGAGTAAATTTTATATGAAATAAAAAATTTAAATTATTTAACATTTATAAAATTAATAAAATAATAATATATCAAGAGATACTTTTTCTTTAATTTTTTTATTAATTATGTAGTTCTCTATTTTAATAATATAAAATAATAAATTTTATTTTTAGTTCATAATATAATATTTATTTATTTTTTTATATAATAATAAAATTTATAAAATAATAATATTTTTAGGAAAAGATCAATTTATATCAGTGTAAAATTTTTTAATTTTATATTTTTTTTAATCATTAATTTTAATAAATCCAAGGAATGAAATTAAACTATTTTTTTCACTTGTCTTTTTTATCTTTAGATTTATTGAAAACAAAGGTTAGAAAAATATGTAAAAAAATATAAATTTTTTTTTGTATAACTTGATCCTTTCTCATTTTTTTTAGTTCATAATATAATAATAAAATTTTTATGTTTATTAATTTGTTATATAATAAATTTACTAATTATATTAGATTTTAAAAAAAAATTTAATAATTTTTTAATTAAAAAATAATAAAATTTTAAAAGACAAAACTGTCAAAGGCATAAAAAAGTTAGGTGTGGTGGCTCAATGTACACTTTTTCCACCGGTGAAAAAACTGAGATTTGATGGTGTCACGTAAGCATAATTGGACTGTGCTTATGTTATCCAAACAGTAAATCCGGTGCAGTTGTATAAAAAAGGAGCGTAAACGGGCTGAACAGTTTCAGCTATTCATTGAGCTTAAAAACCAACTAGGCACGAATTACAGTGTCTATATCCTCTTCCTGTTTGTGGGTGATTTAAGAATGGATGGGCGATTTGATTTGGTGATTGAAAGTTGAAAACTTGAAATCCAATTCCAATGTTAACCACATGTTTATATTTCCTATGTTGAATCATTGCTATGGCTCATATTCTCTCCCCCTAGTTAGGCATGTGGGAAAGGCTTTTGATGTGGGGCTTCAATGTTTGAGTGGACTTCGTTTATATTATGATAGGTATACTTCTTTTATGCATTAATAAAAGGCATTAGTTGCTAATTTTATTCTCTCTACGTGTTTAATTACTTACATATTCATTCATCTCTGTTTAGTTTAAATTTTTCAATTTCAACTTCTTGAATATTGTATATATACAGAGATTATGCGCACGGTTTTTTTTTTCAATCAGATAAATAATATAAAAATAATATAAAATTTTAACATGAATGATTTATTTGAATAAAACATAAAATTTAATGATTGAATTAATAAAATAAAAGTAATGTAAAAATAATATAAAATGATGTAAATTTTAATTTAGAGGTATTAAATAAGTTGGGCAGTCCATAACGTGGCATGATTCAGTATAATATAAACCGTGCTTGGCGCAATTTAAAGGCGTTAAATGGGTCGAGGTTGGTACAATCCATTTAAATATTAGCTCATATATTAATGGATCGTATTGGCTTAGCACTATTTTTTAACGTGCCGTGCAAATATGACCTATAAAGATTAAGGGTATAGTCCAACACGGTACATGACTTGTAATGTTTTTGGGTTGTGCCATGCTAGGAACAACACTATTTTTTGCACTGAGTTGGATCAAGCACATCCCATTAATACTTTTTTAAAATTTTAATTATTGTTTTAAAAAAATTCATGTATTATTATTAAAAATAACATGCAGGAGATAATAAACACAAAATGAAAGAAAAAGGACATATAATTTATGTGGTTTGGAAAAATATCTATATCTATAAAAATGGATTATAGAATCCACTAAATAAAGATATTGAAATTACAATCCTAATTTAAAAAAAAAAAATACATACATATACATAGACACCTAATTTTGTCCAAGCAATTCCTAGCCAATTGTGAAGCTTTTAAAGTTTGGCCCAATTCCAACGCAACATTCCTTAATATTGACAAGTTTTTAAAATTGAAACTAGAATCAATTTAACTCAAATGCCTGAGGATCAAACTCGGTCAAACAAAGTTAAATTCAATTGAAATTGCTCAAATTGGTTAAGTTGGGCCCATTCTTAGAATTCATAACCTAATGAGATTATTGTCGTAACGGTTTTGAAACCGCCAGACAAAATGAGTTTTAAAATCAAGAAAAATAAAAGGGGAAGTCACCACCAATCTTTGTTCGGGTGTGATTGACCACCCAAAAGTTTATTTTTTTAATAAAACTATAAAAACGGGTTTAAAGTTTATAAAAAAAAAATAAATTTTGGCCTACGAAAAATCAGGTTGGCTCCGGGAGTCGGTTATGTGTGGAGAAAGATTAGCACCCCCACAACGCCCATAAATTGGTACCATTTAATTACGTGCTATTTTCAGTATTGGATAAGAATGGTTTTAATTTGAAATTTAACACTAATTCCCTTCATTTGGAAAAATAAAATTTTGCTAAAATTTTTATTTAGAAATACTGAAAAAATCTTTAAGTTAAAGAATTATCTTAAAATTTTTCAACATCTAAGCAGAATTTAAAATAACTCTTTTTGCTTAAGATTTAACACAATAATCATTAAAATGAAATAATAATCTTTATAGAAAATAATTGTTAGTGACTCTCCAACATTTAGGCAGAATACCAAGAATTATTTTTTTCGGAATGTTATTTTTATTTTGTTTTATAATATCACAAAATTTTTTTTAAGTATTATTCTTTTTTATTATAAAATATTTCATCATCAAATAGTGAATTAAAAATTAAAGACATAATAGTGCAAATAATTACTGATAATAACATACTAACGTATGTGTGTCAATAAATGTTATGTAGGATGAGATGCA